>CAJNDT010000166.1:125443-286441 GCA_905221615.1 Symbiodinium sp. CCMP2592
AATGAACCGCTTCTCTAGGCTCTGGCTCCGCAGGGTCATCCTGATTGAGACGGAATTTCAAACTGGAAACGATTTCAGAATGGTTCTCCTGCTGAATGTTCATGAGAACGATGGGTGACTGCATACCTGATCTGTCTGGAACAAGGAAGAAATCTGCAACCCATGTTGTGCCAGAAGTATGTTCTTTCTGCTTGAAGCTGAAAAACTTGGCTTGTAACAGAGGTTGATGACAAAGGGTGAGGGGTGGGCACATCGCGTTTGCTTTGGATGTCGTTCCATCCGGTGCCGGCATACAATGCGAACTTTGTGTACAAGACGACCTTGTAAGTGCCGAGCCACTTGTAAGAGGCGCGCCGAATGAAAGGCCCGGGCCAGACGTAAGGCTCATACCATGTGTAAGACCCATACCAGTTGTAAGCCCACTGCAGGCATGACTGCTCATGTTCATTGGGAACATCGACGGACAGAACAAAGCACCCAAATAAGGATATGCCCTAGGATCGTTGACTTCAAGTCGAATCGTCTGTCCGCTGAGCGTTACAACCACTCCAGGTTGTAACTGCTGTATGTTGCTCGGTGGCATCATCGGAGGCGCTTTCGGCAGTGGGGGTCGTTGATCCCCATGAGGAACTATACTAAGATCAATGTACGTTGCTTGGCGCGACAGATCGAACTCAGTGCTTTTCAGGCAAACAGGGTTGCCGAGTCAATGTAGTTGCAGCTAATGGTTATGATGAGGCTACAACACAGATGGGACCAAATGAAAGGATCATGAACAAGATCTTGATCTTGACTTTTGATCTTGACTGTTTGGTATTCACTGGTAATTGAATCAAAGGATCATGTGGTCTTGAATCATGTACCTTTTGAGAACTCCAGGCTGATCGAGAAGGCAGGACAGATCAGTGTGAGCACCTGCTTCTCATATGCATGTAAGGAGAATCAGTTTCACCAGGGCTACCCCCGGAGGACACGGCGCCCAGAGGGAAGGCCGTTGTGACACACTCAGAGAGGTGATCTGTCACGCCAATTCGTGAGCTGATCTTGCTGAGAGTAGTAAAATACTCTCCCAATGAGGCTCGCACCGACCACTACAATACACTTAAAGATCTCTGCACTGCAAGTGCGAGCGTTAAGATCACAACCAGTGTACAGCTGACAGGATGCACTGTGTCACAAGCATAGCAGGTACACATCAGGACGTCTCCTGATGCATCACCAGAGACTGCGGGCGTCTTCGTTGGCAGTGATCCCACAGACTCTGTCACTGCCCCCTGCATTCTAAGCACTCTCAGCGGGACATATATCCCATTTACCCGCGCTTGTTGAGATACTCTACGGGTGGCCGCTGCTCGTGGACACATTTATGTGGTGAACATACGCACTTGTTCACTACAGCATCTTCCGTCCCGTATGTTCGATTCTTACACTGGCCCTTGGATACAGGGTGTGTCACACACACACACATACACACACACACACACACACCCACACACCCACACCCACACCCACACCCACACCCACACCCACACCCACACCCACACCCACACCCACACCCACACCCACACCCACACCCACACCCACACCCACCCACGCACACACCCACACCCACCCACGCACACACCCACACCCACGCACACACCCACACCCACGCACACCACGCACCCACGCACCCACGCACACACACGCACACACACGCACACCCACGCACACCCACGCACACACACGCACACCCACGCACACCCACGCACACCCACGCACACCCACGCACACCCACGCACACACGCAAACACGCACACACGCACACACGCACACACGCACACACACACACACACACACACAGACACACAGACACACAGACACACAGACACACAGACACACAGACACACAGACACACAGACACACAGACACACAGACACACAGACACACAGACACACCGACACACCGACACACCGACACACCGACACACAGACACACAGACACACAGACACACAGACACACAGACACACAGACACACAGACACACAGACACACAGACACACAGACACACAGACACACAGACACACAGACACACAGACACCCAGACACACAGACACACAGACACACAGACACACAGACACACAGGAGACATCATGAGACATTCCGAACCTAGACCCCATCCAACAGACACACACAGACACCACACACTCCCAAACACAGACACCAGACACACAGACTCACAGCAACAGACCCGGAGAACCCAGAAGACCACGATACCGAAGCCACGCATAAGCCACACACCCAGCAGACCACGCGAGGACACACACCAGCAGACTCACACAGAGACACACCAGCACTACCAAGAGACCCGAGACACACAAGACACACAGAGCCCCGAATCACTCGTCGACCCTCTAGACACACATGTCAACTACATGGACACCAGAGCCCACCGAGACACACAGAGACACACAGAGCCACCAGATACACACTGAGACCCCCAGAGACACACAGCTGACACACAGACACACACAGAGACACACAGAGACACACAGAGACACACAGAGACACACAGACACACACAGACACACACAGACACACACAGAGACACACAGAGACACACCGAGACACACCGAGACACACAGAGACACACAGAGACACACAGAGACACACAGAGACACACAGAGACACACAGAGAAACACAGAGACACACACAGAGACACACACAGAGACGCCCTTAGATACCCAGAGATACACCAGAATACAGAGACACCACAGAGACCTCACAGAGACCACGTCAGCACACAGACACACACAGACACACGCACACACAGACACACAGACCCACAGACCACATACACAGCGACACAGAGACCACATCTCACTCCACCCCTGACCACACAGACACCAGCCCACACACCCACAGACACCACGACACAGACACACATCAGACCACACAGACACCACCACACACAACCACAGACACCAGACACAGACACACACCAGACACCCAGACACACTACCCCCTACACACATAGACACACAGAGACACACAGAGACACACAGAGACACATAGACACACACACACAGACACACACACACAGACACACACACACAGAGACACAGACACACACACAGAGACACAGAGACACAGACACACACACACAGACACACACACACACAGACACACACACACAGACACACACACACACACACACAGACACACACACACACACACACAGAAACACACACACACACACACACACACACACACACACACACACACACACACACACACACACACACACACACACACACACACACACACACACACACACACACACACACACACACACACACACACACACACACACACACACAGACACACACACACACACAGACACACTGATGGATTCGGCCAAGAGAGCAAGAAGAGGAGAGTATGTTGTATGTTGTTGTCTAATCTGGACACCACAGGGGGCCTGTCCTTGAGCTAATCTTGGCACCACAGGGGGCTGCCGAAAGTTGCGCAGGTATGCTTGTGGTGTGCATATGAAAAATTCGTCGTCGTTGTCCTCGTCCTCGTTGTCTTTCCACTCCTCATCCACCAGCTGGCACGACCGCCCCAGGTGCAATGAAGGTGGCAAAAGCAGGTACGTTTTCACAGGCTTTCCGGGAAGGTCTTCGTTGACCACCGCTCCCCGGAGGCCTCGGTGGTCCCCTGCAAACTTTCATGTGTTTAAGTGAAAATGTATTGCAAGAATGTGTCAGATCCAACGGAAAGGAGTGACCCTCTGCTCCCATGTGCTAGGGAGGTTCACACACACAGCCCCAGCTTGGGGCGGCTGTGTGCAGTGGAATAAAGCCGCGCCAGGGCTCCAAGATCTAAACGAACCCAAACTAAACCACAAAACCCTGTGGGCTGCAATGCCCGCTTGCAAAGCTTGTCGATGTAGTCCAGAATGTAGTAATGTTGTGGTAGTCCAAGATGTGGCGAGGCGTAAAATTTAGGGTTCAGGACTGTCCTTCAGCTGGGCACGCCAGCCCCCAGAAGCGACAGAGGGGAAGGAAGGCTGATCAGCTGCCCTTGCAAGGGCCCAGATCCAGCCGGGGACTGTTCCTCAGCTGGGCGCGACCCCAAAAGCAACAGTAATGAGGGTTAATGGAGAAAACTGCTACCCAGCTACCCTCGAAGGGGTCCAGGGCTAGCAGCTTCTGACCAATGTCTTGCACATGTGGTTGTATGTTGTAATTAGGGTGGTGAGAATAGGGTGAGGACACTCCTTCCAGCTGTCACCAAAGACCCAGGAACGGAGCGACTACTGCCCGGCTACCCGAGCAGGGTCCAAGGCCAGTAGCAGGATTAGGGTATTCCACCCTCCAGCTGTGTAGCAAAAGACACCCAAGAGCGGTGGACCATCCTCCAGCTGTGCAGAAAAGCACCCAGGAGCAATGGAACGAGAGGTACCACGTCCTGCGTGGTCCTCAACTTAAGGTGTGGGGTTAGGGGGAGAGAGAAGCGAGAGGCCGATTACTTCCCGGAGGAAGCGCCGCTTCACTTGCACTAGACGAAGGTTACCACACCTGCCCTCATGTCAGTTGCACATGCCCTTGCAGTCCCTGAGAAATAAAGAAGCGGTCGAATAGAGGACAGACTAGCGAGGTAGCACCTGCTCACTAGACGCACTTTACTGCATTAGCCGTCCATTACTGCACCTGCACTCATGTCAGACTCACATGCCGGCATCAGAGAGAGAGATAAAGTAGCATCGGGAGATTCTGAACAGTCTGAACGAAGGCTGAACACCCGGTTCATCACCGGTCTCCCCGGAGGGTCACCACGGCGCCATGACGGAAAGCGTTGCTCTGGAGTCTCAAGACCCACGCTGGTCACACTGATAGATTCGGCCAAGAGAGCAAGAAGAGGAGAGTATGTTGTATGTTGTTGTCTAATCTGGACACCACAGGGGGCCTGTCCTTGAGCTAATCTTGGCACCACAGGGGGCTGCCGAAAGTTGCGCAGGTATGCTTGTGGTGTGCATATGAAAAGTTCGTCGTCGTTGTCCTCGTCCTCGTTGTCTTTCCACTCCTCATCCACCAGCTGGCACGACCGCCCCAGGTGCAATGAAGGTGGCAAAAGCAGGTACGTTTTCACAGGCTTTCCGGGAAGGTCTTCGTTGACCACCGCTCCCCGGAGGCCTCGGTGGTCCCCTGCAAACTTTCATGTGTTTAAGTGAAAATGTATTGCAAGAATGTGTCAGATCCAACGGAAAGGAGTGACCCTCTGCTCCCATGTGCTAGGGAGGTTCACACACACACAGGACACAACACACCAGACACACACACCACAGACCACACACACACCACACAACCGACACCACACACAACAAAAGAGAACACAAGAGACAACACCACAAACACCGAGGCACACACACAGAGACAAAACACACAGAGGACAACACACACACACAGAGACACAACACAAGAGGAAAGCACCAGAGACAAAGGACACACACACAGAGACACACACACCAGGGAGACACAAGGACAAACACACAGAGACCACAGACAACACACAGGGGAGGGGACCACACACAGAGAGACACACACAGAGACACACACACAGAGACACACACAGAGACACACACACACAGAGACACACACACAGAGACACACACAGAGACAGACACAGAGACACACACAGAGACACACACAGAGACACCCACAGAGACACACACAGAGACACACACAGAGACACGCACAGAGACACGCACAGAGACACGCACAGAGACACGCACAGAGACACACACAGAGACACGCACAGAGACACACACAGAGACACACACAGAGACACACACAGAGACACACACAGAGACACACACAGAGACACACACACAGAGACACACACAGAGACACACACACAGAGACACACACACACAGACACACACAGAGACACACACAGAGACACACACAGAAGGACGACAGGACCACAGACACAGACAGAACACACACACAGAAACACCCACAAGACAAACACACAGGACCAAAACTACACACACCGGGACACCAAACACTAACACGCCAAACCAAACCACACACAACACACACACACACACACACAAAACACACACCACACACACACACACACACACAACACACACACACACACACAAACACACACACACACACACACACACACACACACACAAACACACACCCACACACACACACACACACACACACACACACACACACACACACACACACACACACACACACACACACACACACACACACACACACACACACACACACACACACACACACACACACACACACACACACACACACACACACACACACACACACACACACACACACACACACACACACACACACACACACACACACACACACACACACACACACACACACACACACACACACACACACACACACACACACACACACACACACACCAGCCAAAGCCAACCAAAGCCAACCAAAACCAGGCGATCTTCTGGTCCAATGCAGAAGTTGACAAATCAGGCAAAACACACACTGTCACTCCTGAAGTTCACGCAATCCAGCTTCGAATTGGGCTGCCTCGACATGTGACGCAAAATCTTGCTGTCACAACGGTTCAGTTCAGCCTTACCTCCTTGTGTTATGCTTGTCGTTCTGTCCGTGCGAACCTCACAGTTTGACGATCTGCCCCTGAAAGCCTGTGAGACTAGCTTGCCGCAGGCTTCGTTCTGAGCGTCGGGGCCCATGGTATGTCGATGCATCTGCATATGCGGATTCACCAGCAAGCAACTGGCATGTTGTAGCAGGTTCGAGCCCTTTTTTGGGTCATCGTGACGTTGAATTTGGTGATTTATGCCAGGTCCTTAAGGGTGCTTGAACAGATTGAGCCAGCGACACCCTCGCCTCTGCATTCAGTAAGGTGCTGTCTTTGGGACTGCGCACGACTATCCAAGCAGTTTCCTCGAATGCCATGGACAACTGCCCTTCCGGTGATTCAGTTGACTTGGGAGAACCAGTCGTCGGTGTAGATGGATCGGCATGCGCCTCGCCATTGTATGATGCATATAACATAATATTATAACCTAGCGGTTCAATAGCTTGTTGCTCATAGCTCAGCAATTGTGCCACGTGAAGCGACGGGTTTGGAGCTGATCCTGTCGGTGGGTTGTGATTTGCGTGCTGAGGCAAGCTCCACCATATGTATGGTGAAGAGTACTGTGCATCAGTCATCGGCTGCATGTTCTCGATCTTTCGATGCATCGTGGGCGAATGTACCACAAAAGGCTGCAGTGCGACTGCATGTTTCCCGTGTGCATGGTTTCACACAGCCCGGCATTCCGATTCACTTCCTCGCCCAGAGGTGGACGATCGCTGACAATGATTTTCAGCGATGGGTTCGGGGTCCAGTTTGACATTTTCTATGCGGGGAGCATGGTTATTGCCGCTCGAAGAAGGAATCAGCTTAGCTCCTTACCGGACTGTTTGTGCCGCGCACTACAGATGCGGAAGGCTTCTAGAAGACACATGCATGCGCTTGACAAAAAGTGTGAGGTCCTAATGGGCCTCTTCAACATCATCACCGCGATTTTTGTTGAAGCGACTTTGAGCGGATCTCAGAAATGGTCGTGGCCTGTGGCAGGACCATGATGACTATTGCAGTAATTCTGCACGGTGCGGCGGCCGCCACACTGCGACTAAGGAATGGCCTGAAAGAAAACGAATCGCACCGCCGGTATGCAAAGGCTTATGAGTCAAGCTACATGACGGAGCAACTGGCCAAACTTGTCATGGTCCTCTCCTCCCAAGTGCAAAAGATGCGGAACAGGACGGTTCGGTTTGCAGCCGTGCGATTCGATGTTGGACATGTTTTTCCTTTCGTGGAGGAACAGCTCATTGCCTGGCTTGCTCGGGGATGGAATGTTTCCAGGTTCGAGAATGACTTTCAGCAGGAGGCTGTGGGCCAGGGCGGCCAGTTACAGTCATGGCGTCGGATCTGCTGATGTTGGTTCGTGCCAGGGGTGAGACGGCTGGCGTGGACTCCGAAAGTCCAAATGCAAACCTTCATGCAGAGGAGACTTATTTAAGCAGCAGGCCAAGCATGCTTGTGGAGTTGGCAGTCTCAGAAGCGTGCAAGAACGCCCAGGCTATGCCGTACTTTAACTTCTAAGATGTCTCAGGTGAGGAAGAGTTCAACCAGCTCATCAGAATGCCGGAGGAGACCTGACTCACATGGGCTGTCAGTGCAAGATATAGAGCGACTCAGGATCCGAGACGGGACTGTGAGCACTGGGGGTTGCTGACAGTGCGGAGGTACGGCTGCTGTTGAACGAGCTTGATGTGACCCTTGGCCGCGTGTATTGTGAGCCGTGAGCCGATTTGCGAGAAGATGGAGGCGTTTGTAGAGATCCGAAGCCCGAGGAGCGTGGAGCCTCGTCCGGGAGTCTTTGAGGCTTTCAACACTGCTGCCTAGCTGAATTGAGGTGCTGTATATGGCTGAGACCCTGATGTCAGCACCCACGCCCTGAGGAGGAAGATGGCACTGTCTCGATTTCGGAACTTGTGCCCGGACCTTGACCGGGACAGGATGGGAAGACGTCTCAGGGTTGTTGTTCGAGCTGCGAAGGTCTGGCCTGATGCGGCTACGAGGCGATCTGCACAAGATTGATTTGGTAATTGCGCAGATGGGCCTCGAGAACATGCAGCGGCTTGGACTGGCTCGGCACAAGACACTCATCAGTCTGTTTGAGTGGTGATCGTGCCTTGAAACCGGGGGAGCCTGCACAAGGAAGCAGATCATGGCGGCTTGGTCCAAAATGTCCAAAAGCATGTCGGCTTATCAGGCTTCACTACTTGTTGTCACTGCACCAAAGCGGCCAGCTCTTCAATGCTTGCTAAGGAAGTGAAGACTACAAACTTTCAGATTGCAAAAAAGATAGGTGCCAAAGGCACAAGGAGTACAACTCTCAGCAGGCTTCACTCCGAAGCCTTGTCGTAGCAACCGCGGAACACACAGTTGTGGATGCTCAAAGCATCATCACAGTTTCACTTCGCAAGTTCCGTGGGTCAAGCCAATGGGAAGGCAGAGCTTGATGGCACAAGATCTGTTGTGAGCGCTCCTGCAGCTTAAGAGCTAGTTCAGTGCACGTCTTTGCACGCGTCCTGGTCTTGAACTCTTTGCAGTTGAGCGCCAAGAGCTGCCATGCTTGGCCACGGCAGCACTTGCTTGGACCACCTCGACAATAATGGTCCATGAGCAGCGGTGTGCCGTTGTGAGGCATTCTTGGCCCTCTCTGACCCAATGATGTCAGCAGGGTGCCTTAACCCGTGGGCCGTGGGCGGTTTCACGAGGTGCTTTGTCAAGCCCCGCTGCAGTGACGCTCGTCTCCCCACGATTCAATGAGGCCTACCTCAGGCGATAACATATTGCAGTCAGATCATAAGCACAGGTGGTTTTCGACAGCGATCGTGGCAGATCCAGGTAGTGTAGCTGCTCAATGCAAGCTCACTCGACATCGTGGCAAGCGACTTGAAATCAGAGTTCGTGGTCCCGGGCACAGAGCAGTTTCGGCGCGTCTTGTGCCGGAGCCTGCTCTTGTGAGGGGGCGTGGGACGTTTGGTATGTGCTTTGTGTGCGTGTGTGCGTTTCGGTGTATGCATGCATGTACATGTGTTGCGGATCGTGTGAAAGCGAATGCGCACGCAGCCGCAGCAACACTCCAGGACTCCAGGCCCGGACCGGCGACCGGCCCGGTGAGTCACCACGACAAAGACAAAGAGAGACAGAGCAAGACCCCCAGCAAGCACGAAAGAGCGAGAGCAGTTCCAAAAGCCGAGTTTTCCCAAGCCTTTTTCAGGACACCGGATAGCAACGACATCGCAGGTCCAAGCCAGCACCAAATAGTTTGACTCATACTGCAGCGATGCTACACGGAGGGTCGGCACGCTTTGACCGCTTGCTGGCGCAGCTTTCCGAAGAGCATGCACCTTGTCTTGGCATTCAGCTTTTTCTAGCTGTGCATGAGCCTCCGTGCTAGTAGCCTCAGCCCAAGGATCTGGAGCTGAAAATCTTACAGGAAACCAACAGGCAGCTTCAAGAGGAAATCCGCTCGCTCAAGTCTCTGCCACAGGAGACAGATGTTTTGCGGAGTTGCCTCAAGTTTCGGCCTATGTTCTGTATCTTTCCATGCGGCATCACCCCCCCTTGTGGCTTGAAACGGAGTGGGGGGGGGAGGCTCTGAAATATTTCAGGGCAGCTTCGGTCGAGGTGGGGGTTCAGACCTGGGGGGTGGGGGTCGGGCTTGAAGTTTCAGGGCTGTCCTGGGATAGCGAGTCATCTTCCATTTCAAGAGAGTTGCCGTTCGCATCCGCAGGACACCGGCTTAGTGCGCTCTCAAGGGCCTTCAGACTAGCTTTGCAACACCATATGGCCATTCGATGCTAGTAATTACTATAATCAAAGGCTGTGAGCAACGTGCCTATCTATGTGTTGGCCTCCTTGGTAAGGGATGGTAAGGGCGCCAGTGTATTTCTCATGCGGGGGCTCCGGTAACCTCGTTTTTAAGGCTGCTACTATAGTTTTATGAGAAATCTACTAAATTCCTCCTATGCGAGGCTAGGTAGCCTCCTCAATTGGGCTGCTACTATATTTCTATTAAAAATCCATGAAATGGCAGCTTCTTTTATTGGGCTGCTACTAGATTTCTATTAGAAATCTACTAAATTGCGGTGTGGTAACCACTAGTCTTTCCCGCCCGCAAGCACGGCCGTGGCCACAACCCTTTCTCCCAGCAGTTTCCTGCTTGCCGCCCAACCCTTTCCCCAGGTACTTCAAGCACCTTTTGAAATTTTCACTGCGTGGACAGATCTGCGGATCCAAGCCTACCTACCTTTTCCTCCGAGCACCCCTGTTGAAATTTCACGGAACCTTCACCCCCCCTAGGCTCTATTCTATTTCATGCGGGTGGCTGAAACGGATTCAGCCTTATAAGGGGTGGGGGGGGCTCAGACCCCCCCCCCCCCCGACAAGGGGGTACTGATCATGCGGCATCACAGTCAGTGGCAGTGAGCTTCTGGGCCATGCGGGCACATCTTCTCTTCCGCCTCACTTGTGAATGCCTTCCTTTGTCTTGCTTTCTCGCGTGGAATGCTTCGCGGTGAGATCTACAGACCAGCTTCCTGCATTTGTCACCTGTCTCTGCTCTAGCAGCAAGCTCTAACCTTTCCTTCAGGTAGTTCTCGCCTCGGCATTCCAACTTCTGACCCGGATCCCAACCCAGACGGGGGAAAAGAGGATTGGCTGGGTGCGATTGCATCGAAGCATCCGAACTTTCGTTGTAAAAAGGGGCCAGTCCGTCAAAGGAGACCAAGACACGCAAGCTCGGAATACTGTTCCAGGAGAGCTTGGATTTCCCAAGCCCCAAAGATGCAACAAAAACAAGAGACAGGGTGGAGGGATACAGAGGCAGGAATATTGCAGCTGCAGTTGGGGAGGGCCGACGCACGGCCGGGTTCCTTTCTGGAGAAATCGAACTGAATGACATTGAATGGCATGAGCAGCCGTGCAGGAGACTCCCAGGCCAGCTCTCCGCGAGGCCGCGGTAAAACTAGAAGCATCAGGAATCCACTCCCTCTTTGCTCGTTGCTGCTGTAAGAATGAGGCCATGCATGAGGGGGTGAGGTTTGCAGTGAGAAACCGGCAGCAGGACCAATGCCAGGATTTGGATATTGTCAAGTATTGTGCAGCAGAATTAAGTGCTTTGTAGAGGCAAGAGGCTGTATAGTCTGTCGGGAGCAAGACAAAGATGGCAAGACCTCTGGCAGTTGTCAAGTCAGGTTTCCAGCACACAACACGTGCCAGGTGGGCTTGGCTGTCGGTCCACCAGACAGGCCGAACCTTGAACTGGAGATCGAGAAGCTCCGGGATGAGACGGCGGCAGCAGTCATTTGGCTGACGTTATGATTACGTGAAACTCGTTCTTTGCGAGGGGACAAGGCGTAGGATGACCATGGTAGGGGGAGCTTGGCATGCTGCAGTTGCTTTGTGGTCGCTCGGGTGGGCAATCCGGTCGCTGCAACTCGCGAGGCGGATTCCTTCGCCTTCAGCTCCCCGAGCCCGAGCCAGTCTCTCCGCATAGGTGCGGCGGAAACCACAGCCGCAGCTAGGCTAGGCATGATAAGATTCTATGTATGTCTGTGTGAGAGTATAGAGTTTTTTGGCTTTCTGAGTGCATCTGAGGTAGAGCTCACAGTGTATTCAGTGCAGGGCTTACCTGACACTCTCATCCAAAAAGGACGGGCATTCCGATCATGCAGCCGCCCATGCATTGCTCTGCGTGCCTTCTGCATCGCAGGAGGTGCAGGCCCGTCGCCGATTTCCAAGTGCAGAGTTTCCACGAACATCGGTTTGCAGATCAAAGCCACGGAGTGGACGGCTTTGAACAAGGATCAGACTTCTGTGCGGGTCAGGATGCTGATTGGTATGCTTGAGTCACAACATCATATTATCATCTTGTTCGCTGCTCCCGCATGGCTTCCACAGGAGCCTGGTAGACCTGGTGAGTGCCACGATGACTCGAGCCTCTGGGGAGCAGCACCTTCGCTGCAGTCAGGGCTGCTTGGGGAAAGGGCGCTCTGCTCTTTTACAACCTTGTTGGACCTGGAACAAAGATGCAGGTATGGGGCCCACACGGCGCAAGCATGCGCCCGGTCTGCAGCATTGCTCAAAGCGATGGCATCGACTTCGGTGTGAAGTGAAACCACGTCACATTCGTCAGCATGTGCCTTGTAGCGTGGCGGCTCCAGGTCTTGCTTTGCGCAAGTAGACGACCTCCCCGACAAGCTCGAATTGAATTTAGAGATCAACGGCTACGGACATTCTGTTGCCATTGCGCTTGTGGAAGTCAACGCAGACAAGCAGCATCTTGGAGGCATTCATGCGAGTGCCTACACAGCCACGCAGTGCAATCTGGGCACTGTCGAGCCGAAGGACTGTTGCTCCAAACCTCCAAATCAGGCTCTGGAAGCTCGATAATGGTGGCCACGTCGAGGCCAAGGTGCTGGTGACACGCCCACGACGTCGCTCGATGAGTGGCTTCTCGCAGGCAGGGGCGCCCTCCGACATTTGATCCGTCGGTCGTGAGTGCTGCCAGGCCTCAGGAGAGCCTGCTGCAAATACCAGCCGTGGAAGCAAGACGCGGCGATCCTCCTTGCAGAGCTGCGTGGCTGTTGCTACATGGCACAAATGTTTCGACCTCCGTTTTCCAGCGAATGTAAAGTTCAAAGCGCCCGATGGCGCGACTGTTAGACAGATGGAAAAAAGTCGTTAAAGGCGCGAAGAACAGAACAGAACAGATCAAAACACAACAGAGTCGGGACTCGGGTCTGCATCCTGAATCTGTAACTGGAGCCCTGCAAGAGAAGCAGAAGAGAGAGAGAGAGAGAGAGAGAGAGAGAGAGAGAGAGAGAGAGAGAGAGAGAGAGAGAGAGAGAGGGAGAGAGAGAGAGGAAAGGGAGAGCAAGCAAGAAGAAGAAGGAGGAATGCCAGGGAGTCAGGTACCTCGACTTGTTTTGCTCAGTCGGGGTCGTGGACCGCTTGTAAAGCCCAAGGTAGGGACTCAGGTGAGTATAATCGCCCCCTCGGCAGGGAAAATTGTCGGATTCGACCCGGATCAGAGCTGCAGACCCCTGCATTCGCATGCCCTAAGTTTAAATCATTGAAATTTGCCAGAAATTTTTCAGTTTTCATCCATGGTCGTGTAGCAGATTCTGACCAGTTCTTATTGCAAAATCGCTACACGCGAGATGGTTTTGATGTTAACCAGTGCACTTCAGGACCTGCCACCCATGCTTACGATTCTCAGATGCAGTAACGTCAGCACGTCCGTCAACTGGACGGGAGTTGGGCCTGGAGGTTGCACTCTTAAGTTTTTGATGTAGAGAGGGTTGCACAGCTGATCCTTGCATTGGAGGCCTGATCGAATATGGGAGACAACAGCCTTCGCTGTGACAGTAGGGCTTGCACACGCGTCCGCTTGCACACCTTGGACGAGCGACAATATTCAGCTCGCAGTGGCGCTAGCCGCTCGAGCCATTCCAGTTAAGCCTGAATGCAAAGAGTGCCGAGGAGTCGCACTGAGAATGGATCGTCGCTCCTGACGAGGTCAGTGGCGGAAGTAGTGCACCGATACCCAAGAAGCTGCGCCGTTGATTCAATGCTAAGTGCATACATAAGGATCTCTGCTCTGGGGGAATGTGAGGGGCCCAGCGAGGTCTTCTTATCAGTCCTACCTTGGTCTAGAATTCTTGAGGGTCTGGATTGTGTGTGGTTGTGGCCTTCTCAGATTCCCAAGAGCGAAAGCTTCGGTTCCAAGCGGGCCGGGAAGGAGGGGGGTCGACAAATCAAGTCTTCGCCCCATGTGCAGTGCAGGCTCGAGAAGCAATTCGACATTGAGGATGCAGGAGCTAAAGTTATCATGCCTAACGCAGCTCGCTGCAGATGGGTCGTTTTTGCTTCTGTCAGGTTCCACGAAGATTCCCTTACGATCATATCCCATGGCTCACATTCCGCAACCTGCGACTTCATCCTCCCGCTTCGGACGTATCATCATTGCCTAAGGATCTGCTTGCGGCCATGAAAACGTCGCGGAAGACTCAGACGACCATGCCTCAACTCCCGACCCTTCTCAACACCGCCGCTTGTCTTCTAGCGTGTAGCAGCTGAAGGTCTTGGCTTGGAAGCGCTGTGAAAACATGTAATTAGAGAGTTTTGGGCCGAGGAAGAGCTCGAAGAGGCCGGGGCGGCCCGGGGCGGGAAGAGATCGCCGCTCTCTCTGCTGTGCTTTCCCGTTCCCGGCAGGTGATCATGGAGCTCCGACGCATCCACCAGACGATCTTCGAGAAGGGCCCGAGAACTTCATTGCAGGGAAAGGCACATCAGGCCTTCCAGCCCGTCATCTCCTGGAAAGCGTTTCAAGTAGCGAGACTGCAAAACAGGGAGGCACCCTGGTCATGGGCTGTGCATGCTTCTCACAAATCACGAACAAGCATAGATAACCGTAGGCTGATGACATACGACATACGCGAGTGAATCAAACTAATTACATTAGACAGCCGAGTCCTAACTCCGGTGCCGGTGACCGGGTAAGTTGGCAGCCGCGGCTACCAGCGGTTCATTGTCGCCACCTTCTCTACCGCACGTTTCTGATTCAATGCATTACTTCCCACACGTCTGAGGAATGCTTGCTGGTCGAGGACCTGCCAAGTTTTGCATCTGGCAGGGTGGTCGAGTCCTAAGCGAGGGATGAAGACGGGCTTCTACTGTGGCAGCGCCTCAGGGTTCCTAAAGCATTTGTAGCACTCAGTTTCCGCCTGAGCAGCGAAGCTCAGGCCTTGAACCTTTTTGCAGTGCAACAGGCATTGCTCGGAGATGCGGTTCCAACAACAGGCGCTACCAAGGCATTGCTGACTGCGTATGAAGACGTCCAGAAACCCTCCAAGCCCACCTCTCGTTGGGTAAGTGTGGTATCGGGAATGTCAACGGTGGCGATTATCCTCAGCGACCCGGCTAGCAATCAGAAGCCTTTCTGGCGTTAGTAGTACATGAAGCCTTAGCGAGCCGTTTCGTGACCCGGCGACCGACATCTATTGGCGTCCATCTTTGTCGCCCGTATCGCGGTTCAGGCTTCGTACTGATGGGGCTGTCGCTGGACAATTGGCCTGACTGGGCCGGCTGGATGGTTTTCGAAGCCATTTTTGCCAGCATTTTCGTTCTCGAGATTGTCGTCAAATGTGTAGCAGCGTGGCTAAACGACTTTGGCTGCATGTTGCTTTTTCCTGCCCATCAGATGCAGAAGTTGATCGCCTTGCAACTTTACGTAGGCATCCGCAACACAGCTCTCACGGATCCCTTGCCTGCTGCCCCCGGTGCCTAGTGCTTGCTTTTACCGGGTGGCCTGGTGCCGGAAAGGGTGTGGACCCCCGGGGCGGCAGCAAGAGTTGTGGATGACTCGAGGAGCACCTCCCTTTTCCCGACCTGGTGGCACTGGGGCGATAGTGCCTGACAACATTGAGGTAATGTTTGCATTCATGCTCTTGCAGCTGGCAAATCTGTGGGGGGCCTCTCCTTACATTCTCCTTGAAGTGTAAGTAGGGCTAGGGTGACTCCGAGACCACTAGAATCCTAGAAATCACCTGCCTCTCCTGGTGTGGGTGTATGCAGATCAACTTCTCGATCTCTTGGGTCGTTACCAACCATTTCGACGAAGTTGGCGACGACGACACCAGCACTGCTACTTCCTTTCGTCATGTTTTCTGCTGTTGTGCAGTGGCTTGGCTGTCCGGTTGGCTACGGCTTTTATAAGACCTTGCGGAAATTGCAACTTGGACTCATGTGTTGATGCTGCTACCCGGTCGCTGATCCTCTTCGAATCACGAATATCACGATTGCAATCGCTGGCCACCCAGGCCAAGTTTCAGTTTATCTTAATTGCTAAGGCGTCTTACCATTCCTTTCCTGTCGGTTGTGTGTTCGCCCTCGGTGTGGGAGCAACAGTGCTCCTTGGAGCCACTGCTGCGCCCCCTTGGTTTGCGTATGGAAGTTGCAGGCCGAATTATCTGACCGCATCTGATACCTGCCTGCACCAGCTTGGTCCACAGCACAGGCCCTGGGAATTCCCCAATCTTGCGGCACTGGTTACAATGGCGGACCTCTGCCACCGCTGCAAAATCCTTCTTCCAACGAGTTCACACTTGCTGGGATTTTGGGCTATTCCCACTTCCATTTTATTCCTGCCGTTGCCTCTTCTGTGCTTGCTCTGCTTTGCATGAGGCCCCATGCCCCGCTTGCGTCTTAGCCTTCCGGGCGGAGACCACGGGTGCCCGCCTCCTTGTCGGGAGACGAATTCTCCCTCCCTCTGCCTCCAGGTAAGAAGTTTGAAGGTCCCATTCCGGCCTGACAAGTCATAGCTGTAGCTGCTGTCCAAGGGTTACGGCGCAGAGGGGATGAGGGTCTCGGAGACCCTATCTGTCAGGGACTGTCTGGTCTCGATGCCCAGGTGCTCGGCCCTGGAAGCTATTTTTGTGGAGCGGAGAGATGGTGGAACTGGCTAGATGTCGGGTTGACTCTTGCCGCTTTGACTGCAAATGCCACTTAGCCGGCCGAGCGCCGCGTGCAATCGGAACCATCGGTTCCGCAAGTCCGCTAGCCAAAGCCAGGATGAGTTGGAAGAGAAGCCCGGTGTCACAATGCAACATACCCCACTACACCGATTCAATATAGATCGAAGGGACTTCATTCAGATCAAGTTAGGTTTGGTTGCTTTTCTCGGCTTTTGGGCTTTTGGAGGCTCTGGTATGACATCACACACCATCACACCATTCCCACAGGTTTTGCATTGGCTTTTGTGTGTGTGATACTGCGCGAGAAGAGTGGGACGGCTGTACTCGCCGTCATCTGACCATAGGCTGCTGTTGCCGACCTGTTTCTGAACCTCATCTTCCAAAATTCATCGCGGGCGTATCTCGGAACGCATTGTCAGGCAGACATCACAGGACTCGCGAGGTACCAAGGCGAAATGCATTCATTGGCGACCTAAGGAAGATTATTCTAGTTCTTCGCGGCCTTCGCTTGGCTACGGCCTCATGATGTTCAGATCCAGCCGGAGACACCTCGTCCTCGTGCGTTGCCGAATGACAATGAGGCGAGGGTGGCCCGCTTGGCCAAGCTGATCAACATGCCATTGCTGCAAGAGCTGGCCAACATAGTCTCAGGCCGCTTGCACAGTCTCAATATGCCCTTGCTAGCTGATGCTGTCCACGTCTGTGGATCGCTGGAAGTGTTATGGGGTGTTTGAATGATGTTTCGACGAGTTTTCGTAGAAACTGATCGTGTTCCCGCTTTTCGTTGAAATGCCTGTCAACCTTCTGCTTCTTCTTGGCAGTGTCCTCTTGTCGTCCGGTTTGCACCTGCCTGGCGTGGCCTGGTTGAGAGTGTACGCGCATGTCAGCTCGCGTCAACAAGTCGGTTTGCATGCAGATTCCCTGCTGCTTGGCAGTCCCCGCTGTAGACATCGTCTTGTATCATTACACGAGCACCTCCCGCAAGCCACAGTGCAGCTTCGGATTAAGATGTCTGGTGAGATGCATTGCTTGCCCTTGACACGTGCGTGATGCTTACTGTTGCGAGCAGCGCAGTATGCAGGCTTCTGCACACCGGTTGTGGGACATGTGTATGCAGTCCCGCATAAAGCCCGCATACTTGAGCACTTGAATTCCTGAGGATTTCTCATCAGCGTGCTGCCCTCAGCTCCAGCAAGGCTAGATAGACATTGTAGCTGCCTGACCATGCTGCAGCTGCTCAGGTGAGATCACTTTTTTGGGTCGTTGTCACACTCTCCGTGGTTGTGTACGTCGCGAGCTGAGTGGAAATGCTTTGTTGCTGTTTCTTGGGCCTCATCTCGGTCGTGCGACACGAAGACTTGAGGTCTGTGCACTGGCACTTCGGTCTTTGGTTCAGAGCTTTGCGCATCCCGATACCGGTGAGAAGTGTGGAAGCGGTGACGATCTGGACATGAGTTCTGACAATGTCCCACTTGGCTGCCACTCAGACTCAAGGATTCTGCATAAACAGAGGCGGCCCAGGCTGCACAGAATAAACGACTCTTTCAAGGTGCGCGCGCTTGCACCCGTTTGCGTGTACTGTTTGGCCTGCTCGCACCAAGGCCCTTACGAGGGGCAGATACATTTGATTTACGGAGATGAGTACTGCGGCGATGTCTCCCGCTGTATGTTCTCCATCTTTCGATGCATGATTGGCGACTGCACATCGGCAGGCTCAGAGCTAGATAGGAGGGCAAAACAGAGCTGTCCTGGTCTTACTCTTTATACGCCTCGAGTGCTTTGACCCTCTCGAGTTGTGTTTAGGAAGGCAGCTCTTGCCAACCAAAGCCTGCATCGGCGATCTGATTCTTGTGACGCCGGTTCATTTGTCATCATCACGCGCAGGTGGGAGATCCTTAACAATGATCTTCAGCAATGGTTTCGGGCTCCGCTTTGACATCCTCTACGCGTTCAGCATGGTTTGTGCCGCTTAGCCGTGTGCAGAAGTGTCGAAGAAACCCAGCCAAGCATGACTCCGTCCGGCTCAAGGTCTTGTTCGGCTTGTTCAACATCATCACAGCCATTTTTGTCGAAGCGACCCTGATATTTGGCTGCAAGCTTGACATCAAACAGATTGTGACCAAGGTTTTGGGTTAATTGTTGTTGCTTGCCCCAAGGAATGGCCTGAAGGAGACTGAGACCCAGCGAAAGTACGCAAAGGCGTACGAAACCAGCTACATGACCGAGCAGCTTGCAAAACTCGTCGTTTGCGTCGCAAGTCAGACACAGATGATGCGGTCGAGGACTGCATGGGTCTCTTACTGCACAAGGCCGTTGAAAACGCCAGGGAAATGTGCACGTTGATGTCCGCCAGGAAAACGATACGAGGCCTGAACTCTGATGGGAGGCCGGGTGAAGAAGTGGGAGTGGGAGTGAGAGACAGCCCGCATGCTGGCGTCTACTGTCCTGTACAGTTCTGACGAAGATGAGCCTGGAGCACAAGGAGGTGAGATTTACCTCAGCATCTCGGTCGTTTGAGGGGGGGCGGGGTATGGCGGGGGGCGAACCTTTTTTAGGGGACGAACCTCCACGAAGTAACAGCAGAGTGTATCCACGTGTATACTCGCTGCCAGCACTTTAAGTCGCATGCTACTCCGAACCACTGCCCTTTCTGGCCAGTACACAGGGGACCCCACACCTAGCAGGGGCTTTGTATGGGAACCGCACCCGCTGAGGGTCCCACAACTGCGACAACACCAAAACAGGTTCTTATACTGTTGCTTTGATGTCAGATAGTTTGTTCATTGGCTTGTTACAGACATGCTTACAAGGCTCTACTCCGATGCATGGGGGGACGGACGACTTGAAACCAGAGTCGAACCATGTAAACGGTGGTTAGCCATAGGGGCGCGGAGATGAGGCGGTCGGTTGTGTTAGTGTTTAGTGTTCGGGGAGGGGGTAGCAACTCGGAAGGCGGATCCCACTATGTAGTTCGTTGCCGCAGTCAGGAGTACCCAAAACCGACTGCTAAATAAGCAGATTGGTAGTCGGGCGGGCCAGGCGCCTGCGGGTCGTACGCGGCCCCTATGTCCGGCAGAAAGACAGAGAGAGAGACAGAGAGAGAGAGAGAGAGAGCTAGCACTGGGGTCTACATTTGACTTTCACCCCCCAACAAACCTGATAAATCATATCGGGTGGGCAAGATGCCCGGGGGTCTTGATCGACCCCTATGCCCGAAGGAGAGAGAGAGAGAGAGAGCGAGAGAGAGAGAGAGAGAGAGGCGGGACGCTGCCCTTCCTCCTCACCTCGCAAAGAGAGAGAGAGAGAGAGAGAGAGAGAGAGAGAGAGAGAGAGAGAGAGCCTGTCGCCGTCCTCCACGTGAGGGGGTTACTCGGGGACGGCCCGCCGGCCCGCCGCCCGCCGGGGGGTCAGAGAGTGGTCTCTGGCGGGTGGACGTTCTCTCGGGTGGGGAGCCCAGCAGTAGGACTCAGTAGGAGGGGGCAACATGCTACCACGTTGTGGAACACGCGGGGATCTTGGAGAACCAGGGGCTCATCCAGGACCAGCTGAAAGAGGACCTGGCAGACTCGCTGACGGAGCACCTCCTTCGAAAGAGCAACGGGGAGCAGACGGAGCTGGACATGAACGCTGGGTGAGGGACAAGGATGAGGTCATGACTGAGCAAATGGCAGAGACACCAAGAATGATAAGTTCGCCACCACACGGAGTGGAGGGCACAACTCCCGTGGAGGACCCGCCAGCCAGGGTTCGCACAACTAAAAGCAGCCACGAAACAGGTGATGGCTCAGAGTTTTTTTGCTTGAAAGGCACAAGATGCCCTCGGGGGGCAACCCCTTGTTTCCGAGCACCTACTGTACCTTTTGCAGGAACTCTTCTACGGCCTGAGGGCTTCTCAAACTTTCCGAGCACCACCTCAGTCAGACAAAAGACGGCCCAGCAGCAAGCGGGAACTCTGTAATTAGTGCCGAGGGAACTCGCTTTTACCCCTTTCCTTCAAAAACAAAGTGCTGTGCCGGCCGCTCTTCGGAGCGGGAGGTAGGGACTGCCTACCTCCCACGCCCCAGAGCAAAGCAAAGCTTAAAAGGAGTTAGAGAAGGAGTGAACCCTTGCCGGACCACATGTGCTATGTACACCACATGCAATGCGAGACGGGAGGAGTGATACACAGTCGAAAACCCTGTCAAGGAAGCAAAGGATGAGCAGACACTGGCTGCGGCCGAAGAAGATCGCTTCTTTTCCCGCGTACCCCCAACACACATAGTACAAGTTGTGTTGGGGAGAGTCGTGCGACTCTGTTAGAAGTTGCCTTAGTCAGTGAGTTCGTCGCTTGGGCATGCTCCGCCTTTCTTGGTTGACAGTTAACGCTTGCATGGGACTTGCACACTCTTGGAGTTCAGACCTTTCTCTGCGGTCCGACTCGTTTAGCCGGGCGAGCGGGCAAAAACACATAGCAAATAACATCGGCACGGGTCGCGTTACGAGAGAGGCTTAAATGGCGTGGCTCTTGGGAGCCTGAGTGTCTCTGAGAGTGCCGTGCCGTGCCTTTGGTGAGGTGAGGAGGAGTTCAATCACGTGATCCGCAGTCCCGAGGCCGCCCGTGGGAGTAGCCGGTCGGTTTGGTTTCGACAATGCCAGTGTGAGGTACGACAACTGCTGGATTCGCTGGATGTGTGGCTTGGCTGGACACAGAATTTAACTGAGGGTATGCAGGGCGTCCACAGCCGTTGGCTTTGGCAGCATTTCGGAGCTTTCAATGTGCCTTCAGCTTAGTCTCTTGGATTGTTTCGGTTTTCGGCCACGTTGAACGATGCCCATGAACCTGGGCCATCCTGGGCCGCTGAGGGTAGTGGAGCCACGGCCTGGCGTCTTCGATGCGTTCAATGCTGCGCCTTAGCTGAGTGTTGTGTCTGTTGATGGCATCTGATCGTGCTTAAAATGGAGATGCAGCTAGCGGCAGCGGCAATGGCAGGGCAGTGGAAGTACTACTGCTAAATTAGTATAATTGGATTAGTCGAGGCAGCAGTAGAAGCAGCAGCAGCAGTAGCAGCAGCAGTAGCAGCAGCAGTAGCAGTAGCAGTAGCAGCAGCAGCAGTGGCAGGAGTGGCACCAGTAGTAGTCGTAGTCGTAGTAGTAGCAGCAGCAGCAGCAGTAGTAAAGGAAGAAGTAGTAGTGCTAGTCATTGGTAGGGTTGCAGCAGCAGCAGCAGCAGCAGTAGTATCAGCCGCAGTCGTAGCGGTAGTGGCAGTGGTAGTGTATAGTTGAAGAGTTGTAGTAGTAGTCGTCGTCGTGGTGGTGGTAGTCGTAGCAGTAGCGGCAGTAGTAGTCGTCGTAGTAGCGGCAGTAGCGGTAGTAGTCGCAGTAGTGGTGGTTGTGGTAGGAAGTTGCGACAGAAGCCGTATCCATGGCGTCAAAATCAACAGGAGCTTGCGTCATAGTCTCATCTCAAACAGAAAGTGGCGCAGGGCTTTAAGCCTGGCCAGGTCTTGTAAGTGCCAGAAGTTGATGTTGACCAGCACAGCCTCAGCACGAAAATCTGTCCCGAGGAAGAGGATGGGGCAGTTTCCATGTCCGAGATTGTGCCTGGCGCCCAGGAACTGTGAGCAGTATCGAAGTGCCAAGGGTAGGTGCGCTGGTGGACTTGTGCGCGAAGCTCTGTGTGTCCGTCCGCGTGTGTGCATGTGCGAGTGCCCCCAGTATGATTATTGCCCGCAAGGAAGGGCAAGAAACACTCCCAGGTCGACGAAGTTCCCTTGGTGTTCGGGGTTTGCGTTTTGTGAGTGTTTGCGTGTGTGTTTGTGTGTGCGTGTGTGTGTGTGTGTGTGTGTGTTTGCAGAGTGTGAGGTTTGGATTGAAGACTGATTCAAGATTTGCTGAGGCAGCTGTTTGTGCCGCTTGATGCTTACCAACACTTATACCTCAGTGCATGGATGACAAGGGAGCGTTCTTGGGGATGTTACAGCAGGATTCCGAACCGGAATGTGGCTCATGGCAAGTTTTAGGCTCTGGGCTTGTAAGGCGCATGGGTAATTTTGTGCCGGGCTTGCATGTCTCTGGGATGGTTCGGTGTAACATGTGTGCCGGATTGGGAGGCGAGTGTTTCCGGTTTGCGACTGGTGGAATGCACAGGGCAAAAGTGTCCAACAGCGTATCAGCATATGCCATGTGCTGCCGATCTCTTTCATCAGATTAGATCGACCCCCAGCGTTTCAGCGGCGTTTTGACGCGTGCTACTCCACATGGATTTGCGATCAAGATGCCAAGTCTCAGAGACTGAACTACCCGCCAAATTGATCTGCTGTCGCCTTATGGCACTCGCAATATAGCCACATATTGGTTTGTTGTCCATTGTATTACCGTATTCCAAGCTCCCTGGTTTGTCTAGGTATGTCAATGTACATATACATACACAGACACACACACATATATATATATGTATATATTTATTTATATTTTTATGTATGTGTGTGTACACTTATATATACATATTTATGTATACATACACAGCATATATATATATATGTATGATATGTATACGTTTACATGTCGGCGTGCCTATGTGCATGTATATGTTTTACCACCTGCATTGCATGTATATGTATATGTATATGTATATGTATATGTAGATGTATATGTATATTTGTATGGTTGTGTATGTAAATGTGTATGTGTATGTATGTGTATGTTTGTATAATGGGCGTGTACATGTGCATGAGAATGTATGTGTATACCGTATGCCCGTATGTATACCTACATGTATATATGACTGAGCATGTGCATGCACATGTATATGTGTACGTGAATGCGTGTGCGTATGTGTCTGCCTCCCCGTAAAAACCCACGCTTTCATGCTTTTGATACACTTTTCATGCTTTGCTGTTTTGGAGTCTTTACCTACAAGAGCAGACCGCGAATGAACCTATGCAACATACTAGTGCCAAATAATGTCTGTGACACTGTGATCCTTTAGCTTACACGAAAAGACCAAAGAACGCGCATGAAAGCAAGAGCCTGGAACAACTCGCAGGAAAAGATGTGAAAGCAGTATGCTCGTGTAGAGCAATGCCCGTAATTGTTGTATATGCACGAACAGACAATGCCGGACCGTGCCATCCCCAAATCGTGCAGGATCATACGTGAAGCATGCAGTAGGCCTCGACCCAGTCCTCCACCAATAGTAGTATGGGACGTCAACGAAAAATATGCACCGCATCGCGGCGGGAGACAAAGGCCGGACGCATCCGGTGCACATAGTAGGACGCGGGGACCAGCTTTGCAGCATCTGCTGTAAATAGCAGGACGCCAGGAGCCCGGCAAGCGGGAACAGCAATTAGTTGTTAGTACGCTTAAGGCAACACCGCATAGTGTTACCACATGGTTTGGGAGAAAGGACAACACCTGAACACTAGATTTCGCCATTAATTATTTCTGAAATGCTCATAATTACTACTCCCCAGGATTCACCATAAACCTTTTGCTTATACGAACAAACCCCCTGAAAACAAGATGGTACGGTAGAGTACTGGCTTTTTGCCCCCGGAGCCAGAACCAGAATCAATCACAAAGGCATCGTCTGCTTCGAAGTTGGGGATTATGGGTTTGGCATGGCGACGAGGACATGGTGCTGTTGGAGTTTACGGCATCATGTCTCGAATCTCGCACAAGCACTGGTACTCCTACATCATTGCTGGACGCCAAACGTCCGCGATCCCTGAGTTATCTTACACGAATAACCACACCTGAAAGCAATATGTGCTGGCTTTTGCCCGAACCTTAAGAGCGAGAGAGAACGAGAGAGAAAGAGAGAGAGAGAGAGATAGCAACATCACCTCTCCGGTCTCGCCGAAAACTCCTGCGAGTTCTTGAATATCCGGCGCCGGCCCATCCAACAACCGGCCTGGGCCCCCTTGTGTAGACGAAACTTCTTACCCGGTAGCTCTACTACAATGTGGCTCGTGCACCTGCCTTCTTCAGTAACTCCTCGATCGGTGCCGGTGGACATCCGGCCCCAACTCCGGCTCACTAGCCGTGCTTCCGGGATCGCCTTCGGGAGCGAACTTTACTCGCAAGAAACGATGTGAAAGCAGAATGCTAGAGAGGGGATACCCCATGCACATATGTGTATATGCATGTGTGTAACATCTTTGTGTGCATATGTATATATCTATATATACATATACATGCTTGCTTTCACCAGTCAGAATGCAAGAGTCCACAGTAGTGACTCAGTGGTGGCTTCGACCGGAACGTGGCCGGCAGACTGCTGTGAGGTCCGGCCTGATGAGACTGCGAGGCGATCTGAACAAAGTTGTCACTTGGATTCCTTTGCAGGTATTGCGATGATGCCCAACGCACAGGTTGTTTTACATGTCATCCATGAGCTTCACAACGGGAGACGAAGGACATAGTGATCACACAGATGGCCCTCGAGAATTTGCACAAGAAGCAAGTTGCCTTGATGCGGCTTGGCTTCCTGACAGAGCCAGAGCATGTTCTCGAAAGCATGCTGAGAACTTGCAGTAGCGTGGCTACTTGTCAGTAGAGCTCGCTTTCGCATGGGGACTTTGCGGCGCTGAGGTCACAGATGTCTGCTGCACGCCGAGTATTCATCGGGAGACATGCATCCTAGGCATACTCGGCGCCAGCCTGGACATGTGGTGGTCAGTCCGTGTTGCATGTAATACTTGTTGACAGCAACTTTGTTGGTGCGTGCTCAACAAACGAGGGGGAGGCGCGGCACGTAGGCCCTAGGCCAACACTACGAAGCATCTCCTGCCATCCAAAAGCCAAGGCTCTGCAGGACGGTCATGCTCGAGTGTGGCAGGTGACTTGGCTTTAGAGTAGCTTGTGGGCATCATCGAACCTCGGGAGGTCTCCTTATATACGTGCCTTTTCAGTGACCAGGTGGTCGAGAAGGCATCGGAAAGTGTGGCCGTTGGCACCCGGCTTTCGGAACACATTGCCAAAGGTGTGAGAAGGCTGTCAGGCGAGCTGGAGATACAAGAAAGTGTCACCTTAAAGTAATTCGGGAATCTGGGCTAGCGCCGGGAGTCTTCGGCGCGATAGTGCAAAGCTTCGGGTCGTGGCCCGAGCCGAAATGGCCTAAATGGAAGTTTACTCAGTTTACTCGCGCTTCCTAGCAGCTTTGCATTCTCAGTCTTGGTTTGGCTCATGTCCGATACTTCCGTCGCTGTTTTAATGTTATCAGAATTTTTTGCTGACTTCGTTTTCGATGAATCAGGTGCTTCACTGCAAAGCAGTTCTGCTTGAAGCACGTTTGGCAAAAGACTAGGCTTCGTGCATGGTATTTGCGTGACTACACCGCATCCAGAGAAGACAGTCGCGGCACTGTCTCCTTTCATGTCCGGCTAAGAGATCACAGCCTGCAAGTGCAACGGACAGCTCCAATTTTTGCTTCACGCGGTTGGACATCTCAATAGGCCGTCGTCGAGTTCTTGCGGGCCCCTCCTGCCAGACCTGCAAAGCAGGGCGCAGAAGCCAACCCCAATGCATGTACTTCATGGCCTACTTCCTAGTACCGAGGCTTGCAATTCAAGGTGGGCAGGAGCAGGTTGAGCCTGAACGTGCAACAAAAGTCCGCCAGTCCAGAGCAGGCTGAGACTTCTGTGGATTCTCTGTTGACCTGGCCCCGCTTCCTCACTTCGTAGCACCACTGACTAGATGGGGCTATAACTGCTGGCGACTTAAAGGCAAACGATTTGTGGCCTTGAGTCTTGCCCATTCTGACTACTCACTAACTTGACATGCACTCTGTCAGCAGCGTAGTCTTGGGGATTGTAGTTGATAGCCGTACTTGCCAGGTAGCCGTACTTGCCGTAGTAGTAGTAGTAGTAGTAGTAGTAGTAGTAGTAGTAGTAGTAGTAGTAGTGAGGTAGCAGTAGTAGTAGTAGTAGTAGTAGTAGTAGTAGTAGTAGTAGTAGTAGTAGTAGTAGTAGTAGTAGTAGTAGTGAGGTAGCAGTAGTAGTAGTAGTAGTAGTAGTAGTAGTAGGCACCCCCACCCCCTACCAACTACACTTGCTCTTGACCATGTTAAGACAACATCCATTTTGCTCGGTATTTACGGCACTTTCCTCATGTGCGATCATCGTAAGAGGCTTCAAAATCGACTTGTCGAGTTTGCAAACTCGGGCTCTTGATTTTGGGCTTGCTTCTGGGCGGGGGTGGGGGGGTGGGGGGGGGGGACGATGACGACAGTGTTACGTGAACACACCCAACAGCATCACCACAAGAGCCGTTTTACTCGGTGTTTACAGTACTTTCGTGATGTCGGACTTTGTTGCATATTCTGAGCCCCTACTTCTCGACTATGCGTATTAAACTTGTTGTTTCGAACTGTTTGCAAAAAACTCGAAATTGGATGGGGGAAAGCTTCTTCGGGGATGATCACGACACTGTTTTGCGGACACCCTGAACAATATTTCCACACTCAAGCGCGCACACACAACACACACCACTTCAAAATCAGACCCTCCTACGCCGAGTTCGGGTGGTAGGGGTGTTGGCGAGCCCCTCCCACGTTCAGCTGGCATCTTTGTTTTGGATGTTTAGAAGATGTTGCGCTTCAGGCTTTAGAAATGTAAACCCTTCTTGGCAGCACCTGGGTTTTGAACGGTATTTACAGCGTTTTCGTACTATCCGACCACCTGCGGATTAGCAGATTCTTCCGCGTCGAGCTTGCAACTCCGGCTGCTGTCGCAGTTTTGGGGCCTGAGCCCTTGCAACTTCACCGGCTGAGACGGTTAAGGAAACTGAGCCTCTGCAACTTCTGCAGCTGTCGCAGATAGGGAGCTTGAGCCCGTGCATCTTCTGCAACTGTCGCAGTTAAGGCGCCCAGCAGCTACCGCTGCCCAGCCCGGATGGAACAAGTGTAATTGATAGGGGGTGGGGGTGGCTAGTAGTAGTAGGAGGAGTAGGAGTAGCAGTAGCAGTAGTAGTCGTCGTCGTAGTAGTCGTAGTAGTAGTACTAGTCGTAGTAGTAGTAGTAGTAGAAGAAGAAGAAGTCGTAGTCGTAGTGGTAGTGGTAGTGGTAGTGGTATTAGCAGTAAGTAGTAGTTGTTGTGGTAGTGGTAGTGGTCAGGCTACAATTTGACAAGTTTGTTTGCATGTTTGAGGGAGAAGGCTTGGAGGGGGAGCAAGAGCGCCCATGTTTGTCTATAGGCAAAGTAGGTGTTGTCTTAGTGATGTATCCTAGGCGGTAGACAGCAGGAGCGGGCAGGCAACTGCCTGCCATGCTCCCCCCATCCTCTCGAATGGTCATGTCGGCTGGCCTCGACCTGTTCGGCTTGCGGCTTTTGGCTGTGCTTCCCTGCCTGCAGGGCCTCTCCGAGGAGTCCCGCCTGTGTCAGCCCTTCTCCAGGTGCACGTTCAGGATTCAGAATGAGACCTGCCGCTCTTTAAGGCCACGCACAAAGATGAGTAAGGCTGATGATCTAGAGCACTTTGATATGCTGGTCCGCTACTCTCGGCAGCTGCTGCGGCCACTCACCGTGCTTCACATCGGCACAAACGACTTGAAAGACGAAGAACTGGACTGGTATTATGACCTGAGGAGGTTCACGCATGATTCACTTCACCTTGTTTTCGTTGAGCCACAGCCGTGGATCATGCAGAAACTGCGCAGCAGGGTCGTGGAATGGCTTGGCCAAGGCAGCGTCCGCTTCCTGGAAGCAGCGCTCTGCTTCGAAGAGACACCTGAGAAGCGCTTCTATGCAGTGTCGGAGCGCCTGTATGAGGATTTCCCCAAGTACAGCATCCCCAAGAGCATGATCGGAAGGATCAGCTCCCTGTCCAAGGGCCATGTCATCTCTCTGATCTTGCAGTTCGCATCTGAGGAAGACCTACTTTCCAAGCCTGAGCTGGTGGAATCCTACTTGGAAGAGATCGCTGTTCGCTGCTTGACGGCTGACCGCATCTTGCAGGAGGCTGCGCTTCAGCCCTGGGAGGTAGACCTCTTCGTTTCCGACTTGGAGGGCTTCGACACCCAGCTGCTCCCCGGTTTCTTTCAGATGCGGGCCTTCAGGCCACTTTCGCTCATGTTTGAACATTTAGGCCAGCGATTGCCTGATGTGGTGACCCGCTGGACCGTAGCAGAGCTGGCCTCAAGAGGTTACGCCGTGTACTGCCATTTTGCAGACATCGTGGCTTTGCGCCAGGTGCCACAGACATCTGCCAGCCATTTGCGTTACGCCGCCCTGTCGCAGATCGCTGCTCTTCCATCATTCGGAGAGGAGATCGAGCGGTTTGGAGCTTCGGAGAGGAGAGGATATCGAGACATGGAGTTTGCGACTTCGTTCATCTCACCCTGCTTGCCACTAATCCTTGCGACGCACATCTTTGGAAAATACGACTTCCACAACTGTCCCTTGCGGAAGATTGTAGTTGCGACTCGCTTGCAGAACATTCGGGACATGGAGTTCCCTGTGCTCCTGCCAGAAGGGAGTGTTGTGAGCGTGGACACGGATTCCCTGCAAGCGTTCAGGGATTTCATGCCAGAGCTTCAGTCCGCGGTCGTGCTCGTTGTGGGCAGGCACCGCCGAGCACACTTGCAGAGACATGGCGAATTCCAGCTGACATCAGTGCTCCTGGAGATCCTGGCGTGTCCTTTGGTGTTGCACATCTTCATGCAGAACCCTGAGCTGTCGCATCCCGACTACGAGGCCTTGCCCATGGGCTTCAACAACGACGCCCCTGGACTTTTGACGAAACTCGGCAAGGAGTTGGCCATTCACGAGGGAACCGTCAAGCGCATCGGAGTGCACATCAGCCACCTGGCTCGGCGAGGGAGAGTGCACCGACCTGCCTGGTTCCCTTCCGGACCGTCCATGAACCTCTCGGACTATTTCACGGAGCTTGCTCGCCGGTGCTGATCAGAAGCTTTCAAAGTTTTTATAAGGGTTTTTATGCCTTGACTGTGTGCACTCAGCGCACAGCGCAAGATTCGCATGCCGAGTTAAGGCCGAAGCCTTCTTCGTCACCAGCCCAGGTGGTGATCGTTTCGAGTGTTATCGGCACTGGGAAGCTCTGGCATTCAAGGCGATTCCAATTTCGAATCTTCCGCGGGACCTCTACGAGTCTCTCTTCTGCTCAAGCAACTAGGATGATGTGGCGCTGCTGTCTTTAGTTTTCCTTGTGATTTATGACAGAACGAAAGTATCTTCAGCTGCATGACGCACTAGAGGCATGGAGTTCGTGTACACAGAGACGGCATTGACGGACCTTTTGCGGTCCCTAAAGCTAGGTGAAGCTTCACGCCGATACGCGGAGCCAACGAGACATCTTCTGCTTGTGGGTTTGTGGAGACGCAGAGTTGCCTTTGCTACTGGGAAGATCAAAGGCCAACGTCTGCCGTCCCTTTGTGACAGCGCTGACCTAAACAAGAGAGTGAGACTGTGAGACGCTTCTGAAGAGAAGCTCGAGCATGGCTTCTGGCAGAGCTGCGATGCAGATCGATGCGGTTGGAAAGTCAGTTCCCTGTGGGTATGCGTTCCTCGAACGGACCACGTCGAGGAGAATCCCGAAGGGTCGGGCTCCTATGGGCTCCTCAATGATGCACTACCCGGACCCTGATCCTCACGCACAGCTGCCGGCCCTGGAACTTCAGCAACCTCTGACTCTTGCTTTTCCAGAGGCTTGTCTCCCAGCTTTGCCGTGGTCGACGTCGAGTCTAGCTAGATAACGGCATGACGACGACTTGAATGTCAATTTAGTTTGAGTGGGTCGGCCTGGGCGTACTACCTGTTGAAAACAGCACTTGACATCCAAACTGTCCGGAACCACAACAAGCGCCCGTGATCACAAAAGCAACGATGATGACCCTGCATCCTTTCCAAGGCTCCGTCGAATGCAGCAAACGCTTACCACTGAAAATACGAGGGGTGCTTGATGGGATAGGACACAGCGAACCGTACACCGGGCGGTCCACGTATTGTTTAACAGCATCCCCTACTGGCGATTCTGTCCAAAGCTCACCACCCTCATACTCGGTAAGACGCAAGACTGAGGACAGCTTGTAGATAATTGGAGTTTCTAAGGTCTGGTGGAGGTCCTTTCCTGCACCGTCCCGGATGATAATACTGCTGTATTCATCAGATGGTGCAACGCATTGAAGCGAGTATGTGATTTGGGTGCAGAGATGCTGCAGTGGGGCTATAGCAACACTAAGTTTGTTGGGGTCTCCTGGGTTGAGGCCCAGAAAGGAGAACTTGTCCGGATCCCTCTGTTTGTTTGAATTTTGACGGTGCAGCCTCAAAGCTTTCAAGGATTTGGGCTTTGAGGTTGTCAAGTTGGGAGGGGTCTGACATAACAGCTGTGGGTTCACCATGGTTCACCTACGTTGGGATGCTCCAATCGGTCTCTGTGCTGGCATGTGTTTGTGAACTAGTATACGTGCTACAGTGGTGTTCATCAGCGGCTACCGTATCTTGTCCCTCGCTTCTTGATCACACTTGCATTGCTCTGGGGTGGGATGGCTTGTCTAGCCTGTACTGTTGCTGTTTCAAAGACTTGGCCCTCAACCCAATAAACCCAGTCACGTGCTTCATGTAGTGTGTTGAGGCGCAGGCTCTCTGAAACGGACATCTATAGCCAATATGGTGGCCAAGACATGATTACATCGTAGATGACAGGAGCCGTCAGCTGGGTATGTATGGCCCCATTGTATGCCTCCCCCCCCCCCCTCCCCCCCGAGGCCAGCAAACAGTCGCCTTAGCAAACGGGGGGGCGGGAGGGATAACCCACAACACATGGAACCACAAGACAGGGAACGACAGGGGCGGGGTGGGCCTTCCCCTCCCCGCGATGATGTTGTGCTATTCCCCGTGTGGCTGTTGGTGGTATCTGCGCTTTGGGCTTCGGCACCGCATGTTCACTGCTTGGCTTAGTTGAAAATCGTGCTTTGCTTGTGATGTTTTTGCGAAAACGGCATCGACCATTGTCATTCCAAGCCAACTTTCGGTTGGGTTCGTTTAAGTAGGCTTGAACACGTGTTTGTGGTTCGTTTAAGTAGGCTTGAACACGTGTTTGAATGATTTTCATTCGGTACTCTTGAGCAAGGGACCGTAGGCGAGTGCGGATGGGGATCATGATCACCTTCTTCGTCATCATCACCATAATATTCACCACTATCGTTGGCTTTGGAGCTGCAGGTCGGAGTTCAGTGGAACTGTATCACATCCGAAGGTCCAAACCATCAGCAACCGGACGCCCAAATAGCAATAGCCACAGAAGGGGTGCGCAGCCGATCGCAATCATAGTGGGGAGGGGCAGGGGGGAACCCACACCACAGGGAACCACAGGAGGGGAGGGGGGCTACCATGGGCCAAACCCTCCTAGGGAAAGCCAAGCCATGCCTTCCCTGAAGTGGGAAACGGTGCCACTCACTCCCATCCAGCTTAGGGAGCGAATCATGCGTGAACTCAGGCTCATGCGAGCCGGGTTTCTGGGATAGCTGTGGATGGCCAATAGGCATACATGGTGCAGCGCTGCTATACATCTGAGCAAGATGTATTTCCTGCGGTGGAGGACGGATGGCTCGGGGGCAAAAAATGCAACACATGCAGTGATCCCTCTGAAATGTCCTGAAGGCCAATCCCGAGGCATCCCCCAACTCGTATAACGCCCCACCCTTCTTGCAGTGTTCTATGCGATTGTTATCGGTTGTTATCCCTTATGTTACATATGTTCACATACTCCGGGCGGTCTCCATCATGTGCTCTCAGCTTGGCCATGAAGGTATCCCAAATCGCACACCAGTATAGGAGGACAACCGAATCTGCTGAATCTAGCGGAATCAGTGGCCTCATCCCGAGAGGGAATGCCCAGAAGGCCTCTTGTAGTTCGTTTGCCCATATGGCACCCAGGGCTCGAACACATATGTGTTTTCTGCTTGGTCCGACGATGTTGAGATTGGGTTGGTCTGTGTTCTTTCTGGCTGCATTTCGCGGACCAGAGCCGCAGGTCAGACTTCGACTTGCCAGCGGCTTTCGACAGACTCTAGACCTCGAGGCCTCGCTGGACGAGTTCAGCGGACAGGTTGAAGCGAGACCCATGCGCTGAAATCGACAGATTTGGCGTTTCATGTCATGCTCGATGAGATCTCCAGCCCTTGAGGTGGAATTTACAGTCAGCCCGTGGCTGCAGGTGAAAAGCGCAGCGGGCAAGACCGTTATCAGAGGGGCTTTTGGTGTCGTGGGCCCACGCGTGGCTCCAAAGGCACCAGCCGGATCAAATGCCGGAATGGGCACACAGAAGCTGCTCAACTCCACCATGCTTGTCATAAACACGAGCATGAAATACCACATTAGGGCACGATTTCCACAAAGATCTGCCAGTACTTGGGCTCGTTGGTCCGGACCCTCTATCAACAGCTCGTGGTCCACGAGGTGCCATGAAACAAGGACAGGTGTAGGATCCGCTTTGGTCCCTGTAAAGCCTTTTCGATACACAGCCAACCAGCGACGTGCCCATGCTCCCCGTGGCAATGGGTCAGCGGAGCAATGAGGGTTCTCTCGCCGGCGGAAGAGTTGGAGGATGCCTACGATTGCCCCTTGGACTTGGCCAGCACAAGCCAACAAGCCAACATAAGCCAACAAGCGGCCATGGCCGTGGTTGCCTCTGACTCAGGTAGCGCGGCCATCCGCCAGCTCGGCAAGACCTCGCAATGGGTGAGCTCCTTGGCCATCCTGCAAGGCCACATGCGGGACGGCGTGTCCTACGCGGCCTTGATCATGTGAGCTGTGCCTCGCTCTTCGGCTTGCAGGCATGCAGCCGCAGCGCTTGTGTCCAAACGATGTTGTGAAACCGGGCTGCAGAAATTCCAGGGTCCTGCTTATTCAGCGGGAGCTTTCGTGGATTTGAGGTACAACTCGGCCATAACAGCCTGCGGCGCCCAGAGGTGGCACTTGGCTGTGGACATCCTGCAAACAGGCCGCGAATCTGAAACGCGGTCTGAACATGCTCCTGTCTGCCTCTTAGTCTTGCTTGCAGACAAGGTCAGCACATGCAGATATTTGGGTGCCGAAACCTTCGAATTGCTCGGAATTCCGCCATGTCTGCATGCACCCGTGCGGCCAGGCCGGCTCAGTACCCCGCCGGATCCCACACTCTCCAAATCAGCCTCGCAGTTTGCAATCTGTTTCGCGTTCACAGGTGGCGGGAGACATTGACGTCCTTGAAAGACTTGCAAACTGCAGGGCTGCGGCCAGACAGCTGGAGCACAGACACAGAGCATGGGCTCCAGTGATGTGCACTCTGAGTGGCTGAGAGAAGAACAGGAGCTATGTGGCCGTTCTGGGCACCGTGCCTGCTGGCAGTGGGTCCTGGCCGGTGGTGCTGAGGCATTTGGAAGTAATGCATCTCTCGGCGGCAGTACAGGACTACAAGATTGGATGGACAGCAAGAGCATTTTTTCTAATCAAATCGGCTTTCCATTTCGGGTTCTTGTGAAACGCCAGACGTACTCGTAGCAGTTGAACAATGTTTAGACGTTGGCACCTGAGGCAGCTTTACACACCTCTGGAGTTGATGACTCTCACTGCAGCGATCAGCGCTTGTGGTGAGTGGCAGAAGGCCCTGTGTGGGCACGGGGCAGTTTAAAGAAGTGCACACTCCAGTGGGCAGGCGTTGGCACTCTTCCAGACGATGATGGACTTGAGTATCCGCGTGCCTGAGATGAGTTCGTGTGGGTTTGCAAGAGGCGACTCTGAAGGAAGCACGTGGTTGCAACATGTGGCTCCGAAGGCCACACTCGTCACGGCCACCGCGGTTATCGCAGCCTGCGCCCGCTCGCAGTGGCAGAAGGCTACCTGATCAGCCCCTTCGGTTCACCCGATTTCGACTCGTTTCGCATCCGACCCAGGCGTTGAGCAGCTACGCGGGGTTGCCTCAGCGAAGCCTGACGGCCAACGAGGCCTGTTCATAAACCGGTTCTTGCGCATGTACAAGACGCTCTCCGTCTGCGTGCATCAGCTCACAGCAAGGACCCAACACAACCCCAGCAAGGTACGGATGTGTTTGCCTACCCCTTGAGGTGACTCGTGCGTCGGCTATCCGCGCCTGTGATGAGGGTCAACAATGGCAGGCTGCTTTGCAGATCTTTCGTGCCCCTTGGATGTGCATGAAAGCCGCTTTTCCAACAGCATTTGCAGCGGGGACCTTGCGCGCCTTCAACCGTCTGTTGCGAGGTCAAGGTTGCCAACGTGGCTGCTCGTCAGAGAGATCATGGGGCCAGGCCACACCAGACCATGCGTGAAAGTCAGGGTTGCCTCGTGCCGCCCGATGAGGTTCTGCTCAATGAAGCAATCTCTTGCGGGCAATCTTCTGGTAATTGGGGGCAGGCTCTCGACCTTTTGTGTGGCTGGCGACGGCAAGGAGGGATTCTTTGACGAGATGCGTGTTCATACTTCCATCGTCTGCTATTTGGCAGGGGGCATGCTAACGGAGCCACACGCTTTCACTCTTGAATGAATGCTGTCTGCAGGAAAGCATCAAAGTCACACGGCAAACGTGGACGAAATCACTCTTGGTGCTGCCTCTTCAAATTGCGAGATACTTGGCTTGATATGGCTTGACAGTCCAGGCTACTGCACCCGAGGATGAGGGGACGGTGTTAATTAGGTGGGAATCTGATTCATGATCTCAATCTGCTTTCTTCTGATGCCGAAGGGCTCGAATAAAGGCAGACATGTTCCGCGTTCAGTCGCAATGGGCCAACTGTTGCACCCAGACGGCCTACATCACGAGTCTGGCCACCTGGGCTGATGCTGCGAAGGATTATTACTTCAACAGCAGCACAGAAGAAGCAGCGCGGGGAGATGAGGCTGCAGACCACCCCTTTCAGCTTGGAGCTGCTCCGTGGGTCATTCGCAGTCACAGTTTCGTGTTTCACGAACAGCGGAGGTATCACAGCTGTACGGACTACAGAAGTCACCTTGTGTATTCCACTGCCGTCACTCGGCTTGGGAAGACGTCCCTGGACCTCGAGCACAACATCTACCATGAAAGGAGTGGCGACAGCCCGAAGCTGCTCTGCCAAGCCGCCAGCTCCATCATCGTCTTCTCGAATGATAGTGGCCGGCCTGCTGCTCATGGGATGGAGGTCCACGCAAGCAGTTGCAGCAAAAGCGCCGTACATCTTTCAAAAGACTTGGGCAGAGAGCCCGATCACAGTCCCTTCCGGCACATGTGCAAGCCACGGTTCTCCGACATCGATGGACATGGCCATGTCAACAATGCAAACTTGATCGGCTACCTCCAAGATGCCAGGCACGCGGCGAAGGCCCCAGAGCGGCTGGAGGACATCTTCTCTCTTTACATAGAGTTTTTGAGCATGGCCAACTTGGGTTCCACCCTCGAGATCTCCGTTTGGTCGGTGTCCTCTCCGGCGGCGGTGTTTTTCCACATGCGCGACCAGGATGGTCGAAGCATCGTCCGTGCACGGATGGACACCGCTCTACCAGAAGTGTCCATTGAGAAGACTTTGAGCGCAAAGCCTCGGCTCAAGCCCTCCTCTGCAAGCTCTTCAAATCTGCAGGCTGGAATTTCCGGAAGTTTGGAGAGTTCGCTCGGAGCTGTGGTGCAGAAGAGGCGTGACAAAGGCTTGCTGCGGCAGCTTTCCAAGCGCTCAGGCGGCCAAGTCGATTTTTGTTCGAACGACTATTTGGGCCTCGCTATGTCGACCGAACTGGCGAGGGAGGTGGAGCAGGAGTTGCTCACTCTGAAAGAAAAGCACGGAGAAGCATTCCCACTCGTCGGATCCACCGGCAGCCGCCTGCTCTCCGGGAATTCCGCTTACTGCGAAGCATTGGAGGAAGAGCTCGCGAATTTCCACAGAGCAGAGGCTGCCTTAATCTTTAACTCTGGCTTCGACTTGAACCTCGGCTTCTTTGCCTCTGTGCCACAGCCGGGAGACGTTGTTCTCTACGATGAGCTGATCCACCAGTCGGTGCGGGAGGGCCTCAAACTAAGTCGTGGCAAGTCAGTCCAGTTTCGCCACAACGACGTCGCCGCACTCAGGGAAGCTGTGGCTGGTGTCTTGGAAGGGACCCAGCCCCACGGCACGAGACCGAACATCATCATTGCAGTTGAGTCTGTGTACTCCATGGATGGACACTGTGCACCATTGCAGGATTTCTGCGACGTTGCAGAATCGGTTGGGGCCTCGATCGTAGTTGACGAAGCTCACGGCACTGGGGTCTATGGCAGAGAGGGCCAGGGCTTGGTGTCGGAACTCGGTCTTGAGAGCCGCATCTTCTGCCGGGTGCACACATTTGGAAAAGCTCTTGGTGTTCATGGGGCTGCCGTTGTTGGCCCCAGGGTGCTGCGTGAGTACCTCCTTAACTATGCATGGCCGCTGGTGTATTCCACATCCTTGCCACTGCATTCGCTCGCGGCCATTCGGTGTGCGTATGGCTTCATGCGTCGGGAAGCCTCGAAGCGGCAAGTACATTTACGGAGGCTCATACAGATCTTCCAGAAAAGACTTGCTGATTTGCCACCGGAGCGTGTCTTGCAGAGCGACTCCCCCATTCAGGGACTCATCGTTCCAGGCAACGCAGCATGTCTTGCCGTTGCGAGACGTCTCAGAGACCGGTTTGATGTTCTGCCCATCCGCTCGCCCACAGTTCCAGCTGGGACGGAGCGCCTGCGAATCATCTTGCATGCGCACAACACCGAAGACCAAGTCCATGCCCTAATGAATGCATTGGAAGAGTGTCTTCGGCCGGACTCGCCGGTGCCGGAGCCAGCACCCGCTGCCCGACTCTGAGTGAGGGCGGACGTAGAACGTTTTTGCCGAAGGCCAGTGCCTGTGCACTGGTTGGAACTCTTGAGAGCCAGGGCAACTTCGGCCCCGGTGTAGTGACGGTATACTTTCCACACAGGACACGCGGACAGATTGCAAGGACAAAGCAAGTGCAGTATGCAGGCACATGCAGGCTATCACATGCTTGCATACACTGGCATGTAGGTCTTGTCAACAGAACGGAAGCACCCAGCGACTCTGCCTGAGAAAACAGCTTTCGCTTTGGAATTCCAGGAGGGCTGGCGAATGGGAGGTGGCCTTGAGACTCAGTGGCTGGATGCAGGACGCGCAAGGCATTTGCGCGGATGGCCTCTGGACTGGTATGGGCTTATTGCTTAGGGGATGCCTCTAACAGTAATTGGCATGCTCTCTTTACGGGGGAAAAGCTTCGTAGAATGGTATGTAAATTGAACGCTTATTTGGGGGCCACTCGACACTTATTTTGGGGGCACTTGACGCTTATTTTGGTGCCACTCGACACTTGTTTGGGGGCCGCTCGACACTTATTTTGGTGCCACTCGACACTTATTTTGAAGGCCACTCGACACTTATTTTGGTGCCACTCGACACTTATTTTGGGGGCCACTCGACGCTTATGTTGGTGGCCACTCGACACTTACTTTGGGGGCACTCGACACCTATTTTGGTGCCGCTTGACACTTTTTTTTGGGGGGCCACTCGACACTTATTTGGGGGCCACTCGACACTTATTTCGGTGCCGCTCGACACTTATCTTGGGGCCACTCGACACTTATTTGCCGGCCACTCGACACTTATTTTAGGGGCCACTCGACACTTATTTTGGTGGCACTCGACACTCATTTTGGAGGCCACTCGACACTTATTTTGGGGGCCACTCGACACTTATTTTGGGGCCACTCGACACTTAATTTGGTGGCCACTCGAGACTTATTTTGGGGCCACTCGACACTGATTTTGGTGCGCCGCTCGACACTTATTTTGGTGGCACTCGACCCTCATTTTGGAGGCCACTCGAGACTTATTTTGGTGGCCACTCGATATTGTCTTGGGGCCACTCGACACTTATTTGGGTGGCCACTCGACACTTAATTTGGGGGCCACTCAACACGTATGCCACTCGACACTTATTTTGGTGCCACTCGACACTTAGTTTGGAAGCCACTCGACACTTGTCCAGTGGCCACCAAAATAAGTGTCGAGTGGCCCCCAAAATGAGTGTCGAGTGGCCCCAAAATAAGTGCCGAGTCGCACCCAAAATAAGTGCTCAATCCCTCAGAAAAAGGTGTCTAGTCTTTTCATAAAAGTGTTCAATCTTACCCCAGAACCCTATAAAGAGTTACTTTAGAGGAAACTCCTAACGTATTGCTTATCATTGTGTCTTTTTTGGCCTGGGCGGATATGGGCTGCACATGAAACGCCAAGACACCAAGGTCCGGCATGCAACATGCTAATCAGTGGATGCGGTCGCGGTGCAGTTTGGAGTCGAGCTCTCCAGCTCATGAGCTTGATGCCAGCAAGGAGGTTGACTCCAAGCGACATCAGCCGTGCAACCAGTATCAGTATCCCTCCTGAACCGGAAGAAGAGATGCTTGATGCTGCTTGCTTTGTGTTGTTGCTTGTATTTGCTTGTGCAATGACTTTTGGGACTTCAGGCGCTTGTGGTCGCTGCAAGGAGTGGCAGTCGGCACTATGGCTGCTGCACGCTCCGAGGAGACGTGGACCTTTTGCAATGTAACAGTGCCGTATACGCTTCTTTCAGAGAGGCCGAGGGGTCTGTCTGATGACACCTGCGGTGCCTCCATCAACGCCTGCGAGACCGTCCGATACTGGAGCGGAGCCCTCGAGTTGCTGCGAAGGATGCGATTGCACCAGCCTTGGGCCTTGGGGGCTTGCCGGGCTTGCGCATGGCCAGTGCCAGTGCCGTCAGTGCCGTGCTGTGAGACTGTGAGGTTCAATTTGGAGCCCGATGTGGTGAAGCAGTCCTCGGCACTGAGTGCCTGCCAGGATGGGCACTGGCTTGTGGCCGTTGCTGCTTGGCTAGCGAGGCTTCTCTTCTACGGCTATGCACAGGCCTAGGTGCCATGCTACATCTCGTTAGACAGGCACTCCTGGAGCAGATGAGCGTCTTGAGGGCCGAGCTGGGGATCATTACCTGTGCTGCAGTTCTGACTGCTTGTTCCGTTGCTCGGCAGTGGCTCCAGTGCCTTCAGGCAGGGATCGTCGAATGTCATGGCTGGGATAGCGCTGGCGCGTCATTTGCCCTGCCTGAAGGTCCTGCAACAAATGCGCCACTCGACAAACTGGGCGTGCGCAGTGCCGTGCACCACGCCATGAGTGTTGTCTCGTGCGTGCTTGGCACTGGCGCTTGGCAACTGCTTCATTTCATGACGCAGGCGATCTCCGCATGGCGATCGACTTCATTGCATGCTGCGACGCTGCACACGCGTGCGATGGATCCGGCCTGGGGCAAGCAGCAGTACCACAGCTGTTGCAGGAGGCAGCGTGCCGGTACGGTGAAATTACTTTCTCAGCCAAGTGCTGCAGCGCATGGTTAAAGATCTGACCGAGGTGCGAAGCTCCCTCCTGCTGGGATATGCTGCACGCAGCTGCGGAAGTCGAGGGGCATTCCGGGTTCTGCAGCCTGCCTGACTTCGCGTGCTGGGCAAAGGGGGAAGGAGCGTTGCATGGCCATTGCCACGGCCACTTGGTGTCGACCCATCTTGCATCATCTTGTCGCCTTGCCGCCTTCCGGCTCGTTCACCCAGTGTAGGAGCATGTGCACTGCAGCAATCGCAGAAACGACATTCCGCTAAGAACAGCCAGTCAAACAAGAAGACCCCCCCAAAGTCAAATACTATAGTGTATATAATTCTCAAATGCAGCGACGCTTGCAGCAGATTCTTGCTGCGCCACGCGTGCGCCAAGCTTAGCACTGCTCAGCATGCGAGGTGATGGATTGTACTTAAGCCCGTGCAAGGAGACATCGCTTCAGAGGCAACCGATTCCAGGTTCTGGTGCTGCACCAAAGGTAGCGCAAGTCCTGTGCACGGATTACGGCCAGCGTATCCCGCCCTGGAGGTCTCCATAGCAACAATCGTGCAGGAGGCCGACAATGTCCTTCCCTGCTACGTGGTGGTCCAGAATCAAATCCGCCCCCAAGTGGAACAAGCGACGGGACGCTGCGCCGCTCGTCTCACGTCTAGACCCTGCCAGTTTCGAACACGGAAGGTGGAGCGATCCCGTGTCATTTGCACCAAATCCGAAGGAAGCAACCTCCAACTTCACCCACACGATGAAGCCACTTGGAGATTTTCACAAGACACACTAGTTTTGTGAGTGGACTGGGTGAGAGGGTGAGAGTGCTTTCTCAGGTGGACTTGGCAGGACAAAGAGTACGCCTGTGAGGGCAAACATCGAAGTAAACGTGGGGCCAAGAACGAAGCTGCGCGGCAAGTCCTTCGATTCCTCATCGAGGAGGAGGCCCCGGGGCCCCGGGCTTGCTGCCTGCTGCCTGCTGGGCCTGCTTGGGTTGAGCGATGCATGCGTGCTTTTGCTCTCCTTTCTCAGCCTTTCTCAGGCATCAACTCTAGATCCGCGACAGAACGGAGCCGTGGCGCAGTGGGCCGCTCTTTTCGCAGAGTCAGTTCTTTCCTGCGAGAGACCGAACTTGGATGCAAGTTATGGCTCCTGTGTAGGGGCACCACAGTGGTAACAGCTGGGCGCGAGTCGCCACTGATCGACACTGTAAGCTTCACCAGAACAGAAATGAACAGAGATTGAGAGACAATTTGAGGCGATTGGGTCTTTGAGTGAAGACTTGGATGCCACCTTGGAATGCAAAGAGGCGGCTGTTGCCGAGACGGAGTATGAATGATTCTGTGTGTGTGTGTGTGCAGTTGCCCTGCGTAGTCGCCAGGACGATGAAACGAGTGGCTCGCGGCAGCGAAGCCATACTTGCACCTGGACCTGTCCCCAGATCGAGGTGTCACGTAGAGCGGCGAAAGCAAATTGAGGGTGGTTCATCGTACGAGAGGATCGGCAGTGTGTGAATACATAGGCACTTTGCCACGCAGACGTGGTCACCCCCAACACTTCGCTTATCTCACGTCTTGCTTCCGCAGCAACTTGGCCAGGGTGAAGTCGTCGCCACTGGGTCGGCGCGAGCAGCCACGGAATCACGAAGGAACGCTTTCGCTGCCCTCTACCAAAGCCTCCCAAGCGCTTTGGAGGACACACAGCGGAGGCAGAGAAGGTGACGGTGATGCTAACTCAAGAGTTGCGCGCAGGAGATCTATCTGCAGGTCAAAGCCAAGCCTGCTGCAAGCAACGAGGAGGCTCTGCGCGTGAGATAGATGCCTGACTAGACTTGACTGTGACTAGAACTCATGCGTGCCGGTCGCTGTCTGATGTTTCGTACAGGTCAGGCCCGTCAACAAAGCTCGACATGGGGAGATCAACACCATGCACAACACAGCTACCCAGAAGCTTCAAATCAAGGCCCGCACGTTGTAGATGTTCTGCTGGATGAAGTGGCTCTCATCCGAAAGGCTGCCTGGGATTTCCATGTCCACACGCCTGGACAAGTTGCACCGGGCTTACAGCTGTGGTTTTGCTTGTCGAGATCTGTCGAGCTGCAGTAGCCGGAGTTGCGAGCTCAATCGACATTGAAACCCACCAGCCTTGCATTATTATATTATAGCAGACTCGCTGCAGGGATCCCAAGGTTAAAAAAACATACTTACTAGACGACAGTCCGTTTGCAAACAGGGTCGGCACCGCAACGAGAGCGGAAATACGGATGGTATGCACCACTTTCCCAGTTCCTTCCGAATCATCTGTGCGGTTAAATTCCAACTACAGCGAGCTAACCGCTGCACAGCTGCCGCTTCAACACCCACCCGTCAACCAAGTGCAGGACCTTCAAGACAGGCCATACATGTGGGCTCACATCCTGGAACCGTTCCGTCTCTGTGCTTTACTGCATAGAATGCAAGCATTGCCGATCGTGACAGCGACCCCCAAATCCGTGACGAGCCACGTTTGCGCTCAACCAGAGCCCGCAGGAGTGCACCCTGACATGGACGTACTACGACTATGACCAGGCGGAGCCGAAAACTGTACAGGTGAGCGCCGTGGAACGATCCAAGGCTGCATCCAAGGCTGGGTGCTGGCATATGCAGTTACATGGCAAATCTGTCTGCAGCCCGTAGTGCCCATCCTGGTTCGAGTTCGACATGTCAAATGCCAAAGCATCGGCCCCTGTCCGTATGATTCGGGTGTGCAGCTAGTGCCAATAATGTGGCTTAGCGGGACAGGTTTTGAGGTGCCCGCCCCTTTCTTTTCCTGTTGACGAGATGTGATGCCCTTAATTGTGCCTCCGAGTAGTCGAGTCAACGGTGTACGCGGCCGATTCGCGACGGGTTACAAAGGGCGCGGGCGGATGCGGACTGCCCGAACAAAGCAGACGCGTTGTGCTTTGCTGGCGCATCACCATCCATTTGACGTCACGACAGAAAAAGTTTCGGCACCCGTGGCCCTTTGTAAGCGCATGAAAGTTCAAGCGATGTGGGTGCCAAGGCGTGCATAATAGCTTATGCAAAAAGCAAATATTGTGTGGGGTCACCTGCTGTCTCATGGAGACGCGCACACAGCGCGCACGCACAATCACATGCACACACATGTGCAGATCTCGAATCCTTTAGAATCCTTTCACTTGGTCTCCGTGCAATTGGCAACAAACTCCACGGGTCAAAGTCGAGCGCTTCAAACAACTGATGTCTTTGTTAGGGTCCAAGGAACGCGCTCACAGGCTCCTTGGTCACAGGGTGTACACACACACACACATGAAAACGCAAACTCAGGTGGTGGCAGAGCAATGGCGGATACAGTAGACATTTTGCATAGGTGGATGATGTTTCAGCTTCGCCTTTGAGCCCCAGATTGACCGATGACATCCCTTTATGCCAATGTCGAGGCTGCCGCTAACCAGAAGATGCTCATCAATCAGGGTCATTTGGTGGAGATCCCTTCTGCACAGCAGGAAGCCATTGACGAAGTTCATTTGGCATTGAAGGAACAGCATGTCCAGGACACTGCTGTCGCATGCTGTCGGCAGGTTGATGCATGGCTGGGTCGTGGAATTGGGTATAAGGTAGACTTCGACAGAGCCAATCGTATAGTATTCGCTGGCAATCCTGACAGTTGTGAGCTCCAATGTGTCAACTGTAGTACTGTAGTGGACAGTCGTCGTGCCGGGGCAGGGCAGTTCGCCTGTAGGATGCTTTCGCCAAGACGCTGACTCTGCTAGAGCAGACGGAACCGGTGGCGTGGTCTTTCTTCCTGCCACAAGTGTTCCGTGCCGTCTTGGGAGAAGGCCATGTGGTGTAATAATTTGGAAGATTCAGAAACCTTTTCGAATCTCTCACCACTTGTCGCAGCTCGTGGAACGCCGTGGCCTGTCTGTCAGGCGACGTGGCTTCAATGCACGAGCTGCTAGGCAGCGCTCTGCGGCTTGTCCAAGACTCTGGAATGCCCGTGGAGCTGTGGGAATCCTTGCTGGATGAGGAGCGTGCATGTGCATCCCATGTTGACGGGGGCCTGAGGGGGGAGCTTGCAAACTCGCTGGAGCAGGCCAGCTTTTCTGTGCGCCACTACTTCATGGCTTCCCCAGCCTTGCGACAGCTTGGAGGCAGCGGAAATCCGTTGCAGGGGCACTGTTCAGCATACACTGGACGCCACTTGGGCAAGGCGCCACCCTCGCGGACTCTTTCCCCCGCGCACTCGAGAAGGACATCCTGCGCAGTCAAAAATCCGACGGGGCCTCTCCAACTGTGTTCAAGTAGCAGTTGTGGAGCATACTGACTGGCTGGTTTCAGAAAGGACTACTTCCGGCGGTTCAGGCATCTGCTGGCGTTGGAACGCCATGGAGGGCCCCCAGTCCAGCACAGCACGGCCTGATGGTATGGCTTTGCTCCTATTGGTACCCCCGCAAACTGCTATCTGAGGCTGATGCACGGCATTCAGCAATACGAGCTCGATCCAGACGGGCAAGCGGGCGTTCCGATCTTGGAAGTGCACAATTTCGAGGCACGATCTCGGCAACTGAGTCCACAGCAACCTCCGGAGCCCCCATTCCGTACACTAGGACCTGAGCAGGCCAATCAGGTCGTTTTGACGGCACCACCGGGGACCGAAATCTCGGCCATGATGGAGGCCGACTGAAGAGGAGGTAGAAAGGGTGCTCGAGTCACAACCTTTTTTGCTGCGGCTCAGGGCCATCGCTCGTTGAAGGCGGCGGATTTGGTGCTGCTGGTTCCCAGCGAAGCTGCAGAAGAGCCATCAAGAAACGATGCTACCGTCCCAGATGACGAGCAGCTTTGCATCGAAAAGCTTCTTCATGGTTTGTCTCGTGCTCACGTGGTAATGCTCGCATCTGATTAACACAGGGCCTCACCCAACCCCGCTATCAAGATCTATCAAGGTCGTCAAGGTTCACGAGTCCCCAGAACCTGATTACATGGCTGAACCTTGCTTAGGGTTAGGGGACACTTACTGGGCAGTGGGTGCAATTAGTTGAGTCTCGGTCAAGTATTGGTACTACTACTACTACTGCTACTACTACTGCTGCTACTACTACTACTACTACTACTCCTACTCCTACTCCTACTCCTGCTCCTACTACTACTACTACTACTACTACTACTACTACTACTACTACTACTACTACTACTACTACTACTACTACTACGTACGACGACGACTAATACTACTACGGTGGCTACAGTGGATGTACAGTAGCAGCGCAACAGCTGTACAGTACCGCAGCAGTACAGTAGTAGTACGGTAGCCGTACAGTAGTAGCATAGTAACAGTACAGTAGTAGTTCGGGGATGGCGCGCTTCTTGCCGCGCAGGGTCTGCCATTCCGCGGCTCTGGGGTTGGGGGGTGGGGGGGTGGTGGCGGGGGGCAATTGCGTGTGGAAGTGTCGAATCCTGTGGTATTTACAGTGTTTTCTACACCTGCGGATCGCTCCTGCGTGTTAGCTGTCCGTGCAGACCGTAGCTGGAATGTGTCTATTATCAAGGCCAATTTTTTTCGACGAGGTCCGATCCTATGGTTTTATAGTGTTTTGTACACCTCTTCACTGCTTCTGCGCGTTGTGTTTACTTATGTTTTTGCGCGTCCAGCCGCGTAAAGCATGTTTTTTTTGTTGTTTGGTTCTTTGTCAGAAGACAATTTTTCCACCTGGTCCCGTGTCGGCATGTTACTTTGACAGTGCGGGTTGGGAGGGTGGGGGGGGTGTTGTGAACCAGTATGGCACATCCCTGTGACAGGGTGTGCTTTTGCGCCGTGCGGCTGTAAAAAGAGCCGAGCACGGGTTTTGCATCCCACTAGTGGATTCAAATTTCCCCCGTTCTTGTGAAATCTCTGTTACAGATGTGCCTCAAGAGGGACACCACTTACTACTTACTACTTTAAAAATTAAAGGAAGTTCATGAGAAATGTCCCTTTGTTCGTGGGATTTTGCCTTCAAAGAAGTAGCCAATGCCTTGCATCATAATTTTCTTGCTGTTGTTGTTAACACCTGTTGCTGAGTCAGCCTTGACTTGTGACTATGTACCTGCAGCACAGTGGCCCACTAGCTGCGCACCAGAAACCATGATACGAGTCACATGTCAGCTCAGCCAGCTTGCAGGACATTTAAAGAGCACTCACTCGGCACCGGAATTAACAGCTTCTGTCCAAACCCCTAAGTTCCACTGAGACTGCCCCTGCAGTAGCGCCACAAGTAGCCCTCGACTCTGTCCGCACTCTTGAAAAAAACCTTGAAAGCCGTCTCTGTGAGCGCCCAAGCATTGATCATGCTCCTCATGCATAAGTACCCATGTTTCTATGCGTATACTTTTCTATATGAGCGACGGCTTTTATTTGCGTTTAAACTACAGTACTTTGAAACGAGATACCTCCGTGCAGTATTTTCGTTGTGGGAACTAGCCCTACTAGGGGAACGAGATAGGGGCACCGCTTCAACCGAGATCAAGTATATCTAGTACTAACGATACTTGAACGAGATCGACTTTTGCTGCCAGTACTTAACATGATAACACGAGATAGGGGCACCGCTTCGAGATAGCGTAATTAGCCCAAGCAATAAATAAACGCAGTGGCTCATATAGATTGATTTGTATGTATATATGCTAATCTAGGCTTGATCTACAATATATACAAATACATACATATGTCTGTACTCTAAACCTTTACCTGCGTGAAGCCTTGAAACAAGAGATGAAAATAAACTTTTCGCCATCCTGTGGTTTTGCAAATTTCCGCACGGCCCTTTGCTCTTCCAGACACATTGTGCTGAAAGAACTCTTAAGTGCCAATGTCACGAAACCCCACGCAGGCCGAGGAATTCCTGCCTTTTCTGTGTGGATGTTGTGTCTTCAACAAGGTCTTGCACCTAAACACAGATCTGGACAATATGCCTTTTAACCCACGCCTGCCACACTTTTCCAGATTTTACTGCGCCTGCCGGCATTTTCACCACTTCCGTCTTCATGTGTGCTCAACAACCTTCCAAACACAATTGATATACCTTGCGCGGCGGCGAAAGGCGCGCGTTCCTAGTTCGGTGATAGTGCAGTAGTTCGTCCAGTAGTAGTACACTAGTCGCAATGTAGTTTTTAGTACGGGAGCCGTGCAGTTGTTAGCAAAGTAGTAGTGGTAGTGGTAGTGGGTGGTGGTGGTAGTAGTAGTAGTAGACATCGTCGTCGTAGTACTAGAAGTATTTCTACTTCTGCTAGTGCTGTTTTCTTACTGGGTTCACCTGTCTAGCTGGGGTACTTTTTCAATTCGCTTCAAGGGCCTTATTAAGGGGCCAATGGAAAGTCAAGGAACCTGTGAATTTTATGGCCGGGCCTGTCTACTCAAGGGTTGATAAATAATAGTTGAAAGTGCTTCCTGGGACTCTCGTCTGGCTTGCCAGTCTCGGAAGGATGGGAAACAGCACAGGGTGGCAGCACCCAGAAGCTTGGCTGGCCGTCGTGACAAGCTTGGCGGGCAATCCAGCTTTGGATGAGGAGGCCAGCTTCTCAAAGGCTCTTGGTATTGTAGCCTGCTATGACAGCAATTGCTGCACCTAGTCTGCTCAAGAATAAAGACGACGGTGAGACTCGCAAAATCAAGTGGCCAGCAAATCGCGAATCACGGCTCTTACTCGGTGCAAGGCAGCGCAGGGAATGAAGCGACCACTGACGTCTTATGATAGAACTACATAAAGCCGCATTGAGAGCACTTCCACTAGTGCTCTGTTTGGGTTGCCTCAAGGATGAGGGAAGATATGGCGTGCCGTAGAGGGGCAAGGACAGGTCTGCGTCCAGGATTGTGAACAAGATCTGTGGGCACGAACATAGTGGCGACATGTGACGACTGTATGGAAACAGGTGTTTCAGGATGTTTCATGAAGTAACCGATTAGCCGCAGTCCCGAGCAAGTCGCCATTTTGAGCATGCCTGAGAGCGGATCAGGTGAAGCTGCACCTCCGCCGAATCTCAAACTTTGGTTCCGACGTCAAAGGCCCAGAGGTCAACGAGCGGAATCCAAGGCTCATGGGCACGTGCCCTGCACCACACGGTGCCTCGAGCTGGCATAGTTGGGAGTGGGATCGTTGCTTCCCTGTGGCAGGGCATCACCCATCACGATCGGCAGGCACTTCCGTTTGTACTTCCTCGTGGCGCAGCTGCACCTTTAGTACTTTAGTCCTAGGTGCATGCTGAGCATGCCTGCGGGCGGAGCAGATGCGGACCGCACGTCTGCTGTGCATAAGGCGTTGGAGACCCCGATGAGTCGGCAGTTGGATGCACTCCGTAACCTAACCCAAGTCAAGCTGCCTGTGTTCAGCGAGAATTTCGAGGGCCTGAAGCCCGAATATGCGTCGCCTGGGCTCGCACAAATCCAAGCTTTTTTCCCATTCTTATGCTGTTCTATATGCCTCTGAACATCGCATGTTTGTCCCAGGTTTTCGGATGCCATTCGCGAAGTAATTCTGGCAGAACCGGATGATGCGCGATTGTTGGCTGAAGAAACTGCGCGGGGCGGGCTCAGCCAGGAGTTGGCCGCACAACACCTCGAGCCGCCTGGCTGCACAGCTGCTTTCAGCTACCTTGAGCTACTTGCGGGCTCTCTGCAAAGCTTGTGCATTGTAATTACTGCATTGTCTCGTACGCCCGGGCGAACATCAAAACCGAGGAGACTGGCTGCAGAGCAGCCGCTCGTCGAGTCTTTGACTCCCTCGCAGCGCGAGTCTGTCACAAAGTCGCTGCAGCAGCGGCTGAGCCTAATCCAAGGCCAGACGCAGGGAACTGTTAGGTAAATATGCAGTCGAAACAGCAAGTTTGGCGTGTGGCCTCAAGCTGACCAGGTCCACCTGGCACAGGGAAAACGCACGTGGCCTGTGCCACACAGATGAACTTCAGAGTTCTGAACCTGTGCTTATCACCCCATGCCAGCGGCCCTCGGCTGGCACCCCAAATGCTTTGGGAACAGTAGAGCTGTCGGGGCTTTTAGGCCATCCTGGCGGTTTGGGCGTCCATCTTCGCGCCGCTGGGAGAGCGCATCCTGGCAGTGGCCGATTCGAACGTGGCGGCAGACAATCTTTTTGTATCCCAGCTGCGTGAAGAGTGCGTGGCACGTCCAGCTGTTGTTGCAATCCTCGATCCTTGACAGCGACAACATTCGGTGTTGCTGAGACCTTCGCAAAAAGAGAGGTCGAGACTGTGATTTACAGAAAGCCTTCGCAATAAGAATCATCGTGTTCGTGGAAAAGAGCTTAGAAGAGCAGAGTGCCGCAGAGACACCGCATTGTGCAACGGTGCTCCGAGCTGAACTTCCTGTTGGAGGTCGGGAGCACTGCTATGTAGACGGCGGGGAACTTCGGAGCAGCTTTCCCATTGAAGCAAAGAGGGGATGTTGAGCATCTTGTGGCCACCAGGTAAGATTGAACAAGATGGGCGCCTTGGATGAGACAGTCTGGCATCTTCTGCTTCTGAACGCTGCGGCCGTCTGCAACAGTCGGCAACCATTGGCGTCCGTTTCCGGTGCGTGCGTGTGACAAGTGAATAGAACCCAGGAATCCACAGTGTGCGGGTTGGACAGGGCAAGCAGGCCGAAAATGATATTGCCGAAACGAGGAGACAGCTTCCGGCGGCCGTTGCCCCAGCTATGCCATGCCTCTTTGCCTTGCAAAGTCTGAATGCCCAACTTTGTTTCGCAGTAGTTCTTCCGACCAAAGGCCACAGTGGTGGTGGCCACATGCATTGGCAGCGGTACAGAGATTCTCAAATTCAAGGGTTTTGGCAACTCCCCGGCAGCATGCAGAACAGCCGAAGCACACTGAAGCAATGTCCTGCGGCAGCGCATCTGAACATCTGAGGCGGATCATTTCAGCGCGTCCTGGTCGATGAGTGTACTCAAGCGTGTGAGCCAGCCGTGCTCGTGGCACTCGGGCGGCGCTGCGAGCAGGCAAGCCGGCTAACCACGCCGCCACGCCTGTGGATGGCGCTTGATGTGCAGCTTTCAGAAGCGCCAACTAAAGTGCTCCGAAGGTGGTCCTGATCGGCGATCACGCCCAGCTTCCCGCCACCGTGCTATCGAAAGCCGCAAGCAACGAGGGGTTGAGCACTAGCCTTTTCGAGCGAATGGTGGCTTGGCTTGATTTCATAGCCTCGCGTCACAGATTGCAAATGGAGCACTCACCGAGAATTCATTGCACAGCGGAGGCAAACCAGAATTGCCTTGAGCCCACCGTCCTCTTGGAGCAGCGGAGAATGCACAGCTCTATCGCAGAGTTTCCCAACAGTGCGTTCTATGGAGGCAGGGTGCCTAGTCCGAGTCGCCCTGAGCTGGCAGCAGTGATCTTCAGGAAGACAGAACACTTAGAATTCAGATGTCAGGTAGATTGATAAATGCTGCAGATGATGCAAAGCTGCCGGCAATACCGGGCTTCCCATGGCCAAACCCGGTTTCCTGCCTCGAAGAAGCAGTTGGCCCGGAACCATTTCGGTCAAGAACTCCCATGGAGACACAGCCCTATCCGAGGACTGCAGGGTCTGCTTCGTAGATGTGGCAAAGGGCCCCTCCATGCTTGAGGGCCGACGTGGCTTCTCAGCTTTCAACGTTGCAGAGGCCCACGTGTGGACGCCGGCAGAGCTGCGGAGACTTCTATTTTTCTTGACATGTGTCAACTCGCATGCGGACTTCTTCCGACTGAAGCTAGTGTAGTTTCGGATTCGTGGGAGGGCATGTTACATATGTTCATTCCAGCAAATGTCTTCAATCAGTCTGTTGATGTCGAGCAGATGCAAGAACTTGAGCTCGTATGTAGGAACACCAAGTGAATTTAAGGAAAGCCATACAATGTCAAGTCACTCGGGCTGAGCGGCACGTTTCTTTTGGAGTTGATTTGCCGCCTCAGCACCTCGCAATTAAACCAATGCATTCTGCTGAGAAGCTAGCAATCATTGCAAAGATAGTTGATGCTTTGCCATCTCGGCATGAAACGGAGAAAGTCCTGATGTCGCTGCCACGTCATGCAGCCGGCATGACTTTACACACTATGCAGGCGGAAACCCTGGTCGATGTATTACATGGAATCATCCGTGCTGGCTACCCGGAAGAGCAGATCGTGGTGCTGACTGCTTATATGGCGCAGAAGCAGGACGGAATTTGGCCGAGCGCCCTGCCCAGCCTATTCAGTGAGATTGGACTCTGCCGAAAATGGTCGCAGCAACTGGGTGGGTATCACATGGGACGGCTTTTTCCATAAACTATTCATGTGAACAAGTCGATGAATTGCAAGCCTGCAGGAGATAAGTCGCGTGCTGCGCGACCGTGGGCTTGGCCGCTACTTACACCATGTCGCTGTCGACACTGTGGATGGTTATCAGGTGGCCTGTGACAACCATGATAGTAGCAGAGCTCCGCCCCACTGGTAGAGCCAAACAAGCCAAGCTAGTGCGACCCCGACTCCAAGCCAAGAACATGTTCCGGACCGCCCCAAAGAACAAGACTTAAACCCCCAACTTCAGCAAGAAGGCACGCTTGCTGCCCCCGACTCAGGGAATGGAACAGGGACTTGTGCTCTTCAGCGCCACGCGCAGCAACGAGTCTCGCGCTTTGGGACTGGGGGAGTATGATTTGAGGCTTTCCTGCTGGCGTAGCGTCGTCTTGCATGCTTGTCATGTGTCTCCTTCATTTCTTCCGTGCACACACAGCAGGGGTCTGCATCGTCTGCATGCCCGCACATAACCGCAGGATTCTTGGCAGACACCCGGCGGATGAATGTGATGCTGACTCGTGCCAAACAAGGTGCATGGCATGCTACAGGCTGTCCTGCGCTTCATTCAAGTAGCCTCGCAGGTCTCATCGTTTTCGGAAACGCGGACACACTTCGTTTGAGCAGTTTGGCTGAACAGACGACGCTCCACATGGTCGAGAATCTAGACGTAGAACCAGCAGTGCATACCATCTGCCAGGAGTCAGATTGACTGCCCTGCATCCTCCGAGGTGAATCCGCACATTCAAGATGGCCAGACTGGCTTTCCTGGGCCGAGAGCAAGACGGCGGTCCTTTCAGCCGATGAGCTCGCAGAGAGGACACCAGAAAGTCGTGTGCCAGTAGAGAGCACAGGCACGAGATTCGGCTGACCGGCTAGCCGCGGCTGATGTTGCTGCGGTGTTGCTTCTGCCACTGCTTCTGCGACGACGTTGACAACAGCAAGAAGAAGAATATCAACAGCAACGAACAACAAACAACCAGCAACACAAGCAGCCAACAACCAACAACCAGCAACTAGCAACCAACAACAACAAGAACAGGACCACCACCACCACCACCACCACCACCACCACCACCACCACCAACACCACCACCAACACCGTCAACACCAACAGCAACAGCAACAGCAACAGCAACAACAACAACAGAAACAGCAACAGCAACAGCAACAACAGCAACAGCAACAGCATCAACGACAACAGCAGCAATAACAACAATAGCACCACCAACAGCAATATCAGCAACAACAGCAACGACAACACTACTACTACTACTACTACTACTACTACTACTACTACTACTACTACTACTACTACTACTACTACTACTACTACTACTACTACTACTACTACTCCTGCAGCTGCTGCCACTGCTGCTCTCCTGCCGCTGCTGCTACTACTGCTGCTGCTGCTTTTGCAGCTACGTATTATCGCCGTTGCTGTTATTGCTATGGTTCTTAATTATTATGATTGTTATTGCTTTTCTTAGTATGAGTACTAAAATTCAGCCATGCAGGAGGCAAAAAATACTATTGTCATCATTATTTATGATGTTCACTACTGATACTATTGCGATTGTTCTGCTTATTGTTATTGTGAAGTTCTTGTTATTACAATGACTATCGATGACTACTGCAATAGCCGCAACTGCTGGGACAACGACTGACTACGCCGACGGCGATTATGCCTACGACACGGCGACGACCACTACGACTGCCACTACCACTACCACGATTACGACCACTACGACTACTACCACCACTACTACCACCACTACTATGACTACGTCGACGACGACAACTGCTGCCACTACTACTGCTACTGCAACTTCTCCGACTGCTACGACCGCTACGGCACTACGGTCGCGAGGATGTATCCCCCTCCGACCAGGGCACTGCATGTACAACTCTTGGGAGTGGTCACGCGGGCTCGCGGCAAGCCCCCTTTGCCATGGCTTAGGGCTCCGAGGGCCCGAGGCCGAGACCCGAAGCCGTTCCTCGCTGGCGCGTTCCTTTTGGATGCCCTTCTAGCTCTTCAGGATTCAGACCGATACGGAGAGGACGGAGGACACCGGGCGCCCCAGCGAGCATTTGCAAGGCCGGGAGAGTGTTATGTCGTCTTGGGTGCTTCGGCTCCGTGACAGGTGAATCTGCGGTTCCTTCACCAGCCCAAGCTCAACCCGGTTCGTTTTGGCAGCAAGTTTATTCTGAAGAGTATGCCCGGCACTACTACTGGAACACGGACGGGCCACCGTTGAGCCGGAAGCTAGTTCAGATTGGTCTGGTTGTAGAAGTGTCATGCTATGTCAGGAGACAAATGCAACTCAGTGGGAGCAGCCGCAGCACTTTGTTCCAGCATCCTGAGCACCTTCGTGAAAGTGGTTGTCTGATGCAGTCTGGATTCTCTGCTGTGTGTACCAATGTGTACTATGCAAGAAGATTCGAAGGAGAGAACCTTTAACAGCCGTTTGTGATCTCAGTTGGGGTCGCATCTGCAGAGATTGGTCAGTTATTCCCTTGCACGTCAGTCAAGCGGAAAGCGATTTTGTCAATTTGCACGCTTGAAGCTTGGCGAGACTGTCGCTATCTGTTTAGTTTATACTCGGCAGCCTGGCGCCGAAGGTTTCTGAAATCCGTTTTGTGGCAACGGAGGCTTCTTTTATTGAAGTATATTGAGGTCAGATTCCTGAAGCCGAAGGCGCTTCGCCGTTAGGGAAAGCTGAGGGCCGGTCGAGACCCACGGCCATGGCCGGGTTGGGCAAGACCTGCGTTTCCGCGATGAAAGTGCGCCGTGAGACTGTCTAAGGAAGCCTTCAAGGACACACACACACACACAGACAGACAGAGACACAGAGACACATACAAGGCGATTGTGTCGCCACGGCAGAGATGAGAACAGTCCCATGGTCAGGTCTGGCTCAAGTCGTGTGTGCGACTTTCCCTCACGAGCCCGTGGCGGCCAATGCTGCATTGCCCGTGCTATGCAAACATCGGCAGCCCATCGTGCGTTGGACTCTAGCGATGTGTTCGGTTGCACGGCAGCACCAGGGATCCCAACGGACTCCCAAGCGGGACTTCTTCAGAAGAGCCTCTGACTCTCGACGTGCTCAGGCTATCTGCATGGAACTGCGCCACCTTTCGACCAGAAGGCCTCGGAAACAGCAGCATGCTCCTCTGTACTTTCGGCTTCCCCGCTGCTGGCAAGGCTCAGTCACGGAGCTGCAAAGGTGTAGGGTTGGAGGTCGCATCACACTTACGTTCAGTCATTTCAAGCTGCACAGAAGACGTCGTTTCCAAGGCAAGCGCGCAAAAACGCAAGATGCAGAGTCTGCGGAGTCGAGCGCCAACGCTCCCCCACAGAGCCGCGACAATGTCAAGTGGTAAAAGCCGTTTGCCTAGAGTCCTGCTTAGGCTTGCGGCGGACTCATGCGAGGCTCTGATTGGCAACTGAAAGTTGCTAGATTTTTTTTTTGCGAGAAGAGCACGAAACGTGAACATGTTGGCACAGCTCCGGCCAAGGATCTCCCTTCCGACGCCTTCCAGAGCATCAAGGCCAGCCACGCCGTCGTCTGCGGTGCAGAGGCATACAGGCCCCTGCAGCTCGAATTCACAGGCCTGATCCAGGCAGCGGGGCGCAAGTTCTACACGAGATGGACATACCTGTCCAGCTCGCGAGCTTGCCAGGACAGGAATCACTTCAGCATGTTCTGGCTTTGAGAAAATCTCGGTGTGGATGGTAACAGGAAGAGGAAGCAAGAGAAAAGCAGAGATCTGCGAGGCCAGGGGTTTATTGAGCGCCTCACTTTGGCGATGACGAGCCTCGTCCCTGTCCCTGCCAGGACCAGCACTCTACTTGTAGCCGGGCTGCTGTGCTTCCGTTGCTGCTCTTGGAGAGGGGCCTCACAGAATCAGATTGTGGCACCGGCCTCAGTCCGCGCAGAGGAAAAGTAGCAATAGCATCTGCCACGAACGAGTTGAAGCTGCAACTCTTGGCATGGTGCTTTGCCCGGTCGTTGAGGCACGAATGGGCAACTTGACTGGACCCTGGAAGCGCAAGTCCTTCGATCGTGTTGTCGTGGCTTCACCTTTAACTTCAAGTAGCACACATCCTCCGACGGCGCTTTTGTGTGCTTGTCAGGACACGGCCAGCTTCCTGCGACGCCTCCTTGAACGGACTCTCGGCCTTGCAGGAGGCCCTGCGGGCTGAAGGCCACGAGGCACCGAGTCGGCAACGCAGCAAACCCCGGCAGAAGCAATCGTTCAACTGCGGCAAGAAACGCGACGGTGCTGTGACTCTCGAGGTGGTCTTGCCTGGGCGGAAGCAACTCTCTGGACTTCTTGAATGGAAGACCGTGAAGGTTTCGGCAGAAATCCTTGCGCTTGGTGGAGCAGCAACGACACGGCGAAACTCGGACCTGGAGATCACACGTGCATTTGTATCAGCCCAAGGTTTGCATTCCAAGGACGTCCGCTTGGTCGGTGGCTCTTCCGAGCGGGAGAGTCGCAGTGCGTTCACTGCGACTGCGTCGTATCAGCGAGGCCCGGGCCGGGGATGCCGGGGCCGGGGCTGTATCCGATGCGACCAAGTGCCGGTTTGAGGCTACTCCTCTCACCCGATGCCGTCTTCGGATGCTTCCATGTGCAGGGCCAGGACAACAACCTTCCAGGTCACCTTGCAGCATTTGCCGCGGCTGTCCTGAGCTGTTGCAAATGCAGCTGCTAAAAGCTGCCAGCTGCTGCGAAAGGTGTGTCTCAGCCACAAAGTGTCTTCGAATGTCGAGCTGTCAGTGCCGGTGCTCACGCCACACGGACTCGACGGCAATCTATCAAGCGGTTCAAGCTGGAGCTTCAGAATAATCGTGGCTTGTCCTGACGAGCCACCCGGCACTTGGAACAGGAACTGGCAAGAGTCCTCGTTGAAAGCGAGGACTAGACCCCGCTGCTGCGCAGCCGCCAAGTTTCCGGCGATATCCCCTGCGTCTGGAGCAACTGAGGCGAGGACGTGTGGTGATGTGATGTCTGGGGGGTGAGAGCTCTGTCTAGAAAGCTTCTGGCTTCCGTAACAAGGTCCCTGTACTGGATGCAGCAGCGTGAATGCGAGACGGAACTCTTCGACTTGACGCTGCACCGCGTCAGGGTGGACCCTCTGGCCCTTGCAGCTTGGACCTCGCCGGGCCATGTGAGTTGAGGTGACTTGAAGGCATAGCACAGCCAAGGAGGAGCCCCTGGCAGTATCAAACATCCAGACCAAGTCGTCAACCCAGCTTGGGTGGCAGCTGGAGCTTCGACAGCGGCAGTCCGTGATCTTGCGAGGCTCGAATCATTGCACATGTGGTCAAGATTATCCCGATATGCTGAAGTCTTCTGGAAGCTTTGGCAGCTGTGGGGTTAAATGAGGCGGCATACTCGGGGATGCGCCCGGCTACGGCAAGACCGCCACAATGATTGGCCTCATCGATGCTAGTGCTGGCACTCGAGACTGCCAGCTACATCTGCCAGCCGAGAGCGATCCCTACTTCTTCAAATCAAGGGCAACACTCGCAGCCGGCTTGCACGCGACCATAGTCCATAGTGTGCAAGCTTCCCCTTTTGATTCGTGAGGATTCTGTTGGTCAGGTATTGGCTCATTCGAATCTGCTGAGACAGTGGGCTGACGCAGCTTGGAAGCATGTGGCAAAGGCCCAGAAACTCTTGGAAGCTCGAAGACTCCGCAGACGCAGACCCAGGAGATCCAGAAGTTCACCGCCCCGGAGGAAGGATCCACCAAACTGGAGGCCGGAACTCGGTCAGCTGTCGCACTCGACAAGCATAGCTCTCCGAAAGTTTTGATTGTGGTGGCATCGCCAGGAAAGAGGGGAGAAACACAGTCGTTTAGATCGTGGCTGTGGTTCGGGTTTAATGCCGGCTCGGTGCGCATCTGCGACCAGAGTAAGAAAGCAAAAGGAACTCAGGGGATGAGACGGGTATAGTTTCGGTCCTTCGATATTGTGGTCTCGTGATCAAACCCGATTCCCCTATCTAGTCAGGTGGGCGTTTTTCGTCTTCTCCGGTCCGATGTCACGGCTTCGTGTCTGCTCTCCGGGCGTGATTTTTCAGAGTGCGTCAGCATGGCAGCCATTGGCATTGCAACCCTAGGTTTTTCGTCGTCGTGAAAGTTTTCTCTCTTGCTGTGCATTGCTGTTTGCCTGCTTGCCCGAACAACAGCGCACAACCCAGCTGCCGACTGCGCAAGCGCAGACACGATCAGACAAGCACAGATGTTCTGCTTGGACGACTGCTGTGTTGGCTTGTTCAATAGTGAGCGACCGTCGCTGCTGAACGTTCTTCCTCTTCATTGTATACCTGGGGCTTGCCAACACCCCTAAAAGTCTGTATCCGAGCTGATGAGGGACAGCACTCCCAAGTGTCGCTGTCACACACAGAGGTGAACAACGAGCGGATGCTGTGTATGCTAGCTCGCCAACTTTTGCATTGATGGGCTATACATACTCCATGCAGGAGTAGTAAGTAAGCGTTGGAAGTGCTACGTAGTTGCAGCACTTCTTGCGTAGACCTAGTCGCGATCTGTTCGATTCGGTGCCATAGCTCTGTTGGCGAAATGCGAAGGTACCACTCACTTGGCAACTAGACGTAGGCATGCAGCAGGTACTCTCAATTGGGACAGCGGCCCAGCTGAAAATGCTTACGGTGGACAAGATCAGCAGAGCTGCACCTCAGACAAAAAGAAAGTGGAAGTTCTTGGATCTTGAGTCTTGAGCGTACTATACAGCAACCAGCACCCATGCGGGTAGCGTTGTTTGAAGTAGATTGTATGCGACATGCATGCTGCATGCAATGAAGCACACCCTAGACACGTCCCAAGCATTTATATTCACTGAGGGTCAAGGTTACAAGGCAGGGATTCTGCTGTGTGCTAGTTTCAGCTTGACCCTGTCCGCATCAAGAGAGGGGAGTGAGGCAAAGAGATTTTGGTGGATGGCTTCCAGCTAAGCTAAGGACATCGTGATTTGCTCCTACCGCTTGCTGTACTCCCCGGTGTACAGGAGACGCTTGCAAGAGCTTTCAGGTGATTTCTCCCAAGTGTCCAATGGTGAGGCGCGGACCAGCAACATTTGTTTTTTTCCGACTACACTGTGGCAACTTACCTCCCGCATGGTGAGGCAGCTCGCATGGCTGTCGACATCCAAAGCTTGCGTCGAAACACCAAGCGCTTTCGTGAAAGTCCCAGCGAACTTGGATGGCTGCAAGTTCGGGATTCGTCAGTGGGCAGCCCGCAACGAGCGAACGGGGCGGCAGCCAGCAGCGGCTCCAACGACCTTTGCTTTCCAGTGCTGGAGCAGTTCTGGTGGAGAAGGATCGTTTTCGACGAGTTCCACGAACTTGAGGCCAAGCAACTGCACATGCTGAGGAAAGTGGACCCTTTCAGCCTCACCTCTCAAGCCAAGCGGTTTTTGCCAGGGTTGTTTTGCTGGGCTCTTGTGAGCACAGTCCCGCGGTTGAGGCACAGGAAGCTGGTTTTGAAATTGGCTTTGTCATGTTAGCTTGAACTGGCATGGTACATCAAGCAGGGTTGACTCAGAGCCTCTCTTGGAAAGTCTGAAGGCAATAGGTGACACGGCGCAGTTCGACTCCTTGCAGTGCATTTGCGCCGGTTGCCGGTGGGGCCTGACAGGCACTCCGCCTACCCGAGACTTGTCACAGGTGGCGACACTGGCGAAGCTTTTTCAGCTGCCAGGCTTGCCCTGTGAGGATGGCAGTGAGTATGAAGTTCAGCTTGCACAGGAAATGGCTCGATCCTTCTTGGATCGATTCGCCAGGCAGAACACGAGCGAAGAGATCGAGACCGTGCCTTTGAAAGAGCACATCGTCGCGGTGGAACAGACGCCGGAGGAGCGTGCAATCTACTTGCAAGCTTCCCATGACCTTTGCGAAGCGAGTGGGGCTGCACTGGAAATCACTGGCGAGTCTCGTGGCGTGGAAAGGCTTATCAAGCTGTGCTCCCACTTTGCTGCATATTCTGGCATGGCTTCGGGATCATCTGCAGATGCTGGGACGGAGTGCCGCCGAATCTTGTCCAGCAAAGAGCAACAAGCGAAAAGGGCAGCAAACCAAATGCAGCGCTGCGGCATCCGCTTGGAACTACGCCTTCGAGAGGCTTCAGCTGTCAGTTGCAGTCAGCGGCGATTCGAGCTCCGGACAGAGATCCTGCGTCGTCTTGGGGCAACTGTGAGTGTACCGGAGGCCCCAATGTCTCGCAGTGATGGGCAAGAATGGCAAGAACATGAGCTTTCCGATGCCCCTGTCAGTGCCCAAGACGACATTGGTATCATCGGTACCTTGGCTGCTGTCTCCCAACCAGCAGCTGCTGTGACTTGGCTCGTTTGTGCAGGACTGGAGGTATGAAGGGCAATTAAGTCAGGGCGTATCTTGTCGGCGTTTGACGGCAGAACGGAACGTTCTGCAAGGCTGGACCAACTTGTTCATAGCTTTTCGAGCCACTTTGACTCGCTAGCTTTGCAACTACATTTGGCAGCAATTTTGCATCACATCTGAGGCATCTGCTGCTGCTTGCCTTGTGGAGGCAAGTTGACATTTAGCATGGTGCAGCCACTCGTACTTGTAAGGGACTTGAGAGGGAAGCATGAAATCCTTGGCATCACTTGACATCTCATATCGTCACAGCCCCTTGACCACTCTGTCGCACGAAAGGACTCAATACGAAGGAAAGTGATTGTGCCGCCAAAACTAGCGGTTCAAAACCACGCTTGTTCATCTTTTGGAGCTCTGATTGCTAGTCGTGTTCTGAAAGCTTGAACTTTTTGCTCCATGTATTTGGGGAGTAAGAATAGAAAACTGAGATATCCGACGTTTCGACAGGTTGCACGCATGTGCTTGTCGGAGCTGCAGCGGAAAGCCGGCGAGTTCGAAGAGACGGAAATCGTGCTGCAAGGTATCGCGGCGTCAGCACGCATCCATTTTCACTGCCTTGGCACCCTTGCTTGGCCCCCTGACTGGCTCACGTGACCCCGACCTGACCCTGACCTGCAGATCGCATGGTGGCGGCTGCAGAGGCAGCGAGCTCTTCCCAGCGATCCCTTCAGCACCTCCTGCAGCAGCTGGCTTCGAAATGGTTTTGAACGTGCGATCCACATCTCACCAGGTTCTTCCAGCGAACGCTGGCAGCTGCCCGGGGTGAGGCATCATCTGAACAAAGATCTTGCAGCATTTGCCTGGAGGAGGATCTGAACGAGGCCGGTGCTTGCATGTTCCAAAGCGAAGCAGAGTTTCCAATGGGCTGGAAGGAAGACCTGTCCATAACGACGTGCGCCCACGTCTTTCATACTACCTGCCTTGAAGAAGTTGTGAAGAAGTTCGGAACCTGCCCCGCAACTCGGCTCGTGATGCCTGTGTTTGAATCAAGCGCATCTTCCCTTTAGAGACCCACGCGGTATGTGGTCCCCTTAATGCTGCAGTCTACTTCGTGCCCACATGAGGCAGTTGTTCTGTTGCTAAGCATCAGGAATGCCGCCACAAGCTGGGAAAGAGCGACGTCACCCGCCTTGCCAAAGAACTCCAAGCACCTGGTGCGGGGCGAGGCTGCACTATCTGGGTTTTGGGAGGTTCAGGCGGGAAGCTGTAAGAACGGGAAGTGTTGAAGTTCAGGACAGGACGCAAGGACTCAACATGTTTCAAAATGATGCTGACAGATGCTGCCTGGCTGCTCTTTTCGGGTCGTTATGTGCAGGCTGCAAATTGCGCGGCAGCTCGAAAGAGTCCGAGAAACAGGTGCGTGGGGCGGCAAAGTGGACAGTGCCTGCGCGGAGAAATGCCGCTAGCGGCGACTGCTTGATTTGAGGCTGGTAGCAAACTTGCAGCGCTGGCGGTGCACTTGAAAAAGGTGCATGACAGCGGCCGCTTGATTTGGGGATGGGTTGGATCTGCTTCATGTGTGCTGAGCTTTCATGCCTCACCTTCAGTTTCGTTGCGGGTCCCAACATGATAGCTTGCCGCCAAGTGTAAGTGTATGAATCCAGAAGCTGTCGTCTCAGGTGAGAAGGCGTTGGTCTTCTGCCAATGGGAGGATTTGAAAAGGTGTGTTTCTGCTGCGCTGGATGCCTCGGGTGTGCCGCACTTGGAGTTGCTCGGATCCGTCTTCCAACGGGCGGAGGTGCTGCGTCGTTTCCAGGAGCGGATAGAACACGCCAAGTCGCCAAGCCTGCAGAGCTGGCCGCTCTTAGCTCTGCTTCAGCTGGACCTCTGCAGGATGAAGAAGATGGCCACTCCCTGCTCTTGTCGCTGGAACACGCGGCCAGCGGCACCAATCTCACCGCCGCGAACCATGTGCTTTGGATGTACTTGAGTCGCACATCCCTAACAACAGGCAAGGTGTTCAGCGTTTCACATTGAAGCATTCGCGCGCGGCTAGTCTCAGAACCCCTTGCCACACTAGCACCCCCTCGAATTTCTGCTACAGGTCGTCTTCGTTCACCCGATGTATGCGACCTCTGCTGAGCGGGCTGTGGCTTATGAGGCCCAAGCAATTGCTCGTTGTCGTCGCTACGGCCAACAGAAGCCCGAGGCACGTTGCAACTTGCAGCTGGTTTGAACTGTGTGCTATGTTCACACTGAGCAGTGAATGGAACTTCGAATGCACACCGCACGGAAGTGCTCTCCAGTTTGGTTCCGGGGCTGCATGTTGCAATTTCTGCTTCGTGTGTGTCGGCGCAAGCTGCAAGGTGAACTGCTGGCGCTTCGTCACTAACGGAACGATCGAGGACATGTTGCTCGTGAAGACTATTATTCTGGACGACATGCTCTTGATTCCGAAGTCATTGGTTGATCAGATTCGATAATTAATTGGTGCGCATGACTTGTCTGGCGTGGCGTTTCAAAGTTGTCGAAGCCAGGAGAGCATTACGGCCTCCCACCAGAAAGAGCTGTGGCGGCGCGAAGCAGGAACTAATGCAAAACATGACTCCTGCATGGGATCATGGGAGGGCTTTTCCAGTGTCTGATCCGTGCATGCTTATTGTGAGCTGTGCAGCGGGCGGAAGATTTTTGCCATGTCCATCCTCAGCTCGTCAGCCAGCAAGCCAGCACAGACATCAGCAGACATCGAAACTCTGCCGATGCTTACTTAGTCTGCATCTTGCATGATTTTAGTGATTTTAGTGCTTGCGCTCTTGTGCACATGCCGTTGCTTGAAAAGCTAGGCTAAGCTCCTGCAAAACCAACTTGAACCCTGGCGTGCGATCTTGGTAGCTGCTTGATCCGCCGCGGTGAGAACGCGTCTCAGAGCTGCTGGAAAGTCCACATCAGTTGTTCCTGCAGTGACCAATCAGCGGCTCATCATGAGTCTGATGCTCAGGTCCTGCGATGCCGGAGGCTCTCGCCTCAGCAGTTCTGCAAGAAGGGTTTCATTGTCTGTCTGACAGCTGGGCAGGCGAGTTCGCCCGAGACCTTCCAGGAGCCTCACGTGGGCTTTGGCAAACTTTTGACACACTGGCACATTAGCCCACGAGCCCAAGACCCGAGCAATCTTCTCCCCGAAGTACTAAGCCCCGACCTTGCCAATAAGGTATTCGACGTCGATGAATACCCTTCACAGGTCGCGAATCCTCGAAGCCCACCCCGGATGCTCGCAATCGTACAGCCCCGACGACAGCACGCGAAAAGCATTTCACGGTATGGTTTGATGCAGTGTGCAGCAAAGAAGGGGATGTGATGAAACCTGGGGTCTGAGCCGCAGCCATTTCTGAAGTTGTGTAAGCTTGTGAAGGCGGCCGAGTCCTTTCAGGGAGCCAGGCGCGCTGCAGTGTGTCCACTCAATTCCTGCCCGAAACATGCTGCTGATTTCCTGAACAAGTCAGAGCCAAACGTGATTTGGATGGAGCGCAGCAGCAGAAGCCTTTTTCAGACTGCAGACTTGCCCAGTTGCTAGAGTTTGCTCTAGTACTCTAGTAGCTTTAGTACACGTCGTTGGCGCATGGTTTGTCTCCGGAACCGTCGCCTTTCGAGCAGGGGCGCATGCAGCACTGGGGCGAGCTGTGTGGGCCTCGCAGGTTGTTGGCCTCCGCAAGCTGAGGCCAGGCTACGTCTTCAAAGTTGACAAACATGGCTTGGGGTGCCCCCCCCGCCCAGCAGTGACGCAGGGGCAAAGAAGGCGATGCCGAGTTGCCGCTCGAGGTACTATTTGGATCCCGTACAGGTCAACCGATCTATCTGGGATGATGTCAGTCGCCGATGTTCGCCTCTGGCAGTTGTGCAAGAAGAACATTGTCGTAGCTGAGGTTGTCTCCAAGTTGCCCGAAACTTGGCGCGAGACGCCGCATCGTGAGGCCCGCGGACATGGACAAGGGGGGTGGGTTGCCGATTGGCGGTGAAGCTGTTGTTGAAAGGAGCAACTGCGCGGGGTTCTCAGATCCCGCAAGTCATGGCTGCTGGAGAGATACCATGTTCGGTTGTGCTGAGGCGTCAGTGAGCAACAAAGTTGTGGCTTGAGTATGTCGCGCGGACCCAAGCTGCACTGTCATGCTTGCTGAGAAGTTGTGGAAGCAGGAGGCACGCCAGTTCAGAGAGGCACAGTGATTTCGGTTTCGTGGTCGACAAGGTGGAGGACGAGTTTCGATCTCAGCACAGTGGAACAGGAGTTATATATATATATATACATATACATAGACACTCTGCATACTGCGGAAGCTGCCACAGCCGAGCGTGAGGCCTGGCCAAAAACTGCAAAAGGGCGAGGTGCGATCGAAGTGATGCAGTTGAGTTGCGCTAGGTTGATCCATGAACGGAGTGTGTGAACGACTAGTGTGGTAGATATACCGCCTGTCATGACAGGTGGCTGAAGATGTGAGTTCGTAGGTGAGCCAGGGTTTTGAGTAAAGCATGGAAGTGAAACGTCTGTGTACAGTCTGAACCGGCAGTAGCAGTCGCTGGCCACCACACCAGGCCATCGTGGCGATAGAAGGGCGTTTGCTGGCTGGACTCTCTGCTCCGCAGATGCAGGCCACGATGCCACGGTGCTGATGCAGAGTTTTGTAAAGATGTTTCTGCTTGCTGACGACTGCTTCGACAGTACGCTAATTTGAAACTGGCAGTTGCCTGATTGAAACTCTTGTGGCTAGGCCTCCTTCCAGAAGCGGCGCGTTGACGGTGCTCGACTGTATGTGGTCGATCTCGCCAAGGCTCTCGGACATGAGACAGTAAGGTTGGAGCAAGTCATCTACGAATGCATGCGATTTGAAGGCCGAAGAGCTGTCCCGACGAGACCCAAACATCATTGAGATGTGGGACCCTGTCAAGCAGGCATGGCTCCAAGAGTACCGATGCATCTCAAAGTTGTGTCGTTGAAAGTTGAACATGTCGAACCGAATGGCTCCCTGCACCTTAGCACAACTACTACTTTCACAAGAAGACTGGCAAGAGCGCATGGACACTGGAGGATGCCATGGTCCTGCCACAAAGTTGTTGTAGACATCAGAAGGGCACAATACATCTCGATAACTTCGCAAGGAGCTGCAGCCGGCTCCGTCCACGTCGACCTCGGCTTCGTGACTGGCCTTTGGGTCAACATGCGCTTCTTGCCCCTTTCCCTTTTGCCCCTTGCTGCCCGATTGCATCCAAGGTCAGAGAAGCGGAAAGCGGAAGCTCCATCACAGGTGGGTGACTTCTAAGTCCTGTGCACAGCCGGGTAGATGTTACTGTCTTCATACCAAGAAGAGTCCAAGAAGTGATCACATTTGCGCCTGGCCGCAGGCGCCAATTGACATCGCCCACTTTATGCAGCATGGGCTCCTTTACCTGGTTTTGCTCTTGTTGTGGTTGCTGCGATGAACCAGAAAGGATGAAAAACCAGCACCTTCGGAAGCGTACGGAAAGGTTTGCAAAGCAGAAGGAGCAGCCAAAGAAAAAGGCCAAGGCGACATGACACAGACACACCAGATCAGGTTTTTGCAAGGATGGCACCTGGCCAGGCCAAAGGTGCTGTCGATGAGACAGACAAGAGTGAGTGCTGGCCTTACAGCCTTGGTGGGCACCGGACCAGGTCAGGTAAGCTCTGAGGATGCGTGTGAAGTGTCCGAAGTGTCAAGGTCCGATCTGGCAAGAGAGGAGCTTGCCAGCCAATCTGCGGCTCCTAGGGCTGCAGAACTTTCAACGAATGCTGCTCCGTTGATGCTCGCATCCCACAGCCGATCAGTTGCTTCGAGCCACATGCAAGCGCAAGGGCATAGGAAGAGGATGTTGACAGCCTTTGCTCCGGATAGTGTGCTACGCAAAACTGCGGACAAGTCATCTGCTCGAATAGGACCGGAGTAGGAGCAGAACACACAAAGAGTACTTCGACTTCTTGGCGCGTTTAGGTGTGGACCCGGGGGATTAGAGCAGCAAGGACCACTGCACGTCTTGCAGACTACCAATGTGATTTGGTAACCTGAAGAGTAGGTTTTGCAAGTGTTTCGCAACCTTCGCTGCATGGACGGGCCGAAGCCGAAGTGCGCCCGAAGAGCCTGGCCCGGAAGCTGCCGTCGGCGGCACAAAGGGTCAGGGCCCCGACAAGGTTGACGCATGGAGGTGAAAGTGCTAAAACAAGTCCGGCCGAGTACGGCTTAGTCCGTTGGCTTTTGAGAGGATTTGCTTTCAGCATTCTTTTCCCGCGCGGAAGGGCAATGACACAAACTCGAATGAACAACTGCACAAAAAATTGAATCTTTCCGCATTGTTGAGATAAATGCAACTGCTAGATCGAGAGCTTCCAGCAACTGACTTATGGTCGCTTGCATGCCGGCTGAAATGCAAACAACGTAAAGCCTGCAGAGGAGCTCCACTGGCTGCCGTTGCAAGTCATTTGCGTCTTAAACCACTTGCCTTTAACTTCAACCGGATCGCGAAAATCAAGAGTTGCAGAAGAGGACTGAAAAACAATCCGCTGCGATGCACCGAGGTCCAACAATGGCCAGTGCGGCCCTGTGCGTCCAGAGCTGAGAGAGCACGCCCATTCGCGGTTACTGGTAGAAGTGTCCAGCCTGGCGAGGATTTTCCCGGGGAGCTTGGACGTGGCAGGCAGAGGGTCGAAGGGTGATGTCTTGGAGCTTGGGCAGCCTGAAGTTGCACCGTGACAGGTCCCCGTTGCTGCTGTTGTGGTAGGCCCTGTCACGTAGCGCGAAATACAGCACAGGTAGCAGGATAGGGAGTGTGTCAGACAGATCAGGCTCCACCAGCTGCACGGCCCTGGTCGGCCAGTTGGTCTCAGGGTGCCGGCCGGTAGTTCCGAGCTCGCACACCGGACCCAGATCCAGGCAGGATGCTTTCACTTCCACCCTACGTAGGCCGTATGCCGTCTGCCCTGCATCCGTCGCACAGCTTTTGAAATGCTTTTGCAGCCTGGACAGTGGCATTGGAATTGAAATTTGGCTCAATTATCTCCTTCAGACCGGTGACAATGCTGCCGGCTTTGCACGTCATCAATGTGCCCTCTGTTGTTTGCTGCCTGGCTCAATGGACGCCTCATGACGAGTTGGTCATGCGACAAACCCGGCACCCGGCCTAATGATTCTTTGCCGTCGGCCAAGGACGATTCCATCAGCGAGGGCTTGCCTTCAAGATGGTCATGGGCTGCACAAGAGCAGCATTGCTCGTGATACTCCCTCTTGGTGCACAGGGTCATTGCGAACCTGAGCTTCAAAGGTAGGCTTCTGGCTGTGGGTTGGCGAGACTGCTCCAGCTGTAAGCAAACATGCCCCCTTTCGCCAAGGAACATGTAGCTGTGCTGGCATGGTCTTTTCTGGATTCTGGCAGCCTGGCGAATTGCAGGGACACGTGTGGCAGACAATTCAGACTAGTCCGGCGATAAAGCAGCTTAGAGAATAAGCGTGCATGCATGTCTGCAGGGCGACGGAATGTGACGAGGGTGTGTGGTTCTTTGCAGGTCTGGTTTGCGCCGACAGAGCCACTTGGAAGGGGATCAGTCGTCCGCTATCAGCACTGGTCATGGTGATTCTCCCAGGCTCTCCAGCACAGCTTAGACATAGACCACTTGGATGACGATGTTACTACTTCCCAGCCCGCTCAAGATCAAGATCCAGATGCCGAACCTTTGCTGCACGAGAAGGTGTGCTAGAAGGATGCATGCGCCCAGGCACCTTGCTCAGAGTCATGTTTGTGGCCATGATGGCAAAGTGTTAGCCAGCTCATAAATTCTGAACTGATGGCTTTCTCGGCTCAAGACGCATCCTACATCTGATAACGGATGCCGCAGGCATCATTGACGCAATCCTTCTCTACTACCCGTGCCCGCAGCTTTGTCTCGTGGCGCATTCCATCAGCCAGGTGCTTGCATGGCACCTAGTACAGGAAATTTGTTGGACGTGTTGGCAGCGCTTCCAATCTCCATTTTGGCTTTCCTCATGGCCCGCATCATCGTGTATGGCTTCTCGGACGACATTGTCCACTACTTCAGCACAGACCTCGTGGATGATGTCGCGACGTTCGTTGCCTGCTGCACTGGAGCGCTGGCGTGCTACAGGCCGTCTGCAAACGACGCAAATCACATCAAGTTGAGATTGCCGTACCTAGCCCTGTGATAGCGGCATTGGTGGATCTGCAAGAACCACGGTGACGATGATGCGGAGTGCACAGCAGCGAACGCCCCGAGTTCTTCGGCACATCACTCTCCGATGTTGAGAGCTTGTTTGCCTGAAACTGCTGTGCAGAGTGCAGAGGACCCCCAAAAAGAGCGGACTGCCCTGCGCAAGCAACTTTGCAAGTGCTGGGGATTCGGGATTGCTGCAGATTGAGCCAAGGCAGAAGACAACCCTGAGCTGGCCAGTCGCTCAGAAGCTCCGCCCCGAGGCGGTTTCAGATCGCTCACGTGGCAGGACCCGGCACAGGATACCAGTCACGAGAAGAAGAGCCCTCGAAGCAGATTCAAGGACAGATGCAGAGTAACGAAGTGCAGCTTCAAGGTATTGACCTGATGAGTTGGACATTGAAGCAGAGACGCCCACTCGGATCCCGGTGCATTCATCAAAATATAACAGGATTTGTGTTCTGCGCATGCTCGAGTCAACCCAGCTTAGAGGAGAGTGACAGACACGGCCTGCGGGTTTTGTCTGCAGGAGTTCCGAGATCACCAGATTGCCACCGGGTTGTCCATCATGTTTTTGGGCATGGTCTTTTTGGTGGCTTGGCCAAACATGGTTCAATATCCCGGTTCGTGTCAGCGCGAAATAGATAGCGTAGTCGCAAGCTAAACAGCGGGAGAAGAGTGACAGTGACTGACAGTGGACATCCATGCACGGCTGCTGGCAAAGGTGGGTTTCGTGGCGTGGATGATTGCCTATCCTGACAAACAAGTGAAGCACTATTGTGCACCCCGCCAGAAAGCATGGAGGAGAAGGTGCATGGCTCTGATTAGGTACAATGCCACCAACAGGCCCAAGATGTAGCAGGAAGACAACTGGTTGAGTGGACTCGCTTCAAACTGTGGAATTGTTCGTGCGGCGGTCGTGCTATGTGGAAGGACCGTCTCCTCATTGATTCCCGTGCCACCCTGTTGGAATCTGGGTTGCTGCCGATTGAGGTACGTATATGCAGCTCCACAGTGGCCCGGTCGAAGCAGTTGCGAAGAAAGCGCGCGTTAAAGGCTCCTTGGGTGTTCGCCAGTTCAGGTAGTGATTTTCATGGCTATCGCCATCGATCACGCAGCCATCTTCTTCACCATCGTCGAGGCTCATCTGGCAAGGAGCAGCAGAAGAAGCACCGCAGCAGCCCCTTCGTTCGGCCCTGATGGGCCAGAACTAGGCTTTGATGCAACTCAGGATGCTATCACTGGCCTCAAAGGGTGGAAGCTGGCCGTGGCACCCTTCTTCCTCTATTGGATCCTTGCTCAGTATTGACCTTCGTGGGCAAACCTCCGATGGAATTGGCCCCTGAAACGGCTACAACAGAACTTGAGAGCCTCCGGCCACACCTCCAAGATGTTGATCCACAGCTGCTGCCCGCGTGAAGATGTCATGTCAGAGTTTCCGTGTGCTACTACTCAGTACGCAGTCTGGACGGTCCGCTCAGGATGTTGACAATTTTTGTGACTCGTCTTGTTTATCCGTAGTTAAAGCACACCAATCAGCAAGTTCTGCATCGCAGCCTTGCGTTTTCGACGGTGCATGACTGATTGACGGCGATTGAGGTCAGCTACCTGGTCTCTTGGCTTCATTACGCCATACAGGATATGGACAGTTTGGATATGTGCGCAATGTGAATGATGCTCTCATGCCCCGACTCCGGTGCAAAGTTCCGCTGGGAAGTGCGATCCTGGCATGTGGCAACATGCCCCTGCGATAGGTACGGAAGCAGCCCTTGAACATGGCAGCTGCCGCTTGTCTTCTTGGCTTTAAGCATTTAGCCTTCGGGGCCGGTGGGCCTTGGATTCGGGTTTGGGAGTTGTGTCGGGACATGTCGGGACTTTCTGAATCTTACTCATGGCAAGAAGCAAGTGCGTGTCAAGTTGACAGTGGCCTTGAAGCAAAACTTCCACTGAGGCCAGGAATGTAATTTCCCACGTCTCTGCTTTCGTGGCCATTACAGGCTTTTCTGACATCCTGTTGCTCAGTTGCATTGGTTGTCATGTCTGTGGTTGCACATAAGCGAGCTTGCTTGGCACTTTGCGACCAGGTACAAGTTCAGCTCCGGCCAAGACTTCCCGAAGCAGCAGGCCTGCTTTGGAGTTTGGGCCTCTCGTCGATGTCTGCAGCAGCACACAGTGCGCGGAGTGTGGCGCACGTGCAGGCTATTCCATGCAGCGCCTCAGCCGTATCAGCATTAACTTGCTTCTTCTGGGTTGCTGACGCAGTCTGTGGCAAGCTGCAGAACCTGGTGGCATGCAGCTGTTTGTTGTCAGACTGCACAAGCTTCTGACACTCTTGCACAGGAGCTGGAGTGTGGCTGGCTATTTGCATCGGCTTTTGTTGCTTGGTCAAAGGGAGGGGAGGGAGGCAGGGCCGGAGAAGGGAGAGAGGTGTTGCGGTGAATTTTATAAATTTGAATGGGACCAAGGGAGCCTTCGGCAGCTGTCTTCCGCACTTCTACACAGGCAGGATGTTTCGTTGGACGGCTGTTGAGCCTGCCGCATGCTCGACCCCTGAATCGCTCATCAAGTGCCAGCGGGGCGGCGATTTCAACGTGTTTTTGGCAACTGCTAGGCTGCCGTACGGCTGAACCTCGTCTTCACTTCAGTGCGAGGGCAGCGAAGGGGAGAAGCATCGAAGCGAAGGGCTTTCGGAACTCGGTGCTCCGAGGCGAGCTGCCTGCCGAAGGTCTCGACGGCCACGCCGAGACTCGGCCGATCTGGAGCTCCACAAGAAATCACGGGGCCCGGGCCCAAAAGCCCCCAAGCTGGCCAGGCGGCCGAGGGCGCGGGCCAGACGCAGAGCTCAGGGGGGCACGGTCACCACGAGGACGGAAGTGGCGAGGACACGCCTGAGAGCGTGGCTTTACTCAACCAGCTCTTCAGCTCTTGCCTTGAGCCTAGAGTGCCTAGAGAAAATTGTTCAGCTTTCAAAGGTTCACCTCTTCATCGAAGAGGTAGAGGAAGCCCTGGAAGAAGCGAGCCTCGTAGCTCTCAGTTGCTGGGCATGCTCAGTCGCGAGGTAAGCTACTCAAGAGGTAAGCGACAAGAAAAGCATGCAGTCATGGACTTCTTGGATGCTTGCTGATCTGTTCAGGAGGTCTTCAATCTAGCGGTCTAGTCAAGGCTGAATTGGCCAGTCAACGTTCAAGAACAAGTCTGTCTCGTGGATTCTCATGGGCCCCGGAGGTTACCTGTTCGTGAAGTTCTTGGTGACGAAAACTCTCCTGGAAGTCTGGGACTTGCATCTCATCTGCAGAAGGGTCGATCTATCAGCAAGAATAGACCGGTGGAGCTTGATATGCTATGAAGCTTTGCCGTGCATGAGTTTTGTGCCGGTATGCGGGGGGCCCCTGTCAGGAAACATCTACAGAACACGTATGCATCCCGGCACAGACTGAGCTGTCTGGGAATGTGCAGGAGTTTTGGTGCGCGAGTGTGGGCATAAGTTCCAAGATCTGCTCAGGAGGCGCGTGAAACTCATTGGACGTTAAGTAACGACACCGTCATCGAGGTGCTGTTGATTATGGCTTCCTGGCACAATACGTAGCACGTGGTTGCTTGCAGTCATTCTGTTCAAAGTGGCATGTTTCAGTACTGGTGGCTTGCTGAATGTGATTCGCCCACAGAGCAGACATGCAGCGATCACGACTTGGCGCAAGAGCATGACGGGATAGAGCCTGGGGTTCGGAGAGCAGTGCTATCAGCATGGAACCTTTTCAGGCTCTTGAGGTCCTGTTCCTGAATGTGTGCATCATCTTTCTTGACCGTGTCAGCTCCGGAAGCTCTGCTGCATGTTCCGTACATTTGTTCACCGATGTCACGGTGTCAGCCCGAAAGGGATCTGGAATTAAGGACGCTGCTTGTAGTTAGAGACTTCCGAAAGAAAGAGAGAAAGCGGCAGGTAGGTAGCTGGTAGGGTAGGCAAGGGGTTGTGCGCTGCCCCTACACCCCATGCAAGCAAACAAGAGAGAGAGAGAGAGAGAGAGGTTCTAGCCCTTTCAGTGCACCTTGACTGTCCCCCAATGCAGCCCGTATGTAGCCAAGGAACTTTCCAAAGCTGTGCAAACCTGTTGCCATGTTTGTGATGTTACGCACTTAAGCCCTCGTGATCCTTTGTTCGGGTGTCTTTGTTTTCGTAGACAGCTGATGCATGGGAACAGCAATATCCACGTGTCCCGATCGCGAAGCTTATGTAACTAGTGCACATGTCGTAGGGATTGATTGATGAGACTTCGGGGGACGCGGGGAAGACAGTCTCATGTATGACCAATGGTAGCAAGCTTGGCGTGAGTTCGCAATGTCCACTCCTCAACGATGTTGACTTTGTTTGTAGCTTTGTTTTTAATTTTGTTGTCCGGAAAGAGCCAGGCAAGCAACCACCACCTTCCAGCCATGTCGGCAAACAACGGTGTCGCAGTTGATTTGTAGATATAGTAGCATGCCATGTTGTGCGAAGTAGGGGGAAACCGAGACACCAGCGATGTAGAAGCACCTTGCGACCGTGGAGCGGTCACAGTCTCCCTTGTAAACCGTTTTCTTTTGCTAGTTCACATCATGGCTCTGTCATGTTTCTCATGTTTGTCATGCGATAAAAACAAGGGGGACCAAGATACTGCAATTCATGCATGTGTCCAACAAAACAGTTGAGGAACCCTGACCTTCTAGAGTCCAATATACTTCACTTGCCTGTCAGGGGGACTCGCTGTCTTGTCACGTCCCTCCACAAAGCCCCATAACATATGGGGGGCCCATGCGGCCGAGGGGCCTAACCAGCCCTTCAAGCCCAGAGGAAGAAGAGAGAGGGAGAGAGGGAGAGAGGGAGAGAGAGAGCCATTTTGGCGCAAAGCCACCAGTGCTCAAGGTGCCGGCCCGTGTCCGGGCACCTCAACCTGCGGGGAACATCGGGGAACTAAGGTACTGACTCAGGTGTGACATCTCGCTACCGGCAATAGCCTGCGGACGCGCGCCGCCATTCAAGATCACCTACCTGTTTGTTGTTCTACACGACTTCCTGCACATCGCCCCTGCGAGCGTTCGGCGAGCCTACTCACGATCACGCTCAGCCCGCTGATTCACCCGGGGGAGTACCGCGACCGACGGCTACCTGACCTCAGAGTCCGTGACTTGGCAACCCGGCCGTGAATAAGAACCATGACTACGCCGATGGAAGCTGAGACGGGGCCAGCACGAGCCCCACTGAGACTAGTGAAACACCCAATTAAGTCCGAATCCGAGCCCTTTCTGAACAGTGCACAGCCTTTACCGTTGAGGTCGTAACCTGCTTCACTGGGTAGCAGCTTAGCTGGGACAGTCTGCAAAAAATTTCTGCGGCTTTGCGACCTTGAGGGATAAAGCTCTAGGTTTGAACTCTGAGCACCGGCGACTTTGCTCTCCAATCACTCCTCTCTTTCCTTTTGACTCCGAGGGACGTAGAGAGACGTTCTTTTCCACACTTTTCTGTCCGAGGCGTAAAGAGACGCCGAGGGCAGGATTACCTTTCCTTTCAATCCACGGGGCGTAGAGAGACGCTCCCTCCAACAGTTTCTGTCTGATGCGTAGAGAGACGCTAACGGCAGAACTACACCAAGGCCAATCTTTTCTACAACTCCTCTGGTGGGGGCTCAAAGCGTAGAAAGACGCCCGAGCTCCTACTCCTATTTTCCGCCGGGGCTCAGACCGACACAATTTTATGTTTTCATCAGGGGCTTAGGATTGGAAGTCGCAGGGGTTGGAGCCTAGTCTGCAAACCTTGTTTCCAAATTGTGTTTTGCTGCCTCAGGTCATGTTTGAGTCTTGAGTAGTTGCTTGGAGTGAACCCTGCGCGATCCTTGCTGAAAGCGGGTGGCGAATCCTTCGATGCTGGTGCTAGGTTTCTGCTGTAGTGTATGGCTTTTAAGGATCCTGTTTTCCGCTTAGAGGAGCAATCGCCCCCGCGCATGCTGGTAGTTTGACTTGGAGGGGCCACGGACGACGCGAGTGGGACCATCGGGGTCTTGTTGGTTGAGTTTAGGTCTGGTTGGGGGGAAATGGTACACTCGCGGGAATGTGTCAACCCCTCAACCCCGGAAGGGGCCCGGAGGACGAACCTTTGCGCGCCAAGGGGGGTAGGCCCTCGGGCCAGGGTGCGTGCCTGCATGCCCCCACACCCCTTAGCAAGCAAGCAAGCAAGAGAGAGAGAGAGGTTATGGGCTCGGTCCTTAGTTGCTTTTTGCCGTAAGGGGACGACTACATACCGTAGGTTGTTACGGGGGGAATGCGTCCGTCGAGGGTCTAAGGAATTGCCATAGAGGGCGCGGGGACGAGGCCGGGATGCGCGTTAGTGTACAGGGTGGGGGGTTAACTGACGGACGCACTCTACCAGCCAAACCGACTGCTGAAAGCAACCCCTTCCAATGACCCCAAAGCCTTTTCTTCCACCGTCATGGAGGGGAAAGGGGCGCCTTGGCCCGGGTCCGTGAACACGGACTCTTCCCTTGAGAAGCGAAGCGAAGCGGAGAGAGAGAGAGAGAGAGAGAAAGCGGAGAGAGAGAGAGAGAGAGAGAGAGAGAGAGAAAGAGAGGGGCCACTTTGGCTCAAGTCATCGCCCTGCAGAGGGTGATCTCTGCGGGCTTGGAGGGTGGACGTGTCGGGGGCGGGGGGTGGCTTGAGGCCACACGCCGCAACATGTCGGGCTCACGAGTGCCCCAGGGTTCGCGAAGACCTCTCCTGAAACCGGCCCTCTTTGGAGGTGGCCCGGTAGTAGGGAGGGGCAACATACTATGTGACAGCGGACCTCCTAGTGAAGATGCACCGCCAGGGGGAGATCCACATCGCTCTAAAGGAGAACAACGAGATCTCGCCGAACAACCACCCCTACCTCGAAGGCGACCTCACCAAGACGCCACCGAAGAACCAGACTGGGCGGAGAACACCGTGGCCGGCAAGAGCGTGATAGTGGCAGGGACACCACGAATGCAAAGGACACCTACGGCTGACTGGCTGACGACGACTCAAAACCAGAGGACGACGACGACGCTGCTGAAGCAGCAACCCGCAAACCAGCGAAGGTGCCAGACAAGAAGCTTGAGAGGTAGAGGCACCTGCCCAACAAGGACGGCGGCTACACAGTTTTGAGGTGATGCTACCTTTGACCTTTGCAAACACCGGGAATCCCGGATCCGTGAACCATCCTTCTGCAGCTGGTGAGCAAAGAACACGCGTTTTTCTGAAGCCACATACCTTCTTTCTAATTTAACTTGTGCTGAGGGGCACCTGCTCGACCTTCTTCACACCACAGAATGGAGTGCCAGTGGCATGCACAACACCTGCATGGCCGATAATTCAGGCATGTTTTTTCCCTCTTGCGCACACCCTTTTGTTCGGGGGCACCCTTCCTTTTGCTTTACAGCCGTGACTCAACCTTCAACAAGTTGTTCGTACTTGGGAAGGGAACCCAGCCACACTCCCCCTGAAGAACAGGGGCACACAGTCCTTCTTGTAACCGAGCCCATCCATTCCAAATAATGGATGGGGCAGCGCACCCGCGCGGGACGGGATGACTGCTCCCGCCCCAAGCCCCGAGCAAAGCAAAGCAAAGAAAGAGAGGGGGAGAGCGGTCACCAGAGCCAGGGTTGCCCTGGGAGCCCATACCCCTAAGCAAGCAAGCAAGAGCGGTCACCACGGTACACCACCCTCGCCTCATCTCAGTACGTAGTCTCACTGACACTCCAAGCACAAAGACCAGTGCACGGCACGAGTGCGAGGTTCAAGCGCAACTGGTCAGTTTCACACATGGGACATCTCGGTCGTGGCTTCTCTCCGGTTTTGGCGGTTCATGTGCTGCAGTTATCCACATTCCTGTCGTAGGCTGAGGTGTTTATCATCTGCGTCTCGGGCCAGGCCAGCGCATGGTCCCCGATCTCTCCTTTTTTTTGGTCGCACCGCCTGGATCCGTGCCCTCGTCCTCTGAACAGCACCGCTGATTGCCACCCGGTTTCAATTGGCGGTGGGCCGGCCCGCGACAATCACGATGACCCCTATCAAGTCAAGGCTAATTGTAGTTTCAAGTTTCGAAGGCTGACGCCCCCTCCAGCGTCTCTTCACATCGTTCTCTCTGATGGGGTTAGAAAGCTGTCAGACTGGCAGCCGGCACTTCGTTGGTTGCACAGACCATCATGCACCTTCCCCAACTCACCTGCCGATCATCGGCACTTGAGGATGAACTGCAAATCCAGGTGGGACGTGGGGCGCTTCCCGGGCAGTCCAGCAGGAGGCAGAGACAACCAAGACGAAGACGACACATGCGGAGACAAGGGCCGAACAGTCTACGAAACCATGCTCACCATCGCTAAGTGTTTCCAAGTGGGTCTTTGGAGACGGGCCCTGCAGGAAAAACGGTCGCAACGAGCGTCACAGAGGAGGCAGCTGGCAAAGGGACCCCGGGGCCGGGGACCGACTAGGGCATGCTGCCTGTGACAGATACAGTCTGCAGATAGAGGCGAAAACGTCCTGGTGAGGGGCCTTCATGTGCTTAAGTGCCGCCGGAAGACGGTACAAGAGCTTGTGGCTTTGGTGGCCAAAGAGTATATACGAGGACAACAAGATCTTCGCCTTCAACCTTCCTGCGGTTTGCGAGATACTCCGCTTCAGCATCGCGGGGGACCCTGGCGTGCCCCATTTTCTCCTTCAGTACTTCAACTTTGCTGGGCGGGGGAGTGTAAAAACTCAGGGGTCGGGATACCCTTTGACGAAAAGAAGGCAGAGCACGATGGCAGATGCAGCTGGCTGGTGGAAAAGGCACCACAAACCTTGGCGACGGTGGATTCGTGAAGTCGTACTGAGCGGGTCGTGAAAGCCTCCACCTGCATGCTTTTTTGTCGTGAGTTGGCTTCGCGCTTGTTGAAGCTTGACTGGTAACTGCTTGCGGGTTTTTTTCTTCGGCTGTTGCCTCAAACGGGGGATCCCCCATTCCTAGTTGCACAATGTTCTACACTGGGGCCGCAAAGCTTTCAACGGTACGTGTAGGTCCCCGCCTACCCGTAGGGAGCAGAACCTTCTCTCCACAAACTTTTTAAACGGTGCCTGTAAGTCCTTGCCAACCCGTAGGGAACAGGACCTTCTCTCAAACGCACGGAGAAGATGTTCCGACCCGAGCACCCTGTGCTTAGCTCCTTCGGGGGATGTCATATTTTTCACATGATTGATTAGGCAGAGCAGGTTTACAATTACATACAGGGTCGTACACTTCTTTTGCCTGTCCGTCAAAGCTTTGATCTGGGTGTTGCTTCAAATTGTGCTTGCGCCCTGCAGTTCGAAATTCGTCCATGTGTGAAACCAGCGGTCAGTTCTTCCCCTTAAATGCCATTTATGAAACTGTACCAGAGAGTTGTTTGCTCACATCGGGGGAAAAGCTACTGACTTAACGCATGTTTTCTGCGAGAGTGTACGGTTATGCGCTTTCGATATCGTAGTCTTTATGGCTTTAGTCTTGCAATGACCTACACCCGATTTTCCCTCCCCTTTACCCGATGACACATCGGGTGGGCATGATGCCCTTTGGCTTTGATCGGCCTTCGTGCCCGGGAGAGAGAGAGAGATAGAGATACCTGTGTCAGCGCCAGTGTGTGTTCTTTTTCCACTTGCGGAAAACGATAGTTGTTTGTAACCCATTTTTCTAGCCAGCCATTGCGTTCCTTTGCGTAGCGAGAACGTTGGGGATGGCACCACAGAGACAAATAGACAGAAAAAGAGAGAAGCGCGAAACTATGCGAAACTAATCACCACTACCGGCGATCGAAAAGATTGCCTGGCAGGCCTGCACCGCTTTCACACTGTCTCGACATTCCTGTCTATGTGCCCCTTGGCATTTCCAAGGCTGCCCGAAGAGCTGTCTTTTCATCAGAGTCGCCCCTGAGGCATGGCTTGGTCTTCCATGCGGTTCGTCCGCTGCGTGATCATGATACCCATCTCGGAAGATCCTCGTCAGGCCTTCCTTGCAGGTTGACAGCGCAGTTATTTGGGGCGTGGCGGGTCAATTGGGCCGTGGTTTGGACAGGATGCGACTTGGGACGTTTGCACGCTGAGGGTCTGCTTTGAATTGGGGCAAGCATGTGTGTGTGTGTGTGTATCACTTGAGGCCTATGCTTCACACGGTGACGATTCGTTTTGCATAACAACGAAGCCACGCTACAACAGCATGCAAGCAGCGCTCAGAAAACATTCGTCAGTCGCCAGTTTCGTTCTTTGTGTTCTGGCTCCGCTCATGTCGGTCATGTAAAATTTTAAACTGCAGACCACTGGAGTGTCAAACCTCGTTTCGCTGCATGAGATTCTGTTCCTTGACTGTCGCCAAGGACAATTGCATTCTAATTCTCACCGCGTTCGCCATGACACCCATGGCGGGGCTGCAGCTCACACGGCATTTGTGTTCGTCTTGATTGCGCTGGCAGCGAAGCGGATTTAACCAGCTGAGGCTGGTGATTGCCGCTGACAGGATGGCGGACACAGGCACATTTGCACATGACCAGGTCGCGAGTTCAGAGACCCACTCCCTGCTCAGGTGTCATTTCCGAGCCTTTGGCAGACAGTTTGGTGACGTGCTGGCCTTGGAAAAAGCCAAGACCGCAAAGACATTTTGCACCAATGACCGCCAAGGAGCTATGGTTTTATGATCGGCTTCTCGTGGGAAAAGGCTTTTGCAAGTGCATCCAACCTACTGCTCCTTGATGCAAAGCCAGCGGGTGATCAGTGCGCACCTCGATCAGTGAAATGACTGGATGCTCAGACAAGGATTGGAGAATACGTGGAAGGCGGCAGCAGCGGGCTTACGGCAACAAGTGTTCTGTTCTCTGCAGACTCAATGCTGCACATACATATTGCGAGGAAGCGCAGCGGTGTTTTGGGGTATTTCTGCTTCGATCCCTTTACTTAAAACTGAATGCAACCATTTCTGCAAACTGCCCGCACCTAGACACTTTCCATGTATTGCCAGCAGTCAGTGAGTAGATCGCTCGGCATGAGCGCCTGAGAAGACATCGAGTGCGCTGTGCCAACATAGCAACTCCCCCGGTCTTTCGGAAGCACGCCACGACCCCCCTCGCGACTAGAGCACAAGTGCCTGGATGAGGGCTTGGGCGGGCGATGCTTGTGTGATGGAAGAGTACTTGGAAGATGGGGCAGGGTCTAAGCCGCACTTCGAAATGCAGGCCGCATGGCCCAGCTTTCGGCAGCCTGCAGATTCAACTGGAAAAACTCCCGAGTGTCCTACAACGAACATACTGGGTAAGATCAGTGATGATGCAGGCAGAGTAGCAACCTGGTTATTGGCTGCTGAAGGTTCCACCGTGCGGCCGCACGGCCCATACGAGTTCTGGACCGGCATTGCCGTATGTGCAGCTCTCGCCCCTGAGTTTGCAATAACAGCCCGAGAGCGTGACGGCAAGTGGGCGAGCGCAGCACATGTGAGGAATGTGCTGCATGCGCTGCTTCCGGCACCTCGCCTTTCCAACGCCACGCAAGTGGCTGCATGGCTAAGGTCATTGTCATGCTGCCCGGATGGCGGTTCCTTATCCTCCCGAATGCACTGCAGCCGCTTCCTCCTAGAATGGAGATCGGAAAAGACTGCTGAGACGTTTGACTAGCGGCTCGTTTCTTGGTTACTTGTGTCTTCACAGCTGCTTCGAAGGTAGGAATATGGAAGAATGTGCATTGTAGGGAAGATTTGAACAGGTGCCGGCATTCGTAGAATACGAATGAAGCCATTTCAAAAGTACCGACGTCCTGTATCAGGTACAGGCCAGGCAAGTAGCTTGATCGCAGATCTGCAATAGAGCGGCCTGACTGGATGACATACATTCGTCGGGCAAAATCGTTTGTCTCAACCTCTCAGGCCTCCACTTCTGGCATGGTTGTGAGAATTCTTGTGGGTCACCATGCGTGCTTTCAAGTTGGAGGCGTTCGCTTGTAGCTCGGCGTCATTTGGAAGGACATGCCCTCAGCCTTTGCCGCAGTTACGAGCGGTATCACAGTGTGAGCACGGCACGGTGGCTGTCAGGCTCGCTGGCAGCAATTCCAGGTCCTGCAGCCAAGAAGGCAGTGAGGTCTCGACCTCAACTTCGCTGCCTTCGCCCATGTGGCCTAGTTTCAAAGCTTCACTGCTTGCTGCTACTAGCAGCCTCTTGCAGGACACTGACAGTCAGGTGGACAAAAGCCAAAGTCTCAGAAGCATGGCATGACTCTGACACCCAGCGTGCGCCCTTCGGTCTTTCGGTCTCAGTCATCTGCGGAAGTTGATATTTACTCGGAATCAAATCGCCACAGCCCGAGGTTGTCCTACTTCTCGTTGTGCAGTACCGATTGGTACCTCGCGTTCGCACCTCAAAGCTGGAGATTAAATCCAACAGTCGGTGAGGCAGCTTCTCAGAGACTCAGGTTTGCACGGCTGTGCTGCCGCCTTAGAAACCCTGAGAATGAGACCCCTGCTTTCTCTGCAGGAGCATCTGCATGGTTCAAAGTAAATCAGATCAAACCGCCGCACTTGACACTATCAAGCTGCGCCCTGAGGGAACAGAGCTGGGAACAAAGACCGGGAACCGAAACCTGGACCCAGCGATACCCAGCCAGCATGCCGTGGCCTATTTGAGGCGCCGGCTCTGGAGACATCTGTCCGCAAAGAAGCTCAAGCCCGACACCCAGCAAAGTGAGAACGGTGAGGTTCTTTGCATGCGCGGCGCCTCTGCTGCCGAATTAGCTGCCAAGGCTGCTTTCGGCTGATGAAATTTATTCTTTAAAGGCATCGGCAGCACTATATCCTGACATTCAAGTGACGAAGAGCCTCGGGCTTTTGTCAGGAAGCTTTGGAGGAAGGCCCTGTCCTTCAAAGCGACTTGGAGTTGGAGAGTGCCAAGATTCTGGAAGGAACCAAGGTCGGCCGTGCGGGTTAAGCAGCACAGAAGAGCCGAGCTGTCCTTGCCTCCGAGGTCTTGAACTCCTGGAAGGACCCCTTCCTGCCGAGCGATGGTCAGAGCGATGAACCGATGAACTCCAGTCCAGGAGATCCAGGGAGCTGAGCCGCCATTGACGGTGAGAACTCGGCCACCGCCTGACAAATCTGAAAGGCGAGAAGCCCAAAGGGGTGATAATAAAGAGGACCTTGGAGGATCCATTTAGGTATCATGTCGGGCGAAGACGGGGCATGCGAGGCGTGGCTGGATGTCTTCGCGGCAATGGAAACATTGGTGCCTCGTCAAGTCTCGGCACATTCTTGCTTGTGCTGATGTCGGTATCAATGGATTTCGGAGTTTCAACAATCCCGATTTCCAATTTTGCTCTTGCCCGAAGAAGGGCTCTAATCGTCATATTTTTCTTGCAGGAGCCAATGCAATTCAAACGGCCCGCATTCTTCGCATTGTCTACAAACGGAGGATAATGCAGCACCTTTGACCATAAGCAGCAGAGCATTCGCAGAGATGATGTAGACGAGCGTAGCATCTAGCGTCGAAATTCGGAGGAAGCGCATCTGGGACATATCTCTCGAAGTCCTACGAAGAGCTCAAGGCAGGGAGTGTTTCTGATGAGTTGCCCAATATGATCCGAAATCTGCTGCAGCCCAACAGCACCTGCCAAGTCAATGCAATGTGAGCTATCGATGGATGGGGGGTGCAACAGGTCCGCTGTTGATGTGGGGCTGGCAGTGAGCTTATCTACACAGTCGACCCACTCGTCTAATCTTCTTTTGATCCCAGGTCGACCCTTGCCCTTCAAGCGCTGCAAGACCCTCTCCTTGACATGTGGTCACCTCCTGAGACACCGATGACAGAATCGTGCTCAATCGTGTGACGTAAAGCCTATCTGCGCTGCTCTACATGGTGCATCTGCGGTACTTGTGGTCCATCGCACGGTAAGGTCCAGGCGAGAGTTTGCATTTTATCGGGCGGCCTTTGGGAAGCCTGAAGCTCAGAGGCTTTGAGCACCAATCGACGGTTTGGGGTTCCCAGCAAAGCTAAACTGTTAAACCGTGCAGTGAGATGCAGCAGTCAGCAGCCGTCTACGTCTCCGTCAGACGCCAGGCTCCAGGTCATCCCCAGCTGGACGGCTGTTGCATGGTCTTGCTCCCAGATCATGGAGACGTCCCTGCACTGCTGCGAAGCTCTTCTGAAAATCAGGTTCTCGCACCGCCTAGTTCGACTGTTCGGGGCTGAGAGCTGCGACAACTTCCCCCCGTCGGTCGGCAGTCGGATTGTCGTTGTGTTTGTCTACCTGGCAGTGGGCTGGTGCTTCATCCGTCGAGCAGTCGACAGCTGTGCGCAAGAGGCAAGTTGACGGAAGGTGTGGAGGCAACGAGGACTACTTATATGGACTTATCAAAATCATGTTGGCAGCACTTGGTGCAGCACCGGCCTTGGGGAGTGGCCCGGGCAGTGGGAAGGTATACGGTATAACTGCTGGAGCCTGGTACAGATGTTGGTACCGAGGTGGGGGAACCGCCGCTCCCGCGGTAGAGCGGAACTTAGCGACGTGATGGGTGTACAGCAGCAGCCCAAGCCATGAAAGAGCTGAGAGGAGTAATTCGAATTGATGTCAGAGATTGAAGGAGAACACAGCTGCTGCTTGCTGCAGGTCAAGCTTGCAGGAAGCTCGCATTAATGCCATGGCGACTGCATTGAAGGCCCGGCTTTGGCACAGCCCTATGCGCAACAAGCCCACCCTGTGCAACGCAGGTTCTTGTTTGGAGCATTTACATTTGTGCAGTGCCCTGCCCCCAGCCACCGTCACTGCGATTAAACTTTTCTATGCCGCTGCTACTCAAGGCTTTACCATGCTGGTGTCCGGATTGGTCGATTGCTGCTGTGGGGCCCTGTGGAGTTGTAGCTTTTTTACAGTATAATTGAATCCATGCTTCCGCTTTTGACAGGATTCCGGGAACCACTGCAGTGGTGATCGGCCGGGGCACTCAGCATACAATGCCGCGATTTCCCACAGATCCCCGCATAATTATACCGACATACTGGACCCACGCGAATTATGGATCAAACATCACCCCGTCGACGGAACGCAGCCTGACATGGCTTCATGTTCCCAGTGGCAATAGAGGAAGCTGGAGCCCGCCAATTTGCTCTATCAGCTCGAAATCTCGGTTGGGTCTTATGGCCTGCGAGCTGTCAAAATCTTGCTGCTCGGCGGCTGCCATACTCTTTGCCCAGGGTGGGTTGGCCGCGAGATCGTTGCCAACATGATTCTCGGCTTGTTGTAGCAATTTGCATGCAAGATTTGGGCAGACACCCAGGCACACTCTGCTACTTGTGCACACCGAGGATCAGTGGCGTTGTGCTACACTTGACGCAGCCTTTTGCACAAGGTTGCGCAAGTGATTCGTGCTTCTGAACTGAAGTGATACATCTTGCATGCCTAGGCTTTCTTGATGCATCCAGTCACACCCCCTGGCCAAGACTAGTTTTTCTCCTGCATTGTGCAGGCGATTGGGTGTGTCTGGATGGTACATCCATCGAACCCTGGGCATGAGTTGGCTGGAGTGGATTATGTTTCCCGGGGCTCGGCATGGCTCGGCCTTGCTGTCGATGGAATGCCGTGTGCCAGCACTTGCGTTTGCCTGAGCGTGCATCAATCTCCTGTTCCTGTGGCAGGACGGATGGGTCCAAGACGTGGGAAGTTTCTACACGAAGGTCCAACCGCTTGCAAGAGACAGTTGTTGTTTACGTGACTGAACGCTTGGACGCGCGCCAGGTGGTTCAGTGGGACAAGCGTCCCATCTATGTACCAAATTATAAGCTGATGTCGGTGCCTCGATAACAGATGCTCGGTCCTACCTGTCGAAGCAGTTATTTTCAGTTTTTGCCGGTCGAGGTCGATGAATGTGCAGAACAACTCCCGAATGACACATCGCCGAATCAAGTACGACCTAAACCTCAGGCCAGGTTTGCTGATCATGAGTTGAAACAGGCCGGGCCAGGCCATGCACATGCGGACCAGTCTTTGGACAGACTCCGTGACATCCCGAACATCCCCCAGATCGTTCGCGACATGCAGGAGCTTCCGCAGTGCCCCCTGCCCTTTTCGCCGCCGGCTTGTGACATCCTGTTAGGAGATGATCAATGAGCACGAAGATATTGACAATATCCAGCATCGGACTTGCTAGGGCGGTTCAGCTTGAGGGACACAGACATGAACAAGCTGAGGCATCGCTTGGTACGCTGGCGGGGTTTGGGCGAGTACTCTGCCAGGGCCTTTTCCGAAACTGAGCTGAGGGGCTGGCGGAAAGTGGCTAGTGCCACCATGCAAGATCCAAAACCCTTGAAAGGCGACCATCTGGCTTTCTTGCTACACGAAGCCCAGCATCGAGGCAACATTCGGAAATTTTTGGGCTTGCCAGATAGTGCCGTAACTTCGGCATGGCAGGGCATTCGACTGGCGTCTTACACTGCTATCCAGCAGTCCGTGCCGTCCCTGCTGAGACAGTCAGGATGATCTTTAACACTTCAGCACTCCTGACCGATGGTGCTGCATCTTAAACCATGCTCGGTGCTGTGCTGGCACTCAAGGTTCTTGAGCGTTGTTCGCAGATTGTTTATAAGTTGCAGACTCAGAGATTCTTTGCACTAGCTTGAAAAGCGTGATGGCTGCGTCCATTGGGTTGCTCCTTCTGCGAGGCATGATGCTGCTTTTGCGTCCATAACAGATCGCGGCCTGACTGCATTTGCGGAACGGCACTAGGTCTTGGTGTCTTGACGTGAGAAGCAGATAGCCGATCGTATGCTAGGAAATCCACAAGCTGGAGGCCAGGCACATTTGGTTTGTGCTGGTTAAAATGAAAGGGAGACAACCAGGAAGCACATCGATGCAGCTGCAGGCACCAGGGCTGTGCCCTTTGGTCAGATATTCTCAGACAACGCCTTATTCCCGAGCCATTGCCGCCGGGATCGAGTCGAGTCTGCTGCGTAGAGATTCCCCCAGCCTCAAGGAGCCTTTCAGCAGTGCTCGTGAATCGCAGCTCGAGTCCCGCGAGGAGGCCGCCAGAATGCACCCTTTTGGGTGTAGGCTGTTTGGCATAGTGACTCAAGAAAGTCCACACACACATACAAGCATGCACACACCTTCCACGCAAGAGTTGTCTCCTTCTATCTTCTTCTGCCGTGGCGGCTTGCTTGTGCCAGTCCTATAAAAGCAGAGATCTCCTGGCTTAGATCTCACCAATTACAAAGGAAAGAGTTGCACCGAACAGCTTCCCCAGAATCAATTGTGGCAGGTATAAATTGAATGCGTGTTGAAGGCTCGCAAGCCTCCATAACGGCAAAATCCGAGGATGTTGCCACAGCTGGTACTTCTGCTGCCATTTTATCCATTACCCACTTTGCTGAAGAGAATGCTGCATGCTGCTTCTGACCTGGGACAGGTTTTGCGTCAACGGGAGAAAGACATCAAGCAGAGTTGCCCTGAGTTCGTTGGCGTTTGCTTTCCCGGGTCAGGATAAGCCTGACTTGCTAGACGGTGACTGGAATTGTAGAGACCGCACATGTTGATAAGGCGCGAGAGAGAGCTGAGTCAGGAACAGGAGGCTTCTGCGACGCTGACACAAAAAAACGATCTTTGAGTCTCGAGTTGGCAGGAACAGGCCAAGGCCGCCAAAGATATTCAGCACGCAAAGGAGAAGCAGAAGCAGTTGCTGGAGCAGGCGAGCAGGGCTGTGCAGGGCAAAGACTGGAAAGCGTGGCTGACTGGCAGGTAATCCAAAAAAGCATGGATGTGCGAACCGGCCAGGCCAGGCTGTGCTTCTTTTCATGGCAAGCAGTCCGTGCACTGGCGTCATCACACAGGCTCTTCCGGAAGATGTTGATCCGATGGCCTATGCCTGGGGTGCTGCAGTGCTGCAGGCACTGACCCAACTCGCCGCAAAGCGCGTGGTCAGGTCTATGGAGTCGCTGCAGCACAGTGGGATAAGGCCGCGGAAGAGGAGATGCTGCTTGCTCAGATTTGCTCCGCGCGCTCATGGCATCAAGATGACATGGCACGAACTTTTTTGCTTGGCACGCTTGAGGCTCTAGCAGCTGTGCATGAGTGTGTGTAGAACAGGCTTGACTATTCGTCTGGCGACCACGACAGAGACGTGCCTGCCCAAGTGAAGTTTCCAACCTGCGAGGGCCAGTTCGCTGCCCCCTCTCTGTCTGTGACGTTTTTCAAACAAAGCTGGTTCTTGCCTACTGTAGGGCCTAGGACTTAGGACTTTGTCACGTGTTGTTCTTCAAGCGCAGACTGTCTTATCACTTGAGACCCAGAGAGGTCGTCGAAAGCCAGCACAAGGAACTAGCTGACGCAGAGGCGGAGCTGCCAGAATTCTCCAGCCAGGTGTAGAATTCTGAAGCGACGGGTGCTGGGCAAAGCTTGACACGCCATGCAGGTGCAACACGACAGCATGGAGGTCCGGTCCCCAGTGAAAGCGAGTCTCAAGTGCGCTTTGGAAGATCTGCCAGGCGGAAGGTGAGCACCGCACGCTCGCAGATGCATTGGAGGCAGCAGAGGCACGGAATCACGATAGCAGCGATAGCACAGTCTCGGAGCTCGAGCATTAGACCTTGCAGCAGTCTCTCAGGTTTGTGGATGTAGGCAAGATGAAGAGTTTCCTCCGTAGCCTGCAAGGATGCGCCGCATCCCAGTCTTTGTGAAACCACCGCCACCGTCCGATGTGCCTTGAGGTCTTGCAGATCACGGGCTTGCACTGTTTGTTTGTTGCCGCACTCCAAAACGCGATGCAGACTAGTCAAGCTTTACCATAGCCCTACTTGAAAGATCAGTTTTAATGATTCTGCTCAGCTCCACATGACATGCCGTTCTTGAGCAGCAAGTTCCCAAAATTTATGCACCAGCTGTGGCAGTGACAGAACACGTGGTCATGTCATGGCGCGGGCTCTACCTTCCCGTGTGAACGAACACAGCATAAATTGGTGGTACTCGTAGACAAATCCCTCGCAAAGCCGGATGCTGGACGAAAACACCCAACGACCATAATGAATGCTTGAATACGCGGAAATATCCGCGAACGATCACCGAATCGCCTGCCGAAGAAGAGGTGCTTTGTGACGTCTCCTTGGAGCGATCGTGAATTTGCATAGCCGTTCCGTCTCGTGCCGCCAGAAAGGACAAGTAAGCGGTCGGCAATGCAAGGCAGACACCAACGTTGGGTTGCACCCCGGAGCGGACAATTTCTTGCAGTAAGCTGGAGCTGGAAGTCTGCGCTTTCAGATTTCAAACTCGTTAATGAACTCGAGGCCATCAGCTAGTGCCTGTCGTCCTTTGGCCAATACCGGAGTGGTGTGAAGCCTTGAGACAGTGTCACAAGTTGCATGTTTTTGATATCTGAAATTCCTTGGTGGGGGCTTGCCCTTCACATCACCAGGCCGCCTATAGCACATTGACATGATGAGGTTACATGCAGGCTAACTAAAGATGCAAACCAGACCGGACCGTTCCAGTTTTTGCGCTCCAGGCCCGCACCAGCAGAGCGAGAGTCAGAGATACAACATGCCCAGCTCTGGCTGACTCTAGCTTCAGGTGGAACTCCGGGCCGTGGAGGTTCCGGACGTCGGGTCAACTGTTCTGTTCTGCAGGGCCCTGGGCGGATAAGGGTGGCATTGCCTCGAAAGGAGGCGGCACAACAGAAGGACGAGCAAGAAGAAGGTTGGGCACCGCTTATTTGCAGGGCTCACGTGTCGCGTTCAGAGATTTTATCGACCGGAACAAAGTTTTGGGTCGACGCGGACTCATGCGGAGTTAGCATTGAACGGCACGCATCTGTACTTTGCCTGCAGGAGCCGCAGACCACGCCTCGGCCTCACCTGTCCACAAAACTGAAACCACAACATTTTGCAAAATGACAGCAACCGACCTCAGAGCGAGCCGATTGGAAGCGAAGGGGGCATTTCGCTTGAACCGCCTTAGGAAGAGGCGTGCAGAAAGTACGAAAGAGAGAGGTCTGATGGGGGATTGCGGTTTGGGCTAAAAGCAGCTTCTGTCCTTAGGGTTCTTGTGGCTCGTCGACATCTACTTTGCTTAGCGCATTCGCCAAGGCAGCCGGCTTTGCCGGTAAGTCCTTGCAATGCTTTGTGGAACGGGAGATCCACAGGCCAGAGCACTGTCCAAAAGAACGCGGACGAAAACAAAGAGGGGAGGGCGCGAAAGCAACTTTGCTTTCGAGCCGTTCGTGATTTGCTGCTAGAGTAGCAGTGAGAGAGACTAGAGTGAGAGCCCAATCCTCATGCAGGTTTGTACAGTTTATCGCGCCATGATATTATGAAGCTCTTCGCGTGCCCGATAACCATCAAAGAGGGGACCGGGGACCGGGACCGACCAAGTCTCCACATTCGCAACGTTTGCAAGTTAGTTTGCCGTGTCCATTAGCAGCAGGAGTTTGGTGATGCGCTGCGTAGTTGCACAGATCTTCCTGCTCACCTGGACTGGACGACAACGACCACAATTCGGAAGCACATCGTAAGTAGATTGAATGTTGTTCCAACATGTCACGCATCTGCGACCACGCCCGAAACAGAAGCTCAGAGCTTTTCCACAAGGCCCGTGCCTTTACGCAACAGTGCACTGCTGGGCCAAGGCTTCTGCCGACGACGAACGTCCTGACCGCCGCGAGGCAGTGAAGAGCCTGTTTCGGTAGAAGCTGAGACTGAATTGGAGGCCTGCACAAGCCAGTGACGAGCTCCTTAGAGAAAGCAATCATGCATCCGGAACGCACCTGTCGAGTTCACAAGAGGCTGAGGGCGGTCACGATGCAGCCAGGCCCATGAGACGGAAGAGGCCCAACAGGATCTTGCCGAGGTGCCTGTATGTTGAGCTTCTATCAGATTCGACACGACGCCACATGGATGTGTGTCAGGCAGAGGCAATGCGGATACCTGTAAAAGAGATGGGAGACTGAAGGCACGAAACCGTTCCGTCAGTCTGAAAGCCCGACGGCCTAAAGTAGGGCCCAGAGGCTGCTCACAAAGGCTGCAGGTGCCCTTGCTCCTAAGTGCATTAATTCTGAGGCTCGTGTTTAAAGAGCCGCTAAGGATGCCTCTTCATGGAGCTTGCTTGTGCAGGCTCCAATAGGTAATCAGAGTGGCCCGCCAATCTCTGATGCTTCATGGGCGGCCCGAGGCCCAGACTTTTAAGACTGTCCGGCCTCGCGAGGCAGGCACAGACCAGTCGAACAGAATTCAGCCGTTTTCCATGCAGCCGTTTCATGCGTAACGCGCCAGCAGGACGGCATAGGGCGTGGCGTGTGCCGATGTACAGCAAGACCAACAGCATGCAAGCGCCAAATATTCGATTCGACCATGGGCTCTGCTGCAACATCATTCGCCTTAATGACTCCGGCAGGAGCGAGCCAGATGGCGAAACTGGAACGAGGGTGGCACCGGCCATGAACCAAAGTCTATTTGAGTCTATTCTGGTGCGAGATTAGGAACCGACACAGTGAAGCCGCGCCGCGTGTGGCCTGAGGAGGCTACACGCAGCAGTTCTTCGACAGGCGCCAACGACCCGCAACTGAGATGACTTCAAGGGCCCTGGATCCCACATGCAGGTACAAGAATTGTCGAGCCTTCGAACCAAAGCCGAAAGAGGATAAACGACTGAAAGGGTGGCGAGCTCGGCCTCGAACAGACCGTGGCCTTGTTGGCATCCTGTTCCTTAAGGCCAGCAAGAGGCGTCTTATCGACTTTGTATGCCTAAGATATCTGACTTTACAATGCATTGCTGCAGAAGGTCCGCTGAACTCTGATAAGATGATGCGTTGCAGACAAGAATGTTGAGCCGTCTGCGCAAGGACCAAGCAAACCCCTTTCAGACCCTGCCAAACAGTCATCTTAGAAACTCGTTCGGGGTAGTTGACCCTCTTTACTGTGCCTTCAGGTTAGGTTGCGAGGAGTTCGATGTCCCTTGATCTCCTCCGTTCGTATGTTTGTGAGCATGGGGTGCGTTTGCGCTGAGAGGAGCTTCAGGGGCCCCGAGGACTTGTATTCCCAGTCTTCAGTTCGGACGAATCTACAGTGCGACTCTGTCAGCGGGGCGGGAGGGAAAAAGCAATTGGTTGGGCAGCTTACACCCCGGTGAGTGGTGTAAATTGCACATCAGTCCAAGATAGTTCAAGGCACTGGCTTGGGCCTCCGCTAGCCACTAGCCGCTAAACAGTCACCATGAAGCCATCTGCCCACTTGAGGGGAGCCTTCCTGTTACACAACGGTATACGATCAAATCCAGCCACATGTCGAACCACTATGCGCAAAACGCGGCGCAAGTTCCATTTCCTTCGCACCGCTCCGCGAATCTGTCGGCGGTCGCGACTGCAGTTTATGCCAACACCTTTGGTTCGGCTTCTGTGTCTATGCAGTGGGCTTCACTACCACCGAACTCCATGCACAGAAATTGCACGGGGGTCCATCGGCCAGCACAAGGCTGGATTAGAGCTTAGGCTTTGGCATCACAGTAGACCACGGTGTGATACTGGTGCAGAAGACGAATTTGGTTTTACGCACAAGTCTAGCGCAACTAGATGAAATTTGCGCTTGCCGCGCTGATCGGTAAACCCAAGCTACACTAGAGTTTCTCAACTTTGGCCAGTGTGTTCGCATTCTAGATCGCGTGTGGAAGTATCTCTTGTAACTGGCCAGATGGACAGTTAAACGAGGAAGTAGTGAGTAAAGCTTGTCTGCTTCAGTGAACTACTGCAGATGCGGCCCAGAAATGCACAGATGAGTCGACTGTTCCAATTACTGTTCCAATGCTTAGCACAAGCTGCCGCATCCCTTTGCTTGGAGTTTTCATGCTGTTGCAGAGCTAGCGGCATGCATCTCGAAGTCCTCAATAAAATCCCCTTAAAGCTTGCAGCAATCGTCAACACTCCTCTTGTAAAGTCGAGCAGCGAGCAGCGAATGCGTCTCAGGTCTGTGGGTCCTGGTGTGGGCATGGAATACATGGCTCGCTGGACCGGCCTGGGCCTTCCGATCCTGAGGGGTGCTGTTTCTCGTCTTCTGTGCGACATGTTCCTGGAGGCTCCAACAACTCCTTCAACTGACGCAATGGCCGCGGATGGGGGCGAGCCACTGTCACCAAAGCCCGTGGCATCATGGAAGGTATAGTGAACCTGGACAGAACGCAGGTCCATGTCGAGAAGTGCACAGACTCCTTGTGCCTCTCGTGTCAAGCACTCGCGAATCTCTTCTGCAAGAAAGATAGATGGAGTCCTGAGTCTGCTTTCACGTCAATCCAGCCAAGTCGCCCGAGACAGACTGCAAAAGGTGCTTTGAAGTCTGGTTGAGTGTTGGGTTTGCTGCTTGAGATTCAGAAAAGTACAGTGTCTGGCCCTGTCTGTCCCGGACATTGCAGAGCACAGCGTGAGTTATTTATTCCAGGCAAATGGAGACTCTGTTGGACAGGTGAGCTTCGTCAAAGCTTCGAATGCTTCGGCGACATTTGCACCGTTTTTGCACGAATAGCTTTGGGCGATGTCGCTTGTTGGCTCGTTGCTAGCTCTGGCAATGCAAGTGAACCCCGAGTCCCTACCATCGGAAACTTAAAGCAGCTGTTAAGCCCTTACACAGCGTGGAGCCGACGCTCAGAAACTCCTCGACATCCTGGCAGCCCCAAACAAACAGAACGCCGCAAGATTAGACTTTGTACATCTTCGAAAGCTGTAGAAGCTATGAGCAGACTTGACCGATGAATTCCTTTGTGCCAGGAAGCGGCGGCCGAAGGTGCATGTGTAACGTCGTAAGCATTTTCAGAACATGTACAACAGCGAAGGTATAGGCCTAGGCCCTAGGCCCAGAATCCACGAGCTGCCCTTGCTATGGAGAAGCTCAGCAGCACTCAGTGCAGCACTTTCCGTGCTACGATGAAGCTTGATTAAACCTTTCTTCCTTCAGCGCTTGAGATGTAAGGATTGTTGCCAAGTCCATCGCTTCGCCAGCCACAGCTCGTGTACTGTTGACAGCGCTGGGCTCCTGAGAATGAACATGCTTGGGCATGGCTCTCGCTTCCTGCGCCTTTCAGATGTTTTTCCCAGGTTGAAGCTGTGCTGGCGGGTCCTAGCTCCAGAGGTACTATCGAGCCTGGCACCCGTATAGAACTGCGATTCTTTGGCTTCACAGGTGTTTTTGCGCCAGCTGGCGGCACTGGCCGTGCTGATCATTGTGCGACACTCGTCGGATTCCCGGCTGGGCGGTTGTTCTGTGTCCTTTCGCTCCTTGCCTTCACCGTAACCATGAAGACCAGCCAGGAGGAAACGGTCTGCTAGGACTGTTTATTTGCCCTGCCTGGAAAACACAGCAGTAACTCAGTAACCAGGTTGCATGGCTCCGAGTGCCTTGCCTGTCGCTGTACGGGTCCTGACCATATCCGAGCCCCCACCGTTTGCCGACATTCCCCCCCCCCCCCCCCCCCCGGGGCGCAAGTGTTTGCAGCAAGCACGCCTTTCCGGCAAAACCGTCGCACTCACGGCGGCTCGTGGACCTGGTAACCCAGCAATGCTTGGTTGGTCTGGGGCAACACTTGGGGAGCTATTGCCGATCTGCGATAGAGGAATCTAAGTTTTGTGTTGTAGCTGCCGTGGAGGACGCATATGTTTTATGTAGGAAGTCCTGAGGAAGCTGCTGTGCAAGATTCCACCAGGCTTTGGCGAACACGCAGATGGCTCCGGGCTCTTTCTGCCAAGACTGCGCTCCCGAACAGTCGAAAGGCCATGCGCACCCAATAACCGGTTTCAGTCGCTCCAGCTTCTACACGACGTCTCGCAAGGTCTACAAGGAAGAGTTGAAGCAAGCCAGGAGGCTGGCCTACTCTGCTCCCGGTGTCATCTGCGGATGCATGAAGCAGCCATGAACGGTGCTGGTGACTAGCTTTGCAGGGGAAAGTGGTAATTCTCTAGAGTAGGTTGTGTGTGAAACCGATGAGGAAGTGTGCAGACTACAAGACCTTCCAAAGCTTGGGGGAGAAGCTGGACAAAGCAGAAGGAAAGGACAAATGGAAGCGCTTTCGCCTCAGCTCACACTCAGAAAGCAATTTCCAGAACTGCTAGATAGAACAGGTGAGGACAATTCTCCACTCTTCGATTCGCAGCACTTACGTGGCTCTGGTTAGCTAGCATAAACAGATGCACATGCAACCGGGCAACACAACCAAGGAGAGCGTACGAAGAGGTACCGAGAAATGATGGCCCATAGCTTGGTTCCGGAACTGGTGAAGCGTCTCGGACTCTCGGCGCTCGCCCATCACACCCAAGGCAAGAGGCGACGTGGATGCTTGCATGTACGACCCTCGTCAGCATCAGGCCTCGAACATGTACGGCCTCTCGACGCGAGAGTCGTTTTTTGCTACATATCCGTCGCGAAGTGTCTGAGGGTCAAAGGGATGTAGGGGCTCCATGGCACTAGATACGATTTTTACCTTCGCATGCAAAGCAGTCGCACGGCGAAGCGTCGCTGTTCAGCCAGTCCGATCATATCGAGGCTTTGCGTGGAGAGCTTCTGAGGAAGCACTTCGGAATTTGCAATCCAGCACTCTTCCAGGCAAGATTGCCTGACCTGCGCCAGTCCCTTCCCTGCCATCATTGGCACTGACGAGGTTTGCAACACCGGCACAAAAGTCGTCATAGAGGAATACGTGGCAACGGTGTGTGAGGCAACCCAGACGTTTCTCATGACTTGACTGGACCTGACTCGAGACCGCGACCGGTACTTGCAGGCCATGGCTTGGGTTGGATTTTCCTACAACTCCCCATCAACTCGAACGGATCTTCAGACCAAGAAGGCTGGTTTGCAGATTGTGGTGCGCCAGAGTCCGGGTAAGCCGTGCAGGATGCGATTCACGAACGCTTGGCCTTCTTCAACGAGAGCAGAGCCTAGCGAAGTCTCGTTGGAGATGGTGAGCGAGTGGCTTCTTTGTGCGCACCTGCACAATCAGGACCAAGCATGGCTTTGGTCGCAGTGCCCTTCTGCTCTCTGGTGGTGCATCGGTGGAAAACTGAGTCTCGCACAAGCGACAGTACCCATGAGTGGACCCATCGGGACAAGCTTCGGTCCAATGGCAAAGCATCGCACACAAACAGCAGCTTAGCATCAGCTTGCCGGCCGCAAGAACTTGGCTTTGACCCTGGCAGGTGGGCATGTACCATTTCGGAGTGGTGAAGGCAGGTGGCTCATAGCTGAAGGTTGTGGCAGAAGTCGAAGTTTGCAGCAACTGCACAACAAGTCAACAAGTGGTATTGCAATCTTTCGATCGCTGATCCCTTCCACGCAACTTGGCAGATGCTTTGCGTTTTCGGCATCGCCTCGTGTCGTCTTTGCGTGTGTGCTCTGTAATCGTAAAAGTCGTTAGCACGACATCCTTGCCGAGGCTGGTTTTCCACTGCTTAAAACGTTTGGAGCTGCCCTGCGAAGTTGAAAGGACTCGACTCTCTCTGACTCCTTATCCTTGTCTTGATCTCCTTCTCTCCTCTTTCTTGGGTTGTTGTCTTGCCGAGCTGGGCGGCTCGGCGGCTCTGCGCAGATCTGTGCAGTAGACCCTTTCGTTGAATCCATGCGATCTGGGAGGCGCTGCACCTCAACGGACTGCTCCCACGTGTCATGAGTGGGACTTCAGCCGGATCCATCGTGCCCTGCCCTGAGCGCCGACCGAAAGGGATTCTAACAGCGGTCCGGGCTGCGGGTCTTTGTCAGCAAGGATCGAGGGTGTCGTAGGTTGCCCTTTAGCCGTAGCTCTGCTATGCCAGTCGCGAGGCGAAGTGAGCGGATACTTGTGCCATACTTTTCCCCACTTGGATCGGTGTGACCTCATGGGGCCACAGGCTGCACGATTCTGACCAAAGAGTGGGGAATTGGATTGGGCTGTGTTGCCGGCGAAGAGTGAAGCTATGAGTGAAGCTAGCGCTAGCCCCGCCCGTCTGGTTTGAGCCAGATACGTAAGCAAGAAAGGTGCGGAATGCTTGGCGTGAGGACCGATGCAGTCCCCGTCTTAGCGATTGCAAGCAACTGCCATTCGGATCGGGCGTCTGTGGGCTTGCGCACAAACCAGGAACTCATGGAGATGTGGAACGTCGCTCTGCAAGATTTGAGAGCAGACAAAGATGAACTGATGGCCTTTGTGTCGGCCTGGCGGGCGGCCTGCCCTGTCATCAGGATACGTTTTCCTGGTCTCAGAACTTCAGCTTGGATTTCTTCGGAGACCTGGACATGCGCATGGGTAATTTAGTGTGCAGAACGGAACCTCGCAGACGGATTTCTGCTCTGAGCCTCGTGCCCATGTCGTGTCCCTGCCTCGCAGGACGTGAGCCGCTTCCTGAAGACAGGACAGGAACTTTATTCCTCCGAGCACCTGGGGCGAATCCTCAGGAGCGGAGAATTGAAAGAGGGGTGTCGACGGAGCCATCATGCTGAGATCCCTGCTATCGACGGCGTGGCAGGGACAACATGGGTGATCTGACTTTCTTGGAGGCCTTCGACAGGACAGGTGATTACACTTAAGTGAAATGTTAATTGAGAAGGCTGAAAGCACCGGACAAGGACCGGCCGCATCATCAACATCACGGTGAGTGGCCTCCCTGGCAACACGAGGCGCGACCGATGCACAGCGGCGGGAACGCAGAGACACTGTATGACAGAGCCTCACGGCCCTGAGGTATCCAATGCTGCTGAACTACTTGACCAGCCCACATGTGCTGGTGCGGGACCCTTCCACGTGTCAATCCGAGCCTCACTTTTTGTATCCCATGCTGCAGATGTCTCAAGCCTTTCGTGGCCCGCGTGCTTGCCATGGCTCTCCATGTTTTGCCGGCAAGTAACAGGATCAAGTCGGGACCCGGACCCAGCTCCTCTCCTCAATCTTATCGCTGCTTGCAGCTTGAACAGATTTGCACAGCACGGTCATCATGGCCCCTTGCCTTCTGCTCACACGCCCTTTCGCGTGACCAGCATGCAGAATGAGGCCTTGAAGCAGGGCGTGCGCAGCCAAATCTTGGACCGCACAGGGTGCCTTGATCACCGGGCCTTTATGTTCAGGGGTGTTCAAACTGCCGAGGCCTTTCTGTCTGCACATGCTTGCAAAGTGGCCCCAAGCGGCGGGGCATGGTCTAATTAATGCAAGAGTGAAGTTTGTAGCTCTCAGGTGTCGCTTGTGGCTTGGCCGGCTGTTGTCTTTGGCTACGGCGCGGGGAAGACACGAGGTGTTGCGCGGAGAAGCACCGATCAGAGTTTCCCGGCTACATATGACATGCATATACATGCATTATTGTATCCGCTTCATAGACGGCCCGTGCACGCTCATAAGGCGTCCTTCTTGAATTGCGCACAGGCGGACGACTCGAAAGAGGAACCAGAAGTGCTCATAACACTGCTGGGGATAAGCCGCTTGAGCCCTACGCCCGAATGAGCTTCTTGGCAAACCTCCTCCCGCCGCAAGGACGAGCTCAGAATCTGCTCTATCGGCTGGGCCAAGTCAGTCAATCCATCACGGAGGATGAACTCCGGGCAGCTATTGACGTGCTCGCAGATCCACTGGAAGGCCCAATTTGCAAGCTGTTTGAGCGATCCCGCATTTTGATTCCACAGGCCTGTTGCGCGATGCAGACGCAGAGGCCAAGAGCATTGCTTTGCATGGTCGCTTTACCTTCGCCGGGCATTAGCATCTTCTGCAGCTTTGCCCGCTCTGTCTCGCCGTTGTTCCACACAGCCACGCTCCTCTCTGGCGCAAGCATGCTATGACATGCTGTGACCACGGAGCACATGCCTAATGCCTCGTGCTCAATCGAGCCAGGTCGATGCCAGAACTCTGAGCAGAATGGCAATATCCATTGCCCGAGTGCATCTTCGGTTACCATCTGCATCGCACTTAAAGGGTTCAACGCTGAAGCTGGAAGCGCATGTTGGGTCAGATTGCGGAGGCAATCGCGTTTCTAGCTGACTTCTGTCGCGTTCCAGGCACGGCTACGAAGACTGGCTGAAGACAGCATCCAGTTGCTCACGAAAAGGAAGACCGCCAATCCTCAGGCCTGCTCAAAGTGCTAAGTCTTGATGCGGGAACATACGGGATCGACATGAAGGGGACTCTGGTCTTCGCTGGATCACTTCTTGGCATTCACGTGCTTGCCCTTGCTGTAAAAGCATCTTCGTCGCAAGCAGCCTTCCTACTTAACACCTCTCGAATACCAGTCGAATACTCAGTTGCTTGCCGCACGCAGGGTTGATGAGCTCTAGCCTGCTCACCCTTCGTGCTGTGGTGTTTCCAAGCTTCGGTTGAATCAAAGTGAAGCCACCCAAACCGAAAGCGGGCTTGTGCCTGGCATGTGGATAACAACGTGTAATCGCAGTATATGCGAATAGCTCCTTGCCGTTAGAACTGAGGACAGAATACATTTCTGAGCAGATGCTTGCTGTCTCAAATCCAAACTGAAGTCGAAGGCGTCACGCTCAAGACACTGTAAGATGCCACTGGGTCTCTAGCCACTGCCTACTGCCTGAAGTTTTGAGCCCCGAAGAGGACATGGCAAATGCTGCCTGGGCTCTGGGAAAGCTGCAGTCCACAAACGCTGCAACCTTGGCAACTGAGCTGTTGGGAAAGGCCGGGCTCTGATCCTTTACACAAGCGAATAGCAGCAGAACGGCAGAACAACCAGCATCCGCTGTTGAATTCGTCAGGTCTCTGCAGAGTTCGGCGCCGTTGCGGCTCGTTCGCACGAACACCTGGTCATGCTGAAGCTTGCAAGAGTGCGTGCATGCAGTTGCGGACAGCTTCCGATGCGCGATGGGAACCCAGGACTTAGCCCAGAGTCTGTGGTCCTGTGCCACATTAAAGCTCCACAGTCGGCTGGCCCAGCCCTTGCTTGCTGCTGCGGCGGGGAAGTGCAGTGAGTTGTCCATCGCTGGCCTGCCAGACCCCTGGTTCGCTGCGGTCCGCTCTGCACGTAGGCCACGACGGGGGCAACAGAGGCAGAGGCCCAATCCCGGAGCTGCGAGGTCCAGTGTGATCTGGTCTGCAGCGACATTGGCGATGGCTGATGTCTGGGCCTGCCAAAGACTCGGAGACCGGGCCCAAGAGCTCGCCGACCGATGCCGCGATCTGGCTGGAACTGAAACATTTTTTGACCCGGGTGGTGTGATGGTACCAGCAGTTGCGACTTGTGGCCTTGCCGGCATCTGAGGTGCGCGAGAACTCGCCAACTTGACCTGGTCTTTCACCACACTTCGCCACTCCCCACGAAGTACTTTTGGGCACTGCAATACATCCTCTGAGCATGCGTAGTTGGAGCTACTTGGAACGAATGACTCAGCTTCGGCAGCGGCAACTCGAGACTGGCTTAGGCATGTTGACTCGACCGTTGGCCATCAGCTTTGCGGCACCGGCCGCGGCGGGAGCTGAGAAGTTCAAGTGTCAAGAGTTGGCCAACATCGCCTGGGCATTTGCTTCAGCGCCTTGCGCAGAAGTTGTCCAGTCGAGCTTAGATTGAAAGACTTACAGAAGGCATCAGAAAAATTCTGGTGCCCCCGAGGCCACGGTGCTGACCCGAAGAGACTGAGCTGTACTGAGCTGACAAGCTGCGGATCATGGGTCATCGTGGGTTTTCCGGCTTTGTCGGCCTTTGACGCGGGTGTGCTACCTCAATCGAGTCCAGCTAAGACTGTGCTGGCAGCACAAGGCAACCGGAACTAACTTTTCGCTACTATTCCCTATTCCAACTAGATCACCAAAGCAGATACGCCAGTGCCTGTATGAACGGTACTTGTAGCGCATTTAGCGACAATGTAAAGTCTGCATGGATAAATGATAAATAGGTTTCCTCCAGCAGTCTCCAGCACCCTGGGAGGAAGGTCAGGTGAGACGGCAACTCGAAGGGGTTGAGCGGGTTCCAGATCCCAGGCTCAGCTAAGCTCGTTGATGCGATGGCTTCTGGGAGAGGGAGACTAAAATGGAACCAGATGCTCGAGTCACTATGCCAACAAATGCGAAGAAGATGTTTGCACGTTTGTGCCTGCACTTTCCAAAAATTGATTGGCTCAGGAGAATTGGCGCAAACCTTCAGGAGACTGACGGCGAGTGCACAAAAGCAGGCAAGCAAATTCAAGCCACAGGACAGACCGAAACCGAAACCCCACCTGCCCGGCAAGTATTGGACAGTTCGCTCAGCGACTCTGAGATCATCTGACCAATGTGATGTTCAGACCGATGCTTTTGGGTGTCGCACAGGCAAAGTAAAGCAAGCCTAGCAACAGAGGAACCTCAGGTTTGCCAAAGTCACGAAACCGGAATGAGCAAGGCATCGCAACAAAGCGGAGCAAGCAACCGTGGTAGAACCGGTTGCCACTTTCCCAGCAGGAGCTTTGCAACTTCAGCTGGGCATTGGTTGCAGCAGAAGCGCCCTGTGCGGAGTGGCTTGCAGCAGCTGCTGCAAGATTTGAGAGCTCGCCGGCGCAATTTAATTCCAAGGAGCCACTTTTTTGTCTTCGGCTTGGAGTGCATTGCACTTGTTACAGCATGTGTATGGCAGGACCTGGTCCAACTCACATGGTCCTTTGCTCGTGCCTCTTCTGGGAGCACTGCTATTGCCGGGGTGGCCAAGCAGGCAGTGCAAGAGCTGCAACGGTCGCTGAGCCTCCAGGACCTTGCGGATTTGATGTGGTCTTGTGCCAAGACGCAAGTGCGAGATAAAGCTCTGCTACAGTCCTTCACCCAATCGCTCCTTTCGGGCGGCGCTGCGACGGCGTCAAGATGCAAGCCTATCGAACTGTCGAACTTGGCGTGGTCCATCGTCAAGCTGGGGCTGCAAGAGGAGCAAGAACCCTTCTTGAGTGAGCTTTGTCGTTGTTCTGTCGCGAAGATGGCGGACTTCAAACCCGCTGCTTGCATGAATCAAGCGAAGCTCCATTACGTAGCTGTCCGATGCAACTGACAGTTTGTGTTGGGTGGGGGCGGTTGCAGCCTTCTGCCAGGTGGAGCTCGCCAACTTGTCATACTCTCTGGCGAGGGCTTCCATTCGCTGTGTCGACACTTTTGCAGCGATTGCACAGCAAGCGGAGCAACAGAGCCTTGATGGCAGAGCCCGATCAGCATGCAGCAGACACTGAACCATACTTTGCTCTGTGGCGCAGCGGCTGTCAACAGCAAGTGTTGCCAAGTCCAGGCTGGACTCGTTCACTGCCTGTGACCTCAGCTACGCTGCCTGGGCATTTGCAGCTTTACGGAGTTTCAGTCCCAGGTCGCATGTGGGTGGTTGTCAGAATTAGGGTCCCTTGTTACCCTAAATATTAGGTGCCGTATGAAAAAAGGGGTACCCAAAAAGGGGCCAAATTTTGACAGCCACCCATGTGTTCAACGGGTAGACATTTGTTTCTGCCTCCTTTGGCTCCCAGATTGTCGGCCCCGAGGCCACAGCCAACATTTTGCCAGCAGATCTGTTCCATAAGATCGCGCAGAAGTCGACAAGCATGTTGGGCGACTTTACCGAACAAGGCTTCTCAGATCTGGTGTGGTCCTTTGCAATCTCCAGCGTCTTCAGCAAGGACTTGACACGACTGCTGGTCACCAACTGTTTCCTCCCACAAAAAGAGATCCGAGCCTCCCGGGAGGATTTGTTCATGGCTGTGCAGATGCGGCTGCATCAGGGCTTGGATGCACAAATGTCTTCGCCCAGCAGGATGACGCAGCATGCTGACCATCTCAGGAGAAAATGGGTTATTTCTGAGTTGTTGCGGAGTTGTCATGGGATTGGTAACGTCGGACGGATTCGCAGCTGAGTTGGAATGGAGTTGTATTGTAGTGGAATTGTGACACGGATTTCTAACTAATGGAATACAATATCGTTTGCAGGGCAGGCCGGCAGAGGCAGGGGTTCATGAATTTGCGTGTATTCATATTTTGTTCTTGTCACATGTCGCATGACATGTGCTCTCGAGACACGTCGCCAGCACTGGGGCAGATCCAGGCTCAGAATCTGGCTGAAGGGAGCGGAGCCAGACCCGAGATCCTGCATGCTTGCCGAAATCTTTTCCCAAAAAGCCTCCCGGCAGAAAAGGAGACTGGTCTGGGCAATGAATTTCAGCGGCATCTTGACCGATCCAACACGGGCACAAGCGCAACAAGCTTTCCGAGGCTTCGGTGACGCTTGGCTCAGAGCGGGCTTCTCGAGTTTTCAGTTTATCGGAAGTCCACGACCGATAGAGCTCGAGAGAAACTCAAGATTGCAGATTGTAGTCACGAACAATTCCAGAAATCGAGGAAAAGCTTGATGCACAGCGGAGTTCAAGCATCTTTGCTGCTTGGTTGCAGCACCTGGCTTGTGAAATTATCGGGCACAAACGCGAGGACATGTCCATGTAGCAGTAGCATGTGTGACATATGTGCATGTCCAGGCATGTTTCGGTCGGGCGATTCGCGGTGGTGTCATCGCTTCCTCCGAGCCAGGATACTTCTGGCATGCTTTGCTATGCTTTGCTGGCGGCGTCTCGCGCAGATAGGTCGTTCAAGTTGGCAGGAATTGCTTGGGAAGCTTCTGGCTTAGTCGTCCTTCACAAGCCAGCCGGCTGGAAAGTGGACACAGAAGGCAGGCTGCACCAGTTGCGCTGCGGCAGATGTTTGACCCTTTGATTTCTCCTTGGCTTATGTCGCCTCGCAGCTGCATCAGGTGAACTGGAGAAAGAGGGCGAGAATTGTCTGTTGTCAAGCTACCAGCAGGCGCTGGATCAGCACACTTTAAACGTAGAGTTCAACGAAACACAAGACTTCGACAGGTCTTCTTTCAACGGCGGTCTCACCCGATCATCATGGACGCGCAGCATTCCCGCGGGCACCGGGGCTGCCCAGAGTCCCAGAGCAGGTGTGCGTGACAGTCGCAGTCTTTCCAGGTTTCTTCATCGTCTCGATATCCCGAGCTCGGGACTGGTCACCTGCGCATTGACTTACAAGGCCTTCTGGGACCTGCAGCAGCAGCTTGTCACCGGAGGCTTCGCACGAGAATATGCCGCCTGGGCCCGGAAAAGTATCTGGTTCATGGGGTTCTTCTAAAGCTAAGCAAGCGGCACGGCCTGGCCGTTTGCGCGTCTGAGCTAGCTGGCTGAGGTGTCGTTGTGCTATGGCTGGGCGCCGGTGGGTCTGCAACACATCGGTGTCAACATCTTTTGGAATCGACGAGAGTCTTCCCTGAGCAAGGCCGGCATGGCGTTCGCGGTTTTCCGCGGTTTCGTGCTTTGTCCAAGCGGTTCAGGGATGCCCAGGGAGTGAACATGGCAGCATGAGTCACAATGAGGCAGGCCTGTTCCCCGCCCTGTTTCTTTGATGTCTTCTCAGGTGGGGCAAGGGAAGACCTCCGTCTCGGATCTCAAGGTCGTGGCACACTGTGCGCGACACGGAGAGGCCTCGGGCCCAAGCTTTGGCACTCTACTTATACTTCTTGCTGTGTTGTGCGAAGAGCAAAACACATTCTGCTCTCCGGAGATCGAGGCTTTGAGCTTGCTACTTTTTTCCATACGGACGGGAAGACGTCACCAGATTCGAACGCAATCGGCTCATTTGGGGCATGCAGTTGTTCCTCGGCCATACTGGTTGGGGGGGGGTGATTTGACGAGCAGATTCTGGTGATTCCTGATGTTTGGAACGATACAAGACCAAGTTTAGACTCCAACATAAATGAAGTGCCTTATATTATGCATGTAGCGCACTCGCACAGACACACACACACACACACATGCACGCACACACAAACGCACACATGTGGAAGTAGACCCACTCACCTCAAGAAGAGGTGGCGGTTGCCCAAGCCTTGACATCTGTAGGTTGTTCTCTTTCGCTATACGAAAGAAAAACATATCGAAAAGCTCTGAACTCATGTGAAACAGCAGGTACGCCAAGCTGGCCAAGCTTGATATCCCATGCATCTGGGCAGCTTCGTTGGATGGGATTCCCAGATGCACGCCCCACCCCCTGCTTGCGTTAATCTGATCGGATTGCGAATCAGAGACCTTAGGTACAGAGGTTCCCACACAGAAACCATCGGGGTTTCCTGCCAATTACACTCCGTCCTGGAACCTCTTTGGGTTTGTGATGCTTGATTTTATCCACAGCTGGCGACCCTTGCAATACCTCACACATGAGGAATCTGTTTCAAGACGCGATATATGCCCAGATGGCCGACGAGGCACTCGGAGTGACACACACTTCTGTTGCTCCCAAGGCAGGTGCCAAGGCAAGAGGCCAAGCAGCACTCTCAAGTGCGTCCTCTCCTGCACCGGTACTACCTCTTGCCCCACAGGGCAAGGCACCTCCTGCCAAACAGCCACCGCCAAAAAGCACTATACCCTCACAAGGGACTGCACCGAAGGCGTCGAGCATTCCGAAGACCAAGCCGAAGATCCGACGTGCACAACAGAGAACACAATTAGCCCAAGAGCGGGATATTACTACCCACGCCATTGAGGCCATTCGACTCAATCAGGAAAACGGAACACGGAGTCATCTGATGGGACACCTGAACTCTATCGATGCAACCATCGTCTCCGCAGTCGCATACATCGAGAGAACAAGACAGCACCTAGAGACATATGAGGAAGAAGATGTCTGTGCTGGTGAATTCACCCCTGCCATCGATTCTCTCACCAGGAACCCCAATCCTGCAGACTCATCCTTTGAAGTGATGGATGATATGACAATGAGGATACCGCTTGCTCAATATACAGATGTTCTCCGCATCCTAGCTGCTGTCAGAGCCTCTATCGAGAGAGAAAACCAAGAGCGATGTGAGGAAGTGCAGAATCACAACAATACTCTATCAAGAGTCGAAATTCTGCTCGCGAACTGCAGATCTGCATACAACCCTCTCAATCAAGCCGTTGTCCTTCACAATGCTCTGGAGGCAATGTTTACGGATCTGAGTTCAGAATTGGACGAATCCGATGATGACCAACCACCGTCACCGTCGACACATGCATCCTATGACAATCGTCACAGACATGCTCTTTCACCCTCAGGTGATGAGTCGGAAAGGTCATGGGATTCTTCAGAAAGTAAAAGAGAAAGACGGAGACAGTCACAGCCCAAGGCAAACTCTCCAGCGTCAACCAGCTCTCAAGGTGCACCAGAGGTCAAGGGATGTCCAAGCCATCTCACGCACGAAGACCCTGCCTTCTACAGAGCTGAAAACCGGTTGATGGGCATCTGCTCCTCATCAGAGGAAGAAAATGGTTCCGATCCCGATGAGCCACATCCGAATGTGATTGCCCGCAGTTACAATCATCCAGAAGAATAGGTCATTCTTTCACAAGAGATACAAGCTGCAAGGGTTCCCACAGGAATAGAAAGCAGCAATTGCATAATTCGTTCTTTCTGAGCGCTTAGAACCTGAGCAGATCTCTTCGACCGTGCAGTCATAGCGAAAAGGGAGTGAGAGGCATTATGTTATGTAACATACCAAAGGTAATTATGTTTGTTTCAAATGAGCCCAACTCCGAAACCATACTTGATGACAGGGCAATAAGCATATACGATATACGTGTGAGTGTGCCGGCCATGCTTTCAGTAAAAGAGAATTAGAGTCTGTTTGAATCCAGAAATACCCTCAAGGGTAGGTACTTACAGCAATGGCATGGTGGCATACTCACATGTAAGCATTTGTATATTCCGCTGCCCATTCTGTTTCAAGTGGTTTACACGTGACACTATAGCTCTCTCTGCGTAGCAGACAAAACAACAGCTGCCGTGTGCAGGGCATTGCTTTTAGATCCGCGGTTGCCAAATTTGAATCAATTCACATGCCTGTGCTCGTACTGGAATGGTTCCAGAAGCAATGCTAGCTGGAATTAACAGGACTTCATGTAGAACTCAACGAGTATGAAGATAATGTAAGACCACCTCAGCGTTGACATGTATTCCACGTTCCAAAAGCTTCATCTTGCGCCAGCGGTTGTCCTGTCTTGAATGTAAACCCACCGTAGTACTGCCCACGTACGCAGCTTCTGTCTGTAGCACTTGACCATGTTTGCCAATTCAATGGAACCCTGCTTTGGATGTATCAAAGCATAGGTCACGAACTGCTCGATGAAATACCGCTGTAAATGCATCAATGATACCCCAACAAAATGACCTGTGCGAAGCTTCCATGCCTTGACGTTGCTGCATTTGCTAAGGGATGAATGAAAAATGTGTAGCAAGCAAAACGATGCAAGAACTCTAGATGGGGCCCGTAATCCATAAAGATCCTGATCACCATTGTAGCAAACCTGCAAGATGTACATGAATGCCCACAAGAATGAATGAATTTCTTGCAGGTCTAGGGGTTCTGATGCTGGATTTCCGATGGGTCCTAGTCAGCCATCAGCAAGCAAAACGCCTGCGCAAATGACTTGTACAAGCTCCAGTGCTTTAGCTTTGGTAGCCGTTGAAACTGGAAGACCAAGTTGACAAGCTCGATCCTGAAGTGTGCCTTTCTGCTCAGCAGAAAGCTTGTTGAGACACTGCTGAGTTTGGGCTTGAATGGCCTTCAACGTATCCTTCTGCGAAGGATTGAGGCTCAACTGCATCCACCACTTACGTACGTTAGTGGACGTCATACTGGACGGTGCATTCATAGCCAATGGCCTGTTGTTGGCTAGTGTTGAAATCCAAAACCTTGTCCTCAAACATATCCATAGAAGACGTTTTGGTAGCAAGACGGCGTCTCTTGCTTGGAGGCCCGATGTTTGGATCAGAAGTCAACTGAGGCTTGCTTGCATCCTGCATTTTGTGTTGCTAGCTGTTGCTCAAGATCTTTAATGCGCTTGTCATTTTTACTTTCAGTGACAACTGCACTTGCAAAGGGTTCAAGCTGCTGAATGAGAAACGTGACCAACGCATGTAGCTCTTGTGTGGACTTTACCTCTGTACTTCCACTGCTCCTGGAACCGGGCAACACGGGAAGCCGGGGTGCAGATGTAGAAGTAGGACCATGGCAAGCAACAGCGCGGGCTAAAGTCGAATGGCTCCTAGCAGTGAATTCACAAAGACAGTTTCAGAAATGCGCCGACAAAAGACAATCGATGTAAAGTATTCTAAAGAAAGATGGCGCAAGGAAAAAATTCTGCCATCCTTGCCAAGCTAGCTCGTGGAGCTTAATATCCTCCAACGGTCTGCCGGCCAACTTATACTTTTGGCTCCAGCTTGTCAACTGTACTTTCCCGTCAAAGGCTTCTTGCCGCAAATTTCACGATTATCAAGGTGGTCTTGATCGCTAACAAACTTCCTAGGCAGTTGCGTAGCATGGCTTTTGCCCTGGGGACTAGCTGGCATTTCACTGCTGGAACGACGACCTTCGATTTTGCCCCACTGTTCGCTGCCTTCGTAACCTCCTGGATACGCATCTTTCCACTGGCCTTCGGAGCCTCTGTTGTTCCACGAACGGTCTTGCCAGTCGGATTTCCTACTAGAGCCCGCGCCCCACGGCATGTTGATGGTCCGGGAAAATTTGATACTACAATCGAATCTTGGGCAGCAAAGGATCGCTTTGGATACATGTAAGTACCTGCGGGGACGGTTTTGTCGAGATCTTGAAGGCTTCTAGATCCAAGACTGCTGGCGGGTTTGCTTAACGCACCAGTCGACTGCACGACTGAAAAGCTTCAACATCAACGATTGAACATATCTCAAAGCTGATTGGCTGGGCGGTTTTGCTTAAAGCACCAGTCAAAGGCACGATGGAACGGTGTCAACGACAAGCTCGGACACGTTTCAAAGCTGATGGGCTGGGCGGTTTTGCTTGAAGCACCAGTCAAAGGCACGACGGAACGGTGTCAACGACAAGCTCGGACACGTCTCAAAGCTGATGGCTTTGGTGGTTTGCTTAAAGCACCAGTCACATGCACGACTGAACGGTCTCAACATCAAGCTCGGATATGTCTCAAAGCTGATTGGCTTGGTGGTTTTGCTTGAAGCACCAGTCGAAGGCACGATGGAACGGTCTCGACATCATGCACAAACATGTCTCAAAGCTGATTGGTTGGGTGGTTTTGCTTAAAGCACCAGTCAATGCACGACTGAACGGTCTCAACATTATGCTCAAACATGTCCCAAAGCTGTTGGGCTTGGCGGCTTTGCTTAAAACAGCAGTCAAATGCACGACCGAACGTCTCAACATCAAGTTCGATCGCGTCTCAAAGCTGATTAGCTCAAGATTTTAGCTCTGTAGACAACGACTTTGTTCCTTTGGCTATTCTACTCGCTCCAATGCTCATGCACAAGAAGAATCCAGTGTACAGCACCGATGTCTGTGCCCACGAGCCAGCGTTTATCGCTGGCTTTGCTTTTCACAACTCCTGCTCTCAAGCCAAGGAATTGTTCCCTCCATGTGTTACTTCCATTGAACTTGTGATACGGACCTGCAATGCTGCTACCAAACATTACACCGGAAGTGTTCTTGGAGCTTGATGAGATCTTGACTGCAAATCGAGCGGTTTCTTCCTCTGGAGTGGCGTAGTACGAGAAATGCACTCGCGCAAAGAAACCAACAGCTGGAACATACATCGGCAGCATAATACCTTCAGCGCAACTAGGGAAGATTGCTCCAGCTGGAAGTATTCCATACACTCCATGCTTGTTGGTGCAGGGCAACCAATTTAGCTGCGGTGAACCTGGAAAGTTGAACGTAGCTGATGGGAAGTTCATTGTACGAAGGAACCATACGCTACGGCCTTCTATGTAGAAGCTCTTTCCAGAATGTACAATTTGGCGTACATCCTGGCCACTTGCAGCAACAGCTTGAGTAAAAAGATCAAGAACTTGTTCAGGCATAGAATGTGCCGTACCATCATGGTACACGATTTCATACAACGTATTTCTGACTGGGTTGCATAAAGAAGCTGGAATAGTCTGACTCATGACTTCTTGTACCCATTCTTTCCTGCCCTTATGATTGCGAACTTGCTCAGGCTCAAGCTTTGGCCATTGGACATAGACGGTCTTACCAGCTAATGTTCCAAGTTACGGCCAGTCTTGTTCAATGTATGTTGAACATGCTTGTTGCCACTCATGCTGTACATCCTGAGTATGCTTCAATTAATTTGCATCCCCAGTATGTCCAGGAGTGTCATATGTCCCTGTAACCATACTGCAATTTGCACCGCCACTCGAAGAGCTCGCAAGGTCTTGAGGAAGCCAGGAGGGCTGTAGTTCTTGTGGCTGCTGCGGCAATGTAGGTTGCAATTCCATGATGGCTGGGGCAAAGTGGGCTGTGAACCTGGCAGATAATCAGGTACCCGGATTTGAAAGTGATGCGAATACTGTAGACCCACAACCTGCGACCTGTGGTGCTCTCGGTGTGAAGGTGCTGTGAACAGAGGATACCACGTTCCAGACTGTGCTGTAATTCTCTGGGTTTGTCACTGGGACCTGAGACGCCAACGACGTGGGTTGCTCTCCAATAAACGATGTACCATACATCTGCGATCGTCTAGGGCCTAGCCATGCGGTTGGTCAAGTCTCAATCAAGCGGTTTGCAGGTGGACGGCTCCTTGATCGACTTCGGCTTCGTCCATACAATTGGAAATGGAAACTCGGCATTGCGGGTTGGCGACAATAGAATGACTGTGAGGTTTCTTGGAAGATATGTGGGAATGATCCTTACACATGCATTCTAGATGAAGTACATCATCCGTGAATAACACGAGATGTGGTCTTGAGGCAATGTTCAACGTGATGCTGGAGCCTGAATCCTTCATCGAACATGTAACACTCACCTGATCTGATCACAGAAATCTGATCAAGAGAACCTGATCAGAGGTCTGATGTTCTGATCAACAGGTCGAATCAGTTGTTGCTAGTCTTGGTCAATGGGATCTGGTCATTAGAACTAATTGACCGGTCGGATGAGGAATCTGATCAGCTTTTGATTTTAGGAGAATGCGTACCTTCAACAAAGAGAACTTAAGAGCTTCAGCACCTTCACAGAAGGCCTTTATTGGATTGATGCTGCTGATCGAGTTAACACTGATCAGCGCCAATGTGGCCTTAGGGTGTGTAATCAAGTTGCGTCAGATCAGCAAAGATCTGTTAAAAGGTTTCTTCAGGACTGAATAAGGATGTGGGATAAGGATGTGGAACAGAAGAAGCACTGCGGATATGCAGGGCGGGTCCGAAGACTATCACGGCCGGGACTTTGTCAAAATTACCGACCGACAACACACATGTCATGTGGAAGTAGACCGACTCACCTCAAGAAGAGGTGGCGGTTGCCCAAGGTTTGACATCTGTAGGTTGTTTTCCTTCTTCTTATAGCTATACGAAAGAAAAACATATCGAAAAGCTCTGAACTCATGTGAAAAAGCGGGTACGCCAAGGCTGGGCTTGATATCCCATGCATCTGGGCAGCTTCGTTGGATGGGATTCCCAGATGCACGTCCCATCCCCTTGCTTGCATTAATCGGATCGGATTGCGATTCAGAGATTCTTAGGTACAGAGGTTCCCACACACACACACACACGCAGACACATATCAGATTACATATATATATATATATTATATATGTATGAACATGACTATGGGCTCTGTGGTATCCTCCCTGCATTTCTGCACTGCTGCAACATTTTTGAACGCGCAACTGGCTTTGCCACCCAGGAAGAGAGTTGATAGTATGTAGGCCCTTGCTGCCCTGAATCCGTGCCTGCCCCGTCGAGTCGAGACCCTCATGTAAAACCCGGTGAATTTACATGCACATGTCTGCGTGCCCGAAACAGCCCATCAATGTTCAGTATCTAAGTGTCTACGGAATTCTACATTCTACGGATAGTTATGGATGTTTTTCGCGATGCTCGTTCAAACACGCATCATCCCCACTACAGGGACCGTGTATTCGCTGCGTTTCTCGGCATCCCGGCAATCCTAGTTTGAAAGCTAACCCAGCAAGCTTCCATGCTCATTCGGGGCGACACATATACCGCCTTACAGAAACACAAACCGAGCAACCCAGCGATGCAAAAGCTTGATCACTTGCACCTACAACCCTTGCACTCCACGTACAGAAATCTGACGGGCTGAAGCTCGCACAACGTTATGAATGCTACGGCAACCCGGTCGAAACCCTGCTAGTGGTTTTTAAAACCCACGCTGGGAGCCTGGGAGCCCTCGATGCACTCTCATAGTTCATCCCTGTGTGATTGTGCTGGACCCTGTGCGTGTCCAGTTTCCTAGCAGCAGTGCTTGTAAGTTTGTGGTCCTTGAAACGAACTAGATTTAAGAATTACGAGTTTTCCTTTGTTGTAGTACAACGCCGCAATTTCAATTCAGTCTCTGATTTCATCATTGGTACAAAACTTTGGCAACGTAGTTTTCCGTGAAATATCCATTTTATGCGGTTGTCTATAGATGCTCGAGTATCCAAGGCATTTGGGTGCTGCATTTCTGAATTCTTTATCATATAGAATGATTGCCCCCAACGAAGGCTAGCTAACTCCCACTCAGCAAATGCTGCATGTCGTCTTCTCATGGTGGACGACATAAATTGTCGCTTCTTAGGACAATACCGCACGCATGTTCTTGACAGTGTTTCTATAGCCCGAGTGATGAAACCTCACCGGTTTGTAAGAGGCAGAGTACGGCTTGTCCTTATACTGAATACATAATATCGACCTTACCTCGCGCATGTTCCTGTTAACACCTGCTGGGGCCCGTCATGTCCCAGTCCAGACCATGATCCCGGGGATTTGACATATATGTAGTTACAAACTGAACGCGGTTCCCACAGTTCGCCCGGTGGATAAAATAGCAGCATATTCACGAATTCTTGCGAACCCAACGTGCTAGAATGCTCGGACTGTTATAATCCTGGCGAGCCTTGCACCTTGTTGATGCCAGTAAAAACGGCCATGCATCATGGCCCTTTCAAGCCGATGTTGATTGCAATGCAGACCGCGGCATTCCGTCAAAAGAGTTAACTATTTCATCGCCATGTAAATAGTTTTAAGCTGTGCTGCAACTTCTGCGTGCTGCGTGAGGAAAAGTAACAGTAATAAGCTGCAAACTGACTTGTGCTCTCCACATGAATTATTGTGCGCCTTATCTCATCGGAATCCTGCTTCCTTAGCATGATGTTTGGATAGAATGTTGGCATCGTCGTCGTGGGTGGTGGTGCTGGTGATGGTGCTGATGCTGGTTCTCCTGCTGTTGTTGATTTTGCTGCTGATGCTGCTGCTGCTGCCGATGCTGGTGCTGGGTGGCGGTGTCGATGCTGTTGCTGTTGTGCTGTTGTTGCTTTTACTGCAGCCGTTACCGCTGCTGTTGCTACTGCTGCTGCTGCTGCTGCTGCTTCTGCTTCTGCTACTTCTGGTGCTCGTGTGGTTAGTTGTTGTTGTCGTTGTGTGTGTGTTGTGTTCAAGCAGACGAAGACCGGCTGGTCACATAGTCAATGGTCTGGAACAGTCCGTCCCTCGAGGAGGAGGGGCGAAGCGGCCTCCTTCCACCCGGCCCCAAGCCCACATGTTCGCCCCTCGTGTCGGTGTTTCGGGCGGCTGCGATGCGCGTCAGGTAAGCACTTCGATTTAAGAATATTAGCGGCTCACACAATGAGCCCTGTAAAGCATGGCAGCCGTAACGGTTTCAGCGTGGGTTGAAGCAAGTTCGTACTGGTCACATCTCAGCGTCTGCGGCGGCGACACGTCTAGAACCACCTTTCAACGTATGTTTAAACGCTAACGCGAACAGTGCACCTTCCGAGGGGCCCTAGAATCCCTAGAAGCATCTTTCAAGGTAGAACGAAGAAAGGGCATGGTAGGTGAGGGTGGAGCTTTCAGCTAGAAATGCATGTCGGTATGTTCGCCAGAAAAGGAGCGGGTGGTTCCGTCGAGCCACTTTCAATGGAAATCCGGTCAGAAAGGGGGGGGCATACTCTGAACCGCGTGGACAGGGCCCCGTCCACTCATCGTGGAAATTTGCTGGCATGGTGGGAGGAATGGAGGTGGGCGGCAAACTCCGGATAGAGGGGATGAAGGCGGGAGTGCGATTCTGTACTGACAGGGCAGAAACGAACTACGACCACCAACTGCCATCAGCCCCCGCTGAGGCCAATCCAAGCCATTTCTAAGATGGCCCGTTTCGAGGGCCATAGGCTGCTCCCGTCGCAAACATGATATCCGTTGTTCACGAAGGGTGCAGGGGTCACATGTGGTGATGAAGCTGACTTCTCAGCGATGCGACGAGCAGTCCCGAAGTAGCGAGTAATGTCGCTGTGAAGAAAACAGACTCTTCATAAGTGGGTGCCCCTCCATCAGCTATGCCGTGAAACTGGGGAGAACATATCTTGTTGCATGCTTTAGGCCAATTACAGGCAGGCCTGAGGCAGGTGTGACCAGCTAAGCGCGCCCCACCGGCCCCAGCACAGGACAAGACGTCGTACATGTTAACATGTGTTTGATGTTTTATTGTCCAAGCTTGACTGCTGTGTGATCAGTGCTTTGATCACCTAGCTTGGGGAACAATTTTGAGGGTTGCTTGATCTCTCGGCGGCTCGTGTTCATAAGGTGTGCGATGGGAAATACACAGCTGCCGACACATTCAATGCCACCCTACCGTGGTGTCAAAGGACCGCAATCCTAGTTTGCATGCCTCTTTACTTTCCAGCCCGTGCAGCCGCTGACCCGTCTTGAAGGAATTTTCTGCACCGATGCCGACTGGCTTTCCACTCTGGAGCTGATCACGTTGATGTTGAGGTCGCACTGCTGCCGACTCAGTCCCCGAATACTTTAGGCGTGGTAGGAGAGATTTCTGATACCACCACATTAGATGTTGAAAGTTGTGGGTTCTGTCAGTTGTGTCAAGTTTACGTTTTGAAGGGCGGAAAGTGATGGAAGACAGCTGGGCGTCATGAGGGCTTTCAGGAATTCACAAGAAGCGTTGAGCGCGACTTCTCTGAGCTGAGGCCCCGTGACCTCGAACTGATTTTGAACGTACCTTACTTGCAAGTGCTGTTCTAGCCGTGCTTCCCTTGGTAAGAGGTGGGTGGGATGAGCGGAATGCGGACCTATATACCAGCACAGTACGGTCCGGTGAGATGCAATCTGTGTTCATGATCTGCCAAGGAAGTTTGTTGCTTCAGAGGAGCAGGGTCCGTGACGTGACTTGATTGCCGAGGCAGTCGATGACCGTGACCACATGTCAGCTTCTCACCGGCAGAAGCTGCTGACAAGCGCTCCTCAAGCCTGGGCGGAATGGCAGAGACTCGAAAAAAGGTGTGCTGCTGCTTGCTGGTCCGCTCCGAAACGAAAGATCGTCGCATCTTTTACTGTAAAGGTTTGGTCAGCCGCGCAGTGCTCTGCAGCAGTGCCCGGCATCTTCGAGCACGGACCCTGTCATTGGCTTTGCGCCGCGAGCTAGCGTTGCTCCGGTCATGAGCTTCACAGGTCACGCGAGCTCTTGGCCAAAGACCGCTTCGGGGAAATCGTCCCGTACGTGTCAGGCTTGAGAGCAGAGGAGACCTGAAGCACCGCAGCGGCAGCATGAGTGTCAGAACTCTACAGGCGGCCTGAAGTGGCAAGACGGATCGATGCAATCGGCGGCGCTCCAAAGCGGAGGCGGAGATGCGCCCATGAGATTGTTGTGGAGACCCGAGGATTTGCCAATGGCTCGACTTGCTGAGCTTTTTAACGAGCCTTCGGCTGCAGCTAAGCCGCTAAGCTTTTTCGACACCGCCGCAGCTTGAGTGGTCTTCGCCGAGGTCAACTACTTCATCGTCTCACAGGTCAACCCGCAGGCTCAACCAGACAGGCTGCTTGCAGATTCTCCTGGCAGTCCTGGCAACCTTGAAATCGAAGGCGATGCTTCTCACCGGAGGCGGCGTTTGCAACTTAGCAAACAACCGCCTCCTTTTGCCAAGCCGCGTGTAGGCTTGCTTGGCGCATTCTGGCGCGTTTCTGAAGAAAGAGGTTGGCTCCCAAAAGGGGCCCATTTTCCGCGTTGCGCAGTTCTTGCGGCGAGAGGAGCCTCGCCAGCAAGACTGCGGTTCGACCGTGATGCGATGTGATGTTTCAGACTTTCAGGCTGTGTCTGTGCTGTCTTTTTGCGGCTGTCATCATCAGTCTTGCCGTGCGGATATCTCAAGATGTGTTATCCTTCTGCCGGCTATGAGCATCGCTACCGGCTACCGTATTGCGAACTAAACTACACTACAGAACTTGTCTGTTTGAAGACATCTCACGACAATGGCCTCTGCCGAGATCAAGCAGTATCTGCAGAGCATGCTGGAACTGTTTCGAGGTTGCGGCCTTTCACTTGCCTTGGAAGAGCGGGTTCAGGGTCTGCGCGTCCGCATTTGCTGAGGTGCAAGCGGTCGCCATCCTTGGCTAAGACCTGTTGGCAACACTTTGATCGCTCTCGTGGTTCAGGACTTGTTGGGGTATGATCGGATTATCCGTAAAGCGTGAATTGGTGGCTGTTTCCTGACCGCCACCTGCCAGGAGTACGAGGTACGGGCTGGAGCTTGTCAGACTGTGCCGCTTGAGCTGCTTGTGCCGGAAGCCTGCACAGGGTGATGTCACGATCTACAACGGCTCGCGCCGCAGTTAGCCGAGTCGGAGCGCAGTCAGAGCGTTTCTCGGTCTGGAGTCGTCTCCAGGCCGCGGTCTCTTGGAGTTTCCGAAGCTGTTGAAGAATCCCACGGACGAGGTCCTGCGCACCTACACCAAGGCTTCTGAATGGGAAGCTTGGCCCAGCCTTTCGTGCTAACTTTCCTTCGTTGTTCTAATTCTAGCCCGTCTGGCTGCTAGCCCACCTCAAGGAGACTTGGTGGCACATACCCGAGATTCAGAACGCCTGTGCGATCGAGTTCGCGAGCTGCCCAAATGAGTCCTTGTGCTCCAAGCCGAAGCGCCAGCACCAAGTATCTAGGTGATGGATGAGATCGTCAAGGAATTTGGTGCCATCTTCATTCTGACTATCATGAGAGAAGTGCGACCGTTGCTTGGAGACAGGAGCTCCTGGCGGACCTCAGGGCGTCCGAAGAGGAGATGAGCCCTTACCTCAGTTCCGCACTGTCCGTCTGTCTCTGCCACGACGCAGCCCGCCGGGCCGCGTTGGCAATTGGAGATGCTGGATTTCTTCAGAACCTGCGCATACTGTCAAGATGGAGAAAGCAAGGGGACAAGGGAGAACACGAGCGCGGGCTTGCATGCTGAGTCTTTGCCCTTCAGCTGTCAAGAAGGGTGCGGAGCCTTCACTTCTTGCAGACATTGATTGGCAGGCGGTTTGGTCAGAACTCCATCGCTGTGCTCACGAATGCTGCCCCAGACGGGGCTCAAGAGGCCTGGCCACAAGCATGAGCATGCGGAACATGATAAGGACCACCGCTGGTGTCCGTTAACCGCCTCGTTTGCAGCACCTTCGGTTCGAGATGCTGTAGTTTTGACATGGTTTAGATCTGGCGCCCGAGCCGGCTGCAGAGGCGCCCCTTGCAGACTGTCAGCCAGGTGACCCTGTGGCCCTTCAGCCGCCACGGCACGCCACATCCAACTTACATGGTGTGTATCAGCTCATGTCAAAAACGGCCATGTGGCCGAGCCACCGGCACATGCAGCAGGAGCCATCGCCTTTAGTTTGTCGGTGGATGACGCCCGAGCTTGTGGGGACATACTGTCGTACTGAACCGGCTTGGTGGCTTGTGGGGAGTGGTAAAATCAGCAGTTTCCACACTGAAGCTCACTTTTATAGACGCATTAAGTTGTGTCTTGGCCCGACTGGTATGATCTATTCCCTGATCAGAAGTATTCGATTGATCCCATGCCCTTGACTCTGGATCTGCTGGACACTAGGGCTGGAGGAGCTGCCTTGTTAACCAGAGCGTCTGCAGGCAGTCCTCTTTAATCTCTTGAACCTGATCATCCTCCGTCTCCGCAATGCAAGCCGAAGTCGAAGTCGGATATGTCGGATACTTACTCGGGGAGTCACGCCTTGTTCCCTCCTCCGACAACTTGTGTATTCTCCAGGAAGGCGGCCTGCCGAAGACACCAGACAAGACTCCGTCCTGCTGGAAAATGTTCTGCGACTTCACCGTAGGTTGCGGTCTCAGGAATTTTGCCAGGGCCGGCCGGGCGGTGGGGAGCATCTTTCTGAAAGCTGAGGGGGAGGCTTGCTCTCCGTTGGAAGCCTGGTTCCTGCAGTGCTGGCCGCCGTGGCCTCGGCTACTGGTATCACCGGTTTTTTATATACAAGACATGGATACTGGGTACTGGGTGATGCAGCTTTGCACCATGTCTTTCTTCGCTCGCTTACGCTGTATCCATGTCTCGTATGTTTCAGACGAGCCAAGTTTTTCCTCCGACCCCCCAGTGCAGGTGAACTTGGCCAAGAATCATTGGGATGACGAGTGTGATACTATGGTATCCTTACGCTCCTGGCTCATGGCTGATGGGATCATCGTGGTTGGCTCGCAGTTTTGCATTTGCCTTCCGGAAGACAGCAGCATGGACAGATCACACGCTTTGGCCTGTGATTCAGTAGCCTGCCAAACAAAGGTGATGGTCATGAGTGTGCCTGGGCTTTATTCTTTAGTCTGCTGCGGGCAGGCGCAGGCAGGCACGGGAAGTCATCATATCAGCTGTGAATGAGCTACCCAAAGCCAGCAAGCCGGAACTGTGCAGGGCCTGAACAAGTGTCTGTGGCTGCCGGCTTTGGCGCTTGTGGTCTGGGGTGTGGCTTCTTGGACGTGCAAGAAACACAGTTGGTGCTCAGACGGGTCGATGCAACAGCAGAAAGTGTGTGTGTGTGTGTGTGCAAATGAATGAACCTGTTCTACATGCATGAGCGCCTGCCTTTCTACAGCAGCAGGTTGGTTGGGATATGGGGATCCGCCTTGTTGAGCAGAGCTAGAAATCCCGGCTTCAGACTTGGACGGCAAATGGGGACACCTGACACAGTGCCCGCATAATGTCTGGCAGCCCTGGTTGTCTAGGGCACGAGTGCACGAGCAATTCAACCCCACCTCCAGTTTGCGGCTTCTGAGACGGCACGCTTGCATGACCGTCACAGCGTCACATGTCATAGTCGGTGCGGCGAAGTGTTTGTGACTGCTTTGCTCACGTTACCTCGATTTGGCTTCATTGGGTTTTGGTTAAATGTTTGTGTACATGGTTCTGGCATTTCTAGCAGCTTACACGACATCCCTGTTTCAGTTCCGGCTTGTCTGACTGTCGTATCGAGCCTTGCATGGAGGATCCAGGTGTGAGTTTCGAAAAACATGGCTCCGAGTTCCTCGCTGTACATAAAGTTAAAACCTGGCCACCACACCGCAGGATGTGCATACCGCAAGTAAGCCAAAGAGCCTGAAGCCTCAAACCCTTCCTCCCAAGGCCTCAGCCCACACACTAAGCCACCCAAGCCACAAGCACACGACAAAACCGTGCAGCACGGTGGGAGCCCTCTAGAGACTGAGCATTCGACTCGAAACCCTAGAGCCCATAGAGTAGAACCTGAACCGTCAGAGTGTAAACCGGTGGCAGAAGGACTGCGCACAGCATGCTCAGTACATGGGCAGAAGCAGGTGCGCAGCACATGCAACTATGCAGCCTCACCTGACGCGGCTTTCTGTACTTGAGATGTTCTCGTTGCCACCGGGCTGTCCCTTTAAGCGCCGTCGTAGCCACTGAGCTGGGGGAGCGCTGTTGAATGGAAGACCTCACGGAACGGCTTCACCTGCGCAATTGAAGGCAAGACACGGCGCGACGATAACTGTCACATGCGGGCTCAGGAGTACAATCAGACTGCGCATTCACTGACAGGATAGGGCAAGCCTGCCAACCTACTCAATGTGATGTGGCAGGGGGTTGGCAGTGAATTCAAGACTTGGACGTAGAAGATTTGCCTGCCAAACTGGCACTGCATCATCTTTGCAGGGTGCAAACTGGAATTCGGGGGAGGATGCCGTTGGCACAGGGCAACTTCTGGATGCTACGAGGCGGGATCGTCTTGGACAAAGATTTGCAGCATCCCGTTGGGCAACCAGAAAACGGGGACTCATCCCTGTGCTGATGACCTGAAAGCTTAGTTACGGCATGCGAATTAATTCCTGGGTTCGCCTGTTGAGATGCACAGTGTGCACACGAACGGCTGCCTTTCGTCGGCCGTGGCTACACCGATAGCCCTGAACAGCAAGCGGACGGTTCGGTTACGGTTTCTGTTTCTGCTGTGCGGTTCGGCGGTTCGGTTTTGAGGGAAGGCTCTGAACGGTTCGGTTCGCCGTTCGCAAGGTTCCAGAAAGAAAGCCTCACACCCTAATTTGAAAAACCTGCAAGCGCACTCAAATTTCCTCCCTCCAGGTACCTAAGTGTCCTGTACTACCAGGCACTACCGAAGTGGTAACGTGTGTCAGCAAATCAAGGCAGACCCACGAGACAGCGAAACAGCAAGTCGTAACATTTCGCGGTCTAGTCGGTACTAACAGGTCCTGTCTGGAGTGTGCTTGGTTGTAGTACAACTTTAGAACTCGAAATGCCTCCGTTGGGGTGCGGGCCGTGGGCTTGGTTTGTTTTACAACTTTAGTACTGGAAATGCCTCGTTTGGGGGCCTGGCTGGGTGCAAAACCCCCCAAAAATCGCCCTAACACATTGTGTTAGGGCGATTTTGGTTGGTTTGGTTCTGCTGAACTTGGCGGCATCCTGAGTAGGGCCAAAACACCGTTTTGTGCTGGAAATGCCTCGTTTGGGGTCCTGGCTGGATTGGGCTTGGTTTGTTTTGCAACTTTAGTACTGGAAATGCCTCGTTTGGGGGGCCTGGCTGGGTGCAAAACCCCCCCAAAATCGCCCTAACACATTGTGTTAGGGCGATTTTGGTTGGTTTGGCTACGCTGAACTTGGCCCATCCTGAGTAGGGGCCAAAACACCGCCGTTTTGTGATGGAAATGCCTCGTTTGGGGTCCTGGCTGGGTGCCAAACCCCCCAAAATCGCCCTAACACTGTGTTAGGGCGATTTTGGTTGGTTTGGCTCTGCTGAACTTGGCGGCATCCTGAGTAGGGGCCAAACCCCTAACACATTGTGTTAGGGCAATTCTGGGTGGTTTGGCACTGCTGAACTTGGCGGCAGGGCCAATCCCCGCTTTCGTACTTGAAATGCCTCGTCTGGGGAGAAATTTTCGGTTCTGTAACTCCAGGCATTCTTCTTTGCTTCGTTCTTGGGTCAACAGCAAAGAAAAACCAAAGAAGAGCAAAGACCAAAGAAGGGAAGAGAGAGAAAACAAGAACAACAAAGAGCGTAAAAGTAGCAAAAAAGCAAAGAAGAGCAGAAAAAGGTAGAAGGGAACTACCTGGAACCTTTCACGGTTCGGGTTCTATTTCGGTTCGACGGGCCGGTTTTATCACTCGGTTCTGGCGGTTCCGGTTCTTCGGTTCGCGGTTCGGTTCCTTCTCTCCCTGCCTGAATGCACGGCCAGTAGCCCCACAGCGGAAACATCTGTCTTGGAACTTTGTTTGCTTGAAGACCTTCGCACTGTAGCATCATTTGCTTGAAGCAGCAAGTTGTGGAAGTCTTGGCCACTACTAAATGCCATGCTGCTGAGAGGTAAGCTGAATCCCTGTTCGTTGGATTTTGTTGATCTCCGAGGTGACCTACTACAACCCTGATGTGCCGACAACATCAACAACTACCACTACAACAAGCACAACAACAACCACGACCACTGGAACAGGCATCACTCCTATCGTGCTCCTACCATGCGAAGAATTAAGGAGGCTTGGTTTGCACTGGCACGATGATTCATTAGTGGCGTGGTGAAGCTGATCTTCGAAGCCTGGAAGTGTGGAACTTTGACCAACCGAAGTTGAGGATAAAAGTCGCAGTCATTCTGTTGACCCAATGCGTGATGCCCATCGCACTTTGCAACTATGTGGCTCCTTGAATGAGCACTTTGCGGCTGTGTCCTTGGTTTCCATCTCGCGTCGCCTTCTCTCAGCGTGCATCTGTTTGTCCAGGTTGGTGTCCTTGGTGGTGCCGGGCTGGTTTCTGGCTTGCTCGCGATTCCAGCTGCCGTTGCCCTGTGCTCCGCTCTGGCTGAGTCTCTTGCGAAGCAACTTGGAGGTTTTCGTTTTTCTGCTAAATTAAGCGAGTATCGCTGAGCTGTTGGGAACGGAACGCATTGCAGATGGTCAGGTGGGATGCCGAGTGCCGGCAACCGCTCGTGACGTGGCTCTTCATTCACGGCTTGATCCTTTCGTTGGTGCCAGGCACAACATTGAGGGCCGTTGCTGGTGGTAGTCTTATAAACTCTTTTGTGGTTGTGCGAGGCTTCTTCATGCTATGCCTCGGCATGGATTCAGAGGTTGTGGCGTATGCACGCGTGGCCCTTGGTATTGCGGGGAATCATCAACTCAAACCTGGGCAGGCTGTGACGCAATGCTAAGGCCTAAGACAAAAAGCCCGCTCAGAACAGTCAGAGTACCCGGTGGACGTTGCTAAAGAGGACTGCTCTAGTACTACTCCGAATCACTGCGCTACAGGGTGCATTACGGCCATGTGGCATTGAGGGAATGACCTGCACCTGTAGGAGACCCTCGGGGCATGTGCTCACCATGCCGCCGGCAAGATTTCAGAAACGTTTGTCGTTATCTGCAGCTGCTTGGAACCGCGGCGCTTTTCAAAGATCTCGAATCACCAGGGATGCCATCCAAGGTGAACACGTGCCTGGTGCTGCCGACGCTTGTTCTTTTGATTGTGGGCGCTTACATGTTCGCCCACACTACTGATAGCAATTGTGCCTCAGCTTGTACTTGTATGGTCAGGAGAAAGACTTGATGATTGCATTGTGAATCGAATTCGGGCACGGCGTCGAGTGCTTCGCGGCTACTCCAGGCAATCCAGATGTCCGGTGGTGGGCACGGCTGACGCTCGTTCTGACTGCCCTAGCACCAGTGCTGGGCAGCTGCTGCGTCGAGCACATCGGCCGGAATGATTTTTGACCCTCGCCCGTCAGATGCATTCGATGTTTGAGCCTGAGGTGCTGCGATACCAGAAGCAGCGGCATTCCTGGTGCTTGTTGGGACCCTCCCCCACCTCGGGCTGATGACTTGACACTGTCTGAGGCGCAGCTGGAGAGCAGGTCCTAATAGCACGAGCCTTTCACAGAGGCTTTCCGGGCAAGTTCCCGTGAAAAAAACTTTTCCCGTCGAAGGGTCCACATGTTGGCAAATCCCCGGCTCGTGAAAGCTCCTCATGGTGACCACACCTGTCCTCAAGCCAACTTGTGGCAGAATCGATTGAACGTTCGTAGTGTGCAGCTCACGTGCGCTTGCCAAAGCGCCAATTGCGTTAAAGCCTTAATGTGCCTCCAGTGGCATGGACATCCTGCGAAGATGTCCAAGCGGACTCGGCGGCCTGCGCGGAGCCTTCAAGGGCCCACAACGGAGCCGGCAGACAAAAGCGCAGCTGCTGTTCTGCAGGAGTAGAGAGCACCCACAGCCGTTGAATCTGTGATCAGCGCCGCTTCTGCCAGGCGTCTGGGTCCACAAGAGAGCGTGAGAGAGACAGAGAAATGACGCATGATGTTGCAGGGGAGAGACAGAAAATGAATCTGCAATCCGAAGAAAGCAGATGCTCGATGGCGACACTTGCAGGCTGCCCTCTTTCCATCAGGAGGCACTGCGGAAGGAGTTTATGGGGCCTACCCAGAAGAAGCACCCTCAGCTTTCGATATAGGGTTTCAGCTCCATATCTTGTAATTGCATTGTGGAGCAGCGTGTCTTTAGCCGACTGCCCGAGGCACATGCTTCTGCCAAAGCCGACTGCCTCGGACCGCCATGCGATCGCTGTCATTGACTCGTTGCTGTCACCGACTCCGTCCGCGTTTTGCAGGAGATGCCTCGTCGTGGATCTGGAAGCAGACTGCCCGCCCCCGATGCAGTTCACATGCAGCATCAGCACATCGAGCGAATGTCTGACTTGACTTGACTATAATCAACTCCCCCAAATCCCCGAAGGACTAGGAAAAGCTGGTTTAGGCCGGGATCCAGAACAGGCTCTTCTGGATTGGGATGGTACTTATGAGGGCGAGGGAGGGTTCAGGAACGGAAGCAGTGTCTGTTGCAGTGATGGTGGTGGTGGTTGTCGTAGCCGCAGCAGGAGCAGCGGCCTGATAGGAAACAACGGCTTGGAATTCCGACCCCGTTTGTTTCTGATTCCGGGACAGGTCGAAGGCTTGCCGTATCCCTTCTTGAACGGGCCGAAAGATTAAATTGCAAATCCAACACCATTCATTAATTCATCATCCACCACGCTGTAATGTGGGCTTTGTCCTTGCTCCTTGCTAAGTGGGAGGCAAAAAGGCACAACCCAAACGGACCAGTAGTGTGGCGGGTGACCGCAGAATTCTTGATGTTGATGTGCACGCTGAACATCATTTCAGTTGAAAGATCTGCAGGTCATCAAACCGCAGCATGGCGGACTTGCTGCTGACCTCTGGCTAGCAGAGCTACTTCTACTGTCCCTTCGTGAGACCTTTGAACCAAGTCGTTGGGACAGTTTCGAAATAAGTAGTCCCATTAGCCGTTGCGGCGTGCTGGAGATTAGTTGGCATCTCTTGCGTTTATGTTTGTTGCAAGCGTTCCGAAGTGACTGCAGATGTCACGCAGCGCAGATTCATCCGGCTTCTAGCTGCAGACGTACGTTTACTAGTCTGGGGCTTTCCGGAGCTGGACGGGGTCGCATCGACGGCGCCCGCCGAAGCTCCTAAGCCGAGCCTGGCCTAGCGGTGGCAGTCAGAAAAGACTTCTGGTATGCGTGCCACTGTAGCAGGGAACGCCTGGTGCCTAACGGATACTGTTGGTCCACCAGATCTTCACGAATTTTCCTTGCCCTTGAACAAAGGCGCAACACAGCTGGCTCCAGCTGCCTCCTTCAGTGTTAGCCCTGTGGCTTTCGGACATGTTCCATGGTCGACAATGACGGAAGCCATGTCAGTGTATTGCACAAGACTCAGCTTGTCAGGTGGCATCAGATATTGGCGTAAGAATTGTTCACAATTACTCAAGTTCATGCTGTTGCAGAAGCCGTTGAATCGGCAGGGCTATTATCCGTCCATGTAATGTCCAGATGATTGAGACAACCGTCCACCTCAGCCAGTGAAAGGAATTGAACGGCTGAGGGACTTGGTCAGGTAGAAAGGTGTGTTGAGTCCTCATGGCCACGGCCAGCAGCTGGCATGGCTCCGCAGGCGACGAGATGAAGTGTAAACGAAGGGCCAGGAAAACGCAGGAGCCAGTGCTAAGCAGTGCTCATTGCTGTCATCTTACTGTTTTCAATGCGGTATCTATCGGGACCCGATGAAACCGCGACCATGTCCGGATAAGTGGAGCGGAGACACAGGTTTCTAGGGCAAGGCTATACAGCTGACGTATCCCCGACAGCATTCCCCGATCATGATGGTTTGCGAATCGACGCCCCCTGCTGCGCTTGCAGCTAACGATCCCGTTACCTGGTAGAGAGACTGTACTCGGAGCCACTCCACAGCGGCACCAGGCAGCACTGCCCGAAACATGTCGTGGCCTCAGCAAGCTCGACTCGCACAGTCCCTAACGCACTTCCGCGACCCGAATGGTGTCAACCAGCAAATGAGCAGTGCTGCTAAGCCAACGACAATGCCTTGCTGTCTTGGAAGACTTGCAAGGCCAACTCCGATTTCAGACTACCCCCACTTGGCTCGCGCGCAGCTGGACCCCATGCAGCAAGGGCTTCACACAACCGCAAGCAGCGAGACGAGACCAACCATCGGCTTCTTTGGCTTCTTTGCACAGGAGAGGTTCGATTTGAAGAGTGCGGTCGCCGAGTGTCCGGCACTCGGACCACAGTCCAAGCGTGTCTTCAGGGCACTGGAAGAAGCGAACTTACACTGAGACCGGAGCATTCTCTTGGCTGAGTGCAATCCTCAGATGTGAGCTACGAAGCTGTGCCCCGGACAGTTGCAGCTTTTGCTATATGTCCAAGTCACCATCGGCGCCTGGCTGGTGGCTTGCTTGAGCCCCCAAGAGCCGAGGACCGGGGGGGTGATTCGTTTTGGGTGACCTTGGCCTCCAGATTCCGAGAAGTACAGCTTTGGTCTGGTGGCATATAGACTTCTGCGGAAACTTGTGTTGCGGAAGCATGTCTCGACAGCTTTGTGCAAGCGAGAAGATTCCACTGCTTCCGGAGTCGACAGGTGTGGCTGCCGATAAGAACCCATACCATACTGGATGCATGGTAGGCTAATTACAGGCTCAGCGAGAGAGGGAGAGAGAGAGAGAGAGAGAGAGAGAGAGAAAGAGAGAGAGAGAGAGAGAAAGAGAGAGCTGCAGAGAGCGCGGAGGTGAGGCCGGGATCCTGGAAATAAAGTTCGGGGAGGTTTGGGTCCGCGACAGACAAACAACACCGATCGGTCGTACAGAATGCGGGGAAGCAACACCGTGCAGTCCAAGCCCCAATGCTCCTTCGACCGAAAAAATCCACGAAAAAGGGTGAAAGGCGCGGGGAGAGAGAGAGAGAGAGTAGCCATTTTGGCTCACGTCGACCCCGCGCTTTCCTCTGGGGGGGCGCTCGAGGGCGGCCCTTCGGGCCTGCTGGGAGCAGCAGGTCTGTCGGGTGGACGTCCCTCGAGCGGGGGAAAGCTTGAGTTATAGTGGCCCCTGGCGTCTTGGTGCCATAAGAAGGGCGCACCCCGCTCCCGGGAGTACGTGACAGGCTCGATTTCCCGCAAATTCTACCACGACCGGGGAGAGCCCCTACGTCGTGTTTGTGATAGTGGCAGGGAAACCGCGAATAAAAAGTTTGCCCACGCGATGGTCAGCGAACCGAAGGGGGCACCCCTGTGAATCAGTGAAAGTCTTTCCATGCCTTAGGTGCCGAAATGGACCCTCGTATCATGGGGGACACCGCAGAGATGACCCGGACTGTGTGCTACATGGTTGTGAAAGCGGGATCCCAAACAAATACAGGCTTTCCCCAGGCAGCGGAAGATAGACAAAGCAGTACACGAAGCCTTCACAGAAGGCGCAACTCCGCACCTGCCAGTGTGCGAAACAGTTGTTCGGGGAAGACCTCGAAAGTCACCGCTGCCCTTTGTCGACGATGCGGGACTGCAGCTGCCGGGGGTCCCTAAACAATCAGGAAGGCAGTGGGCGGGCATACTGAGATGCACTTCTTAGTTGCCTACAGTCTTGTCCCGAATGCCGGCATAGATGGGGGCTAGGGCTGAAAAGCGTGAAGACAAAGTTCCTTGAAGGAGAACAATGCCATGCTGCCACCGATACTTGCATCCTGTATGGGGTAAGCAACCCGACACCCGCCAAGGCAAAGCAAGTTCAACTTGAGCAAGACACGAGATTGCCTTGGCTTGGGATGAGGCGATCCGCTCTACAGCGACTTCGAGCTCCTCCGTCCCTCCCCGGAGCTGATCAAGACCACCCAGGTCGTGCCAGAGCGTACCTCAAGAGCAAAGGGCACTACCATTTGCGATGATGAAAATCTGGGCCTGCCTCGCCAAGCTGAGCCACCTGAAGCTCGGAAACACGACATGGTATGGCAGATGCACTTCTGTTCGCCTACGGAGCTCAGAGGCGATACCCCCCTGGAATCCTGACTTTTGGGCCTGCTCGATTCTTCGCTCTAGAGGCTCAGAGCTCAAAGTCTTCGGTGTCTCACAGTGCTTGCAAGATCCGTTTTGGCCAGCATGTGGCTTGGAGACGGAGCGGGAAGGCTCAGAGAGCTCGAATTCACCCCTAAAGGATTGCAGGGGAGTGGTGCGTGCTGTTGGAGTCACCATTCAGCCACTCAACGAAGACGCTCCATCAGCATGGTGATATGGAATCAGGGCGCTGATTCCACGTACCTGCCAGGCAGCCCCCTGAGGTGCCAAAGATTTGATTCAGGACAGGCCCCCTGTGGTGTCCAGATTAGACAACAACATACAACATTCTCTTCTCCTGACCTCGTCTTTGCTCTTGCCCTTGGCCGAATCTATCAGTGTGCATATGCGCGAGTCAAAAGACTCCAGAACAGCGGCTTTCCGTCAAGGCGCCGTGGTGACCCTTCCTGGGAGACCGGTGATGAACCGGATATGTTCAGCCTCCTGTTCACACGATCAGATCTCCCGATGCTTTCTTGTTCCTGTCTCTCTCTGATATCGGCATGCGGGTCTGACATGAGTGCAGGTGCTGTTATCGGCTGCTACTGCTGTAATCGGCTGCTAGTGCACAGGCTTACCTCGCCATTCTGCCGTCCCGTATTCTACCTCTTCCTCAAGGAATGCAAGTGCATGTGCATCTGACATGGGTGCAGGAGAAGTAAATCGTCTAATGCAAGTGTTTGCAGCTTCCTCCGGGAAGTACTTGGCCACTGGATTCGCTTTTTCGCTTCTTCTCTCCCAACCCCTCCCCAGCGGACCGTAATTTGAGGCCCACGCAGGACGTGGGACCTCTAGCTCCATTGCTCCTGGGTGCTTTTGTGCACAGCTGGAGGATGGCCCACCGCTCCTGACCCTTTGCCGCTAATTACTGGCCTTGGACCCTGCTTGGGTAGCTAGGCAGTAGTCACTCCCTTCCTGGGTCCTTGGTGGCAGCTGGACGGAGTGTACTAACCCTAAACCCATGCGACAACATACAACATCAGCTACAAGGTGGTCATGGTCTTTCAATATATAGTTCTCTACTCATTTACGAAAGGTACAGTGCAGCGCGGACTAGCACTTTTTTTGACCGCAGAGATTGCTGAAGATGCAGTGCTTAGCGAGGCGTTGCTCGCCAGAGGAACGAAGCATGCGATGCTGAGCGTAGCGAGGCATTGCTCGGTTCCCCCCCAGGGCGGGGAGGGTGGGTGAAAAGTTTCTTAGCCGCGGTGCGACGTGTGAGAGAACACATGTTGGAGTTTGCTTGTGCCGAAATGCAATGCAGTATGAAGACTGAAAGCTTTCGACACACGATAGAAAACACAGTTGACTAAAAAACAAACTCACAACTAGCGTTCTCTAACCATTTACGAAAGTTACAGTGCAGCGCGGACTAGCATTCTTCTTGACCGCAGAGATTGCTGAAGATGCAGTGCTTAGCGAAGCATTGCTCGCGAGAGGAACGAAGCATGCAATGCTGAGCGGTTCCCCCTCTTCAAGTGCATCTAGCAATCTCTGCCTATCGCCTCCCTCACCGTACGAGTTGCGGAATGTACCTGGCAGAGCGGAGCTGTGCTAGGCAGGAAGAGACGGAGAAACGCTGCGATTTCCAACAATGAGCGCGGCTTTAACTTTATTTCTAGCGAAGCATGGTGTACTGCGCGTCCTGCAGCAGCTGCGGCCACTGCATAGTCTCATCGTGCAAAGTCACACAATGCGATGCAGAAGCAAGCTGTGGTAGCGTGATGCTGGCTTTGTCGGCTGTGCGATGCTGAAGCCTCTGCTGAGTCCGGCGAGGTGCTCAACCTCGAATTGCACGCGGTGCAAGTGCGCCCAAGTTGCCGCGAGGCGCAGGAAAGTATTCGGAAAGTACCCAGCGGTTCAGCGGTGCTGAAAAGCTTATTAAGTCATATTAAGTCCTGATTCGGCGCCGGTGTTATCCGATGCGGTCGGAAGCACGAAGCAGACATGCTTGCCGCGCAAGAGTTTCCAGGAACACTGCCAGTGCAAGCTGTGCAAGGGTCTCAAAACAGAAGATGTATGGTTGCAGACTTCCTTCCAGTTGCGGCCACTGTCGCCGCACTTCTTCGGCTGTGAAGATTGCGTTGAGCCAAATAAAGGAAACAGAATCACTAAATCATCCCCCAATCCCCATGCGGTGCGTATCTGCAAAGTGTCTGCGGCGCTACTATAGCAGTGCATGCGCTGTGCGCAGCGAGCGGGGCGGCTCATGAGCGAAGCAGTGTTGCAGCCACGAAAATACGAACTTGCTCTCTTGGCACAAGTGTATTTCCGAGCGGTGCGGATCAGCCGGTCTGGCCCGCTGGTGTTTGTGCGAAGGAGGCACAAGGGGGACATCTGCTTGATTGCGTATCATTAGGCTGCCTACTTCGACTAGAAGTGCATTGCGAGGCAGCCAAGTGCCTCAAGTGCCTGATGGGGTGCGAGCCAACTTTGCTTGGCTGTCAAGGCAGTCAAGGAAAATGCCCCACATGCTTGGAGCTATGCAGGGTGCCCTTGGCGCTGTGCAGGTCCTTGTATAACGGCGACAGAAAAGGGCGCATGTTTTTGCTGAGGGTCGTGGCCCAGTTCAGGAGTCCAAGACCGCCTCAAGCTCTTTGTTCGCTGTGTCTCTGCATGGCAAGAAGCTGCTCGCTGAGCTGCTGCAGCTTGACGGTTTCCGTCGGTGCGGACTGCGGAAGGTCCACCCGCACCAGGTCACCTCCTGCGCAAGGCAGCGCCCAGAGCAACGATTAGCGATGCTGCGGTGTCCTTGTTTTCTGTGCGCAGCAGTGCCAGCAGGTCGTCGACATACAGCCAGGCTCTGTGCGGGTCGTCACAGAGCAAAGCATGAATGCACCGCAGTAGAAGACTGCCGGTGCGCTGCCGCCGGTATGCTGAAAATCTAGCCCCAAAGTGGCATACGTGATAATAGTACAAGGCAAGGCATCGCCAACCCTAGTGCCCGAGTGTGAGCGCCGAAAAAGTAAGGTACCCCGGTCGTCAGGCTGACTTTGCAGCACTTGTGCGCTGCCTTAAATTCCAAGGACAGTGTGTAGAGCTTTGCATAGCCATCATCGTTCACGAAAGTGCGTTGCACATCCGATGCAGTGGAGAGCGATACCTTTTCGGGAAGCTGCACTGCAGAATTTAGTCCACATATGATGGTGCTATCAAGAACTAAGCGCGGATCTCGGCCTTCCGCCATGACAATATTCAGCTTTCCTATTGCGGTGCCTTGCGGCCAGTGTTTCTTTGCCTCTGCTTGGGAGCCTTCAAACTTTTGAACAAAACCCTTGCGGACCTCTTCATCCACAAGTCCGCTGCAAGCCAGTTGCCCATCTACAGTGCTCAAGCGATGCGGGGCTGAAATCCTCCGAGCAATCAAACAAATTAAGTCATTCCTGTGCGTGTGGCCATTGGCCACTGCTGGGCAGTGCACCAAATGCGCCGGTGGGCACTCCTTCGTCAAGGATGAGGGGTAGCTGTGCATCTTTGTCTTGGATCGCCTGAGCAATGCATTGCAGTGCTGTGAGTCTGAAGGGCTGGCCTTCTGAGACTCGCAGAAAACGCTGCTTATCCTTGCTCGGTGCCAGGGTAGAGTGGATGATTTCTGCAGGAGCTGCGCAGTGTTCTTCGCTAAGGGGGTGCTCATCCTTGCCCGCCTTAAGATGCTCAGCTATGTGCTTGATGAGGTTGTGCGACTTAAGGTATTTCTTAAAGCTGTTGGCGAGCTGTGCTAGGGGTTTAGGCTTCGTATTAATATTATTGCGGAATGATCAGCGGTGCTGAACATCCCTGTGCCATCGCAAACCGCAGGGCGTTTAGGAAGGTAACACGATGGCAGATATTTGTGCAGCGAGTCTATGTTAATGGGCGCACCGAGCTGTGCTGTGCAATGCTGCGTAGCCAGTGTGATTATCCCCGTAAAAGGGTTTTCTTGCGTTGCTGCCTTTGCAAATGCCTTGCTGCTTTGCGAATCCGGAAGGCAGGTCTGTATGCAGTGCGTAGCAAGTTCTTGGCATAGCTGGATGTAGAGCTTTTCTATTTCCTCTGTGCTTTGCTGCGGGTATTCAAAATGCGCGTGGCATCCCTGGAGATGTGCTGCGCGAAGCAGTGCACAGAGTTTGTGATGCGAATCTGCGTTTAAAGCTTGGTCGGGAAGAAATAGAAGCGCCACGTGCTCCCGACCAAACGGTGCTATGCAATTTGGCATGTGATTCCAATTGCCAGGCACCCCTCTGCATCAGTGGCGAGTCGAGAAGCGGTCACGGATTCGCCAGCGAGTCTGTCCGCGACAGTGTTCGCGCTCCTCGGGACTTGCTCCCACGTAACATGCAGGTGCGACTTAGCAGGGCTGTCCCATGCAGTCTGAAAGCAGGACAAGGTTGGAGCGACGCACCAGGAGAGCTCACACTGCCACCCCAACTCAACCAAAAGGGAAATTCCCCGACGAGCAGCAATACGGGGCAGACCCCTTTGACCTCGACACATACGCGACCTTCAAGAGTTCTACGGTACCGGGACTTACCCCGCAACAAGGCGGAGCCGTTCAGGCAGTGCCTGGGCCAGGGCCAGCGTTGCCCTCCTGCAACTCCGGGGGAAACCCCAGCGGCCCTCGCTAACCAGCAACAAGCCCTACCAGGTGGTCACCTTCGTTAGCACCTGTAAACCTCGAGTGCTGCACTGGCACTGCCTTGTTGTAGTTACTCAGGAGAGCTGTAAGATCTCCTGGTATGTAGGGACGGCCGCGTGAGCCTTCATGAGAGCTTACTCAGCTTCGATTCTTTCGAAACTTAGTTGGTTTTAATACTTTGGAGGAGGTTGTTTCTGCGTGTATCACATATCTCAGAGGTGGCACTCCCGGCCGTATCGTTCGCAGCCGACTCATAACCTGCTGTGCAGGGTCCATCGGGTGCTGATAAGTAGGAGCCAAGAAGCAGTCACACTGACTACCAGCACGCCGCAGAGAAGGTGGAACTACCACAGCGTGCAGACGTCCCCACTGTCCACCAGCAGCCGAAGACGAGCAAGACACCACTGATGATGATGATGGCATAGGCCGCCATGCTCCTGCAGCTTCACCCACTGGGGTACCGCCGGCTCTCACTGATCGGCAGTGTAATCGTCTTTACCAACTACTCCAAGAACACGACGACCAGGGGAGACCCGCTTATAACTTGGACCAGTACCATACGGACGAGGAGAAGTGGCGCGCCTATAGAAAGGTTACCAAAACGGGCATACCGAGATCAGAGACGAGAATAGCGACAACACAGATCGTGGAAGCCAGATTCAGAACGGTGGGCCAAGAGGCGGGAGACGCAGTGAGCAGCAGAAGAGTGAGTGAGCAACGCCGCTTCCTGTGGGAAAATCCCGGCCATACCCCGATTCGGTCACTTCGCTGTCTGTACTGAGGTGCTCTGGTGTCATTTTTGTTGCTATACATTGCACTGTCCAACAGAAGCGATAGTCGCCTTGCCTCCTGTACCGGCCTGCATTTTTCAGTTGACTTCGATCCGCACAACTTTTCAGTCCAAAATCGCTAGGTACCTGACGTGGGTGAAACCCCTTGAACAACGTTTTCCTTAATCTTAGACGGGCCGCTGGAGCCTTCTAAAATCCTCGAAGCCGCGCCCCCTCTCTGGGGCCATTATTACTTCCCTCCCTGACCGGTTACCTTTTTGCCTTTGTTGCCGTGAAGTGAACCTGTTCAGTGACAGCCACTTTTGATCTGCAGTCGACAAGCCCTTGGCGAACGTTGTGAAGTCACTTGCTGCATGGTCGTATGGTATTCTGCTCCTTTGCGGTAAGGCGGATTATGCCTCAACTTCAATTTGCTTTCGCAGCAATCTCATCTGGCTTCCCCAAACAATTTGGGGGGGCGCGAAGCGCTGGTGGAGGGTCGCCCCCCTCCTTCTACCCGCGCGAAAGAAAGAGAGAGAGAGAGCGAGATTTCCGTTTGGCCAACACCTTTTTGCATCTGTGCTGTCCGTCGCAAGGAGTTTGGGTGGGGGAGGTATTGCTCAAAGGCGACCAGACCGGGCCCAGATACGCCCAGCCGCGATCCGCCGGGGTTGCAACGGGGGAACCCCTTCAATGGCTTATGTGCGGCCTGCCCGCGGCCGAAATTCCAATCCAGGGGTGAATCCAAACCGGAATCAGCCAGGTGAATTACAATGTGAATCAAAGCCAGAAGAAAATAACTTGAAAATAGCCCTTGTTTCGGGCCTGTGCCAGAGATAAGATGTCTTAACACTTGACTTTTATTTGGCTGCAGCAAGAGTGCTAAATGTGCCAGGTCTTACGCAAAAGTCCCATGGCCGCAGTGCCGAAGCCTCGGCGCAGCCGGCGCCTCGATGTTCTAACATAGATCTCTTGGAGAGCGCTGCCATTTTGAAGGCTGTCAGCCTCAAGGATCCTTAGTGGTAGTCTTGTCTTTGTGATCTCGCAAAAGATCCGGATTAAGTCAAGGACAACAAACTCGCCGGCAGTCACCTTCCACGACTGCGTCACTTGTGTAGAAGCTCATGTTTTGGCGGCGACTTTTGCTATGTTGGCTGTCGGGCCTTTGTAGTCTTTTTCTTGGGACTTCGAGGGTTGTTGCATGTGGCTTCAGTTTGTTGCATCGGTGCATGGGGGCATGCTTCAAATTGCCTTGGCTCAGTCAGTAGTGTACGATTAGATAGGCAGACTTTGTGCATGGGCCTCGCCTCTGCGCCTAGAGGCTTTCGATGCTTGGATGCAGAAGACACCTGCAGACTAAGCGTTCTGTCGGTGCAGCTACATGGGATCATTGAGGCAGCCATGCTGGCGATCGAAGCCGGGATGACCATGGAGGAGATTAACAAGTGTTCGCTGGCTGCTAGCAATGCGCAGCTCGGCTATCGAAGACAGGCACACGGATGCATGCCAGGTTACAGGTCGCAAATTTGCTGAATCTCAGGTGGGCAGATGAGTGCATGGCCAAGGCTGGGCACTTGTAAGATGCCACATGTTGGGTTTCTTCCGGTGGGGCTTCAGCTGCATCTCACTCCAGAGCCCGTGTCTCGGAAAGATCATGAGGAATGTGCTGCTTGGTTAGGTCCTTTGCCCACCTTTTCGATCGACAGTGCCGAGCAGATGCTTTTTGTTCGTGTCATTTACCCTCGGCAGGCTATCGCACCCTCGAAGGCCAATGTCCAGGCGGTGGCAATTCGAGGTTCAGGGCCGGCAGACAAGATTACAGTGCCAAGCCTTAACCTGGACTTGCGATGCGACATAGAGCTTTGCGGCTTTGCGCATCTCTTGCATCTTGCAGTGGTCGGGCAGGGGCTAGGGAATGCCGGACCTAGGTCAAGACCTCTCCGAGCGATGCGACTCTTGTCCGCACGAAATACAGCTTGCTCTTCTCTCCCGACCAGCAAGCCCGCATGTCGACGGGGCAAGGGGAAGTTGAATGGTACTCTTTGGCACAAGGCTGCCAGTGGTCAAGACACGGCCGGAGTTTGAGAAGGTGCATCTGCCTTTTTTGAGCATTCTTCATTCTGTACCTGCCACGCGGGTGAGGTCTGGAACACTTACGGCAGTAGCGCCGGATCAGGGAGTTGCTCCATTCCGATCTATAACAAGCATCGGAGGATTGAGCTGGCAGCTCTCTCAGCGAGTTATCGAGTCGTGTTGTGTGTAGACCTCTGCATGCTGATGCTGCACTTTCCTTTGACGATCCGCACTCTTGACTTATGTTGTACGCAAGGCCAGACTAGAAAAGACACTCGGAAGCATCTGCCGGCACGCAGCATTCCGGGGAAGCCTTCTTCGTCGGAAACTGAGTCTTCTTCCTACCGTGAGAGATGAGGATGGACAAAGACCACGCCGCGCTGGAAGAGGCCAGGAGTTACGCTTTCTTGAGCCTTCTAGAATCTAGAAATTCAGATGGGGATGATGTCGCCAAGCATCTGGCTACTTCGCACAGGCGACGGAGTTTCAGGCGAAAAGAGAAGCAGCCATAGCTGCAGATGAAGCGGCCACGGAGAAGAAGCGTGCCACATCCCAGCTGACGAAGTTGGTCCCTGGCCCAGAAATGCACCTTGCCACAACACACTCTCAGGTGCTAAGCGGCAGAAGAGGAAGGATGCAAAAGCAAAGAGCCAGCAGCTGAAAAAGGAAGCAGACGGCATCAACAAGCGGGGAGCTGAGTGGCTGAGGGCGCAGGGTCGAATGAGGATCGAGCATGTCCGGTTTAACTGAGGTTTGGAACTGATGGCAGCTTCTTAGACACTTGCCTGAAAACGCTTGCAACTCCACACTCTCTAGCGGGGATCGGTGAGTGCAAAAGACAAAACGCAGCACCTGCAAGGATATGATGGCAAAGATGGATCCCAAGGCCCTTTTCCTTTCGAAAGCATCCTTTGCATGCCCAGCCACGAGATGCGGGGCAGGTGTTGGAGGAGGAAGCCAGAAAAGCCAAGGAGGCTGCAGCGGTCGCTGCAAAGGAGGCAGCAGCTGCGAAAGCGTCGCACGGCCGAAGCATGGGAGGGCATTCCGTGAGATGAGGCCGAGTTATAAAGTTAAACTCATCTACTAGATTCCAGCCAACGGCCAGTGAACGCAGTCCACATCGTGTAAGTTTTGACTAACAAGGAAGAGGAAGCAGAGACTTAAAAAGCCATGCAGCCGTTCCTACCAGGAACTCAAGCATTTCCTGTATCACAGGAACGCCATGAGTCCATGTCACTTGACCGAGCTGCGGCCCTCCACACAGACAACAGGCAAATGCAATTCTTCATCCGATGAATTCCGGCAACCAAACTGCAGCAGAAGTTGCACTCAAAAGGACTCTGGGTGCCCACGTATCCCACGCCCAATCGGAGCAACGACTCGATGCAGTCAGCCACAACCCCAGCCGATAAACAGTGATCAGACGACCTTCAGCTGCGAATCGAGCTTTGAGCACTCGACGAGAAGCTCAGCATATCGAAACAGCGACGGTCTGGATTGCTTTAAGTGGGCCGCGGAATCCATTGGGCGATGCTAGTCGACTTAGGAGAGCCCCTGCTGCACAGTTATCCGGCCGAACATGCAGCACGGACTAGCCGATCTTAAGAAAATTCATGGGTCGGGGCGGCCAGGTGCGCGAAGTTTGATGCAGAGGTTCTCGATTTGCAGTCAGAAATTAAACCCGCCGGGGGAGTGCAGAGCATGAACTACAATGTGAATTTCGGCATTGGAATTCTCAAGGTTTGCCCTCGAGGTTGGGTTCAGTTGCAGGCTTGCCGCGAGACGCTCCATGCAACACACAAGATCACACAAGGTCCACCATCACACCGACACAGATGAGCTCCCAGCAGAACATTTCCATCCGCGACGTGGAGGATTAAGAGGCACAGCTTTCTGGACCAGCAACATGTCACGATGATGATCGCACTCGCATCCGCTCCTGTTCGCCAGGTGAGTGAGGGAGCCGTTTCACCAGATTCAGATGCGTGCAGAATCGGTCTGCGCAGAGCGTCCAAGGCAGAGGCCGACCCAGGCACAAAGCACAGTTACAGAAGAAAGGCTTTAGACAAAGTTGAACAAGAAGCCGGAACTTGACACATCGACCCGTGTTTGAAACATCATGTTTGGGTGGGAGGGTTTAGGGCAGCGGTGCGGAGGGCAGCCGACGTGCAGCTCAGGTCGCCACTTACCAAGATCTCGCAGTGCACCACAGGCAAGGTCCTGAAGTGCACAGAGGCGACTAGGTCTTGGCTTTGGGGGAGCCAAACTCAGGCCAATCAAGCGGTCAACCAGGGCAACTTTCTGCAGATCCCAGCGGGCATCACAAACGTGAAAGCTCCCGGATCTCATTTGTTCAGGCGCGTTGCACAGACTGTGTGCGCGGTTCATGGCCATTGCTTTAAGCGTGCCTTGACTGTCTGACTCTACCTTTTAAATCCAGGGAGCCATGATCACATGAAAGCGCAGCCCATGTCAACTGTCAAAGCGCCCGAGACCTTCCAAGAATTTCATAGTGCTACACACCGGTCCAGAACCTGGAATACGGAGTTGTCTGCTCGAACGACGACTTGGCGAAGAGATGCACATAGCTGCACCCAAGCCTTGCGCTGCTTCTTCTATCTGCGAATGGTGCGTTTGCTGCACACTCCGTTGTTGAGCTTGACGGCCTTTGGAGCGCCTTGCCATGCGTTTGCTGCTACTCCTGAAGATGTGAGTTCTGACGGAGTCTAACGAACAGTACGATCGCAGTTCAGGTGCAGGCGATTGACAATGGGATAGGACTGACGCCGCCGCGTGGATGGAGGTCATGGAACGCCTTCGACTGTTTGGAGCCTCTCGGACTTGTAATGAAGAAAAGCTATGCTTTGCGAGGCAGCGCTTGGCTTGCCTCTCCCCCCGAGGCCAAAGCGCATCCTGACACAGGCGCACATGCAGGCGCAGATGGAGGCTGTGCTTGACAGATCCCGCCTGGTCGATGGCAAGCAGACGAGCCTGGCCGAGCATGGCACTTAAATTTAGCCGTCGGTGCTATCAGAAGTCTCCGATTAGTCTTGCTTCTCACGTCAGCCACCCTCACGAGGCTGGGCTTCGATTGGATTAGCATGGACGATGGATGGCAGCACTGCAACTGCAGTGTGCGCCAGGACATCGGACGTGCGTGCACTTGCGATGACAGCGTTACATGTACCGTCCTCATGAACTGAAGCCGGCCCTGCATTGCCAGCTTCAGCGTGAGAGGATCTAGATCCAACTTTGCCACGGTGCGACGGCAATCTTTGCTTTGGTGGCCATTGCTCCTGGCATGACGGCAGGACGGAGATGTGAAATGCTCTTTGGTGTTTGTCTCATGGAAATCTGCTTGTGCCACGGCCAGGGGAAGGCCAATTGTACGGAAAGACCGCTTCCCGGACATGCATCCCGAATCAAGCTGGTTCTGACTCTGAGAGCCGGGCCGGCTGGCCGTGCCGAGGAAAGGGCTGGTCAACTTTGGGCATTCTCGAGGTCTCAAAGTTGGAACATATCTCAACACTTGCATTTGCTGCTCGCCCAGTGTCGCCTGCAGGCACCTTGCTTTGCAGCATGCCACTGCCCGTGCTCCCATTGAGGCAATGAGCATGGGCCGACACATTACGCTCAAGATGTAAGCTGGATGGTGGATCAGATGGACTTCGACGGGGTGTTTCGCTCTTAGTCTGAAGTGCGTTTACTTGTCGGCCTATCGCATTCACGACGGCTTAAGATTGCTGTGTCAGGAAAATCGATAGCTGCGGCAGTTCTCAGAATGTTTCTCACTGGGCAGAGCTGTTCAATCTCACCGGAAAGGCCATACGCTACTTTCCTGCAATATACCGCAAGTCTTTCTAAACTCGGGTGAGGGGCCTGCAATCGCAGCTGGTGTGGCGAGGCATTGAGAATTGCCACAACTCCTGGCCAGACTTTCGCACTGGCTTCTGTCCCATGAACTTCTTCCGCACAGGAGTTAAATTGGACAGTTGCTGGACAGTCTCGGAGTCATGTGGCTGCAACTTGTGGGCCTCCTTGCCAGGAGGTGATATTAGTCCCAGCATCAGCTCCATTGTGGAAGAAGCATATGCTACCCGGCCTCCGGTTCTGAGTCGCCCTCTTCAGCACAGACAGCTTTAGTGGAGTCAGTGGAGTCAATCTGCCGCTTTTCAGGCTACCGTGAATGCCGCCGATCTACCCGAGCCACGTTCGCGGCCAGGTTGCTGGGCGTATCCAGACATGAGTGAGGCCGCAGCCGGGTAAGGGCAAGCTTCCGCTGGCGGAGCCGGTGGCGGAAATGTGGAACTACCTCTGAACAGTGTTGACTTCTTGCGCAGTGTAGCTGTTATATTAGCGAGGCGGCTCCCACCAGACCCCTGTCCGGCACGGTGCAGGTGGGCAATTTTCCACAAGGACCACACCAGCAAGACCAAGAGCGAACACATTGGGGGCGCTTAGGTTACATATGAATAGTGTCAGGAATGTACAGTGTCGGGTCATGCAATGCCGATATGCTTTCGCACAAGAAAGCATGACTTGTGGCTATACTGGCTGAGGTTGTGGTGCATCCTGTCGTCACCGTTGATTCTGGGTTTCGTGCGCGCCCAAGTGGATTGGCCCACGCAGTGATGCTGCCCGGTGTTTCGCTTTTGAAACGTTGGCCCGCGGCGCGGCGCGGGGGGTGGCGCTTCCCTGACAAGCTTCAGGATTTGCAAGATGGAGCCAAGCTGGACAACCGGCTTGTTTTCTGCAACAGCTTCATGCACTCATGCACCTGTCTGCGTCGAAAGCCAATTTGCGGTGGCCTCGATGCAGCACTGCAGAAAGCCCCAGGACAGAGTCTGGCACATCATCACGAACACAGATGCGCTTGCAGTTTCAGCTGCATGGCACGGACACCCCGGCACTCTGCCGCTTAGAACTGGTTTGGAAGGTTTTTCTTAGTTGTGAGCCACGAACAAATCGTGCCACACGGTGATAATCCAGGTAAGACTTTCTATATGTTAGCACTTAGTCCCTGCACTTGAACCTTGGGGAGAGCGAACCTGGCTTTGTGTCTGGTTGGATGTTTGGTGCTGTCGCGGCTTCCGGCTATTTTGTGTCCCTGCCGGTGTAGTGCCTAGTCTCAAGCCCTGGTACGCCTGCAGTGCTGGTTCCCTAGAATTCCGATGACCACCTTTCTGTCGCAACTTTTACTCCCGTGACCACGGTACAAACCATCAGCACCAGCACCAGCAGCACCAGCATCATGGCGACAAGCCACGAATGGCTTGCCGCATAGTGAAGGGATCGATTTGAGCGACGAGCCAACAAATATCAGTGACGATGGAAGCTTCCGGATACGCTATCATCGGCTAGCCCGCTTTCTGCAATATGGAGATCCAGGACAGGTATGAAATCCCAGTTCGGCCAGCTGGAGGCCAATCAACATGGTGCCTTCCCCAAAAGACCAAATTGCCGTGGCATGAGGGCAGGAGATAGGTCATCACTGCATCACGTTCCAGTGCGTTAAGAAGGAGTCTCATGGAGTCTCGGTAGTGCTGAATGCAGGTGCCTGTGCAGGCAGGCTAGCCTGTGATGCGATATCCGCCTCGGGTATGCCATACATGCTACATGGTGGATGAGGGGCTGCCGCAGTTTTGCGCCGCGGGCTCCGAGGGATCCTCAAAGGAAGGGAGAGGAACGCTTGTGATGGAGGGGAGCTCACGGGCGCACGTGCCGGCTTGCTAGGTAGCATGCCGTGCTCCCGGCCATGTCCTTAAGGCAACCGAGGGAAAAACGAAGTCTGTGCATGCGAAGGCGTGTAATGCAAGCAGGTGCAAGACAGGACGGAGAAAAAGGTGAACATTGATTTTGCAGCTCCACTGAATGTGCAGTTCGAGCGCGTTCCGCAGCTCATGAGGCAAGAAAAGTCAGAAATTCAAAAGATCTTTTGGAGAGAAGCATGTACGCCTCGGTTGAGCGTTGGGTGGTGAAGTAATACTCTGTAGTTGCCAAAGAGTATGTCGGGGTGAAATGAAAGGCTGCCGCCTGGAGATCCTGTCCCTGTCACTGTCGTGACATCGATGCACGCAACAAGGATCCGAGCATATCCATCTTCGTCTTCGAAGATGCAAGCCGTGGTGGACGAATGTGATGCGAGTCCGGCCACCGTGGGATGGCAGCTCAACCAAGGCCTTGCGTAGGTGCTTGTGTGCTTTGTTGAATGCATTCGGCAATCAGCCCCTTATTCGCTGGGCTCAGGGCGCTTGGTTGCTCCGAAGGCCTTTCTGGAAGAGGCATTGTGCCTCCGCTCAGAAAGTGGTGGCCCGTGCCCTCCGCCAACAACTTACTCAAACAAGACAGGCTGCGGCTTGGCCTTGGGAAACTGCAGTGCCTTGAATTCAAGCAGCAATGAAGGCACAAGCCCCTGTTGTCCATCCCTTTAAGGAAGGAGCCTCTAAGACTCCAAGAGTCCTTTTCGTCAAATTTCCTTCCGCTTCTTTGAGGGGAAAAATGCCTAAGAGTCGGTCCGGCCCGAAGAGGGGTCGACGAGAAGTGAAGGGGACCGGGGACACTTTCCCGTGGTCTGAGGTGAGCTACCTCCGGGAAGCCAGTGGAAGGCAGTTCAGAACACGATCCAGTGGTGGGACGGGCACAAAACCACGACAAAGCCACAGTGCTTGTACCTTGGCAGCATCGTCCAGTCTGAACTTGAGCACGTTCCAGTCAGCGGTGGGACTTAGACTGAGTCAGATTTACCTCGCAGCGCTATCAAGAAGTATTAAGAACGAAGAACGGAGCATTCAGCAGCGCAGTGAGTTTTCGTGAAAGCATTGTGCCGTCGAGCATATGTCATGCGTGAAGCATTGCCAACCCCGTGCGAGAAATGTTCATGCAAAACACGCTCTGAAAAAGAGAGAGCTGGCAGCTTGCATGACATGCAAAAGCACAGCTGATGCCGGATTTGAGCCTGGGCTCAAAAACGGTGCTTGTCCCGGTGCTGAAGCATATGTTGAGCATGGATTTTGCAAAAAATTCCCTAAAGTCAAGCTCCGTTGCAGCTGGCGCCTTCCTTCCCTCCGCTGGGATATCGCATAAGCCGAAGTCGCCGAAGAGAGCCGTGCTGCAGGAGCTTTGTGAACGAATGCGCTGCCGAGGAAAGCCCTATCGGTTTTGCGAGAAAACAAGTGAAAGCCCATCTGCACATGCGAGGCATGACTGGATAGAGAGTTTTTCGCCGGCAAGTAGCTTGACAAGTACTGCTCAAGATGGTTTGGCTTGCACTTCTGTGGTCGTACTTCGCTGGTCTGCACTCTGCACCCAGTGAAGGCGGTGTTCTCTCAGTTTTCCTTCGATCCGATGGCGGCCTGTGTGCCCGACAGAGCGCCAGTGATGTTGTCTGATGGCCATGTTGCACGTAGATGGCAAAGGTCTACGTCCAAACACTAACGTAAACCCACTCAAGGTATGCAGTTCCCGCAGACTTCAACACCTCAGCTGGGTATTTCGTGCGGAAGCCTCCTACGGTGGGATTGACCGCATCTTGGCCCGATTGGTCACCGCAATTCATGCGAACGGCACCGTGACTCAGGCATGTCCCGAGCAAGGGCAAGGGCGGCTTTCAACTCAAGATGTTGTGGACAGCAAGCCAGTACAAGCTGCAGAGCAATGCACCTTCAAGAGTCTCGTCATTTGGTGACATCAGCATGGCGCTCCTTCCAGCGCTGACATGTAAGGCCGAGCAAGTGAGCGAGAGCTTGTTGATGCAAGTCGATGCAAGGTCCAAAGTACCCGAAACACCTCCTTCATGAACGCGCAATGTCACTCCATGTCGTCCAGCATCAACTTCACGCTGACATCTCGCGGCCGTGTGGCTGAACTTGGGTGTGGTGTGCTCGGGGCTGTGCTCTTTGACACGGCGCGCCGGCATGCAACGATAGCTGAAGCGTGAATCCAAGGCGAACTGCAGTCACGTGCTGGCTGTTTGCGCATTGTCAACAGCAGTGGCGTACAACTTTGGGCGAAGCCACTCCAGCCGTCGGCAGTCGCAGTACTTCTGCTGCTTGGCACGAACTAATCGCATCAGCAGAAGTCAAGAATTCAGCGACGACCTCCCGAAATAGATTTGAGAGTGCTTCCGCCGACAGGGTCAATCCTTCTGGCGAGCAGCAGCACCTGGCTTGGTCGATCAAGGATGTTCCAAGCCGGTTTACAGGCGATTCCGTGCCTGGCAGCTTTTCGCTCAGTGCAGTTGTTGCACGTGTCAGGCGAGGGACAAAACCGTGCAAACTTCGAATGCGTGCCCGGCAAGTGCATGGCACGCAGCACGGCCGCACGGGCATGACTGCTTTTCATCTCCCTGTCGTCTTTGCAAACATTGAGCTTTCGGCATGCTGCTGTTCATTGCTGGATCACCCAAGGTGATGTGTGGAACAAGTCGACCTTCACTGTCAAGTCTGCTCTCCGACATGTACATGTTCATAAGTTTGGGATCTAATCTGGGCTGGCAGAACGTTTTCTAGCCAGTACACCCATGCTTCCCTATGTGGCTGAGGATGTTCTTCCGATTTCTTTGGGCCCATGGGCCAGTGCGTTCTATATCCTGCGGTCTGGCAGATCGGGCACTCGCAGTGATACTCGCCACCCTTGGAACTCTTTGTTAGTTTGAAGCAAGTTAAAACTGCTGCGCTTGACATCATTTTGCGGGCTGTGACTGTGCAGCCAGTTGGTAGCATGCCACACCTGTGTACAGTCTCTGGCTCTCCATATTCGGAAGACGGGCATGGCTGCGGTGATGTGAGAGCAGAAGCCAGAAGGGCTGACAGTTCTTCAAATGCCGGAAAGGCACAGTGCAACATTTTGGGCTTTCTAAGTTCATGCCCAACGCAGGGAATCCTACGTCCCACTTCCGCTTCACTGCACCTACTCCTGTGCCTTGGGCTCAATCAGACACCCACGCTGCCATGAACGTTTGCCAATGGTGATCCTGCCCACGCTCGACCAGGATGGAATCAGTGCAGCTCCTTCTTCGGCAATTGCACGAAGCATCGTGCGCACGGAGGGCTTAGTGTGAGAAATGATGGCAACCGCGTGGATGAAATGCTCAGCGTTGGTCAGCGTTGATGGGTGCATGCTGGCTGCTACAAGCCAGCACATAGCAGCATGGAACAACTGACCGATGTTTCTATCAAGACATCAGAATGTCGTGGAAGACAAATCTTCAGAAGGTCTTGAAGTATTGCGCTGATTGCAGGATGCAAGACGGCTAATCTGTTGCAGCGCTAGGTCATAGCAGGGTTTACACATGTGCTCGGCATGCATCATGTTGTTGCTTTTCGGTCGGTTGTTCTGTGCCATCTGTGTCTTCATATTGAGGTAGCATGTATATGGACACGGCGTACTTGACATCACGATGTACAAAATGTGTATATATATATATACTTATTTATTTATTTATTTATCTATGATGTACACATACAATTAAACATATATACGTATATATATATACACACATGTATACATGCTACCCCCGTCATGTGCCTACGTTATCCTACCTTTTGGGTATTTGAAGGGGTAATCCGGAGTCTGGATGCAAACGCGCGAGAAATATGGGCGTTCTCTACATCAGTGATAGAGCTCGTGCAGCGAAATGGGTAAGTTTAGGCAATGTAGTGTCCGGCATGTATTTGGAAGAAACGGATATAGTACCCTCATCACAGTCAGCGTCATTGAAGGAGTTGTTGAGCAAGTATATTTTTCCGGAGAAAGGGTTCAAGCAAGCTAAGAAAGAAATATAGCACTAACTACTTGTAAACGAAAGGTCTCGAAGAAGTTGTCATAGATTCGCTTGCCACTTGCAGAAGATCATAGTCGGCCTGATATTGCCACCTGGCTTGGCACGTCCTTACAGCTTGTTCTTTCCACGGTACTGGCTTTGCAGAAGAACATGTGTTTGAATTTGCCATGATGCCACATCTCATGGAATTGTAAGACAAGCTATCGTAAAACCGGATGTCGGCTTTTCTGTTTCTAAGAATACGCACAAGTACATAACTTACAGAGGAATTATAAATACCAGTATCATCGCCGTTTATGCATAGGGCTGGCCTCAAGCAATGACATGGCGAAAATAGCCATTTCTCATGCAATCATGCTAGTGTTAACGTGCCATAACACTGCCCCTTCTGTGCGAGTGTTAGCAATATTCGTACGTGCGCGAGATGGTTTCTCAGCAGTTCGTTTGTATCCGCCTTGTCACGAAAGCTAGATTAGCTAGTCTTTCGCTTCTATCTCCGTTAAGAGTGGGGGCAGAGGGTCTTCAAAATGGGTTCGGGGGTCGAAATCTACCGCTGCGTTTTGCGCAGTTCAGGTACGTCTCTTCGACGACGTCGCTATCAAGTCTTCCGCTTAGGGAATACCAAAAGCACCAAAAACAAAAAAGCATGTAAACTCAAAAACAACATTATTCCAGTAAACTTCCACAACAGGACTATAGAATTATTACCAAATGGAGGAGTGCTGAAATAATAGCTTTCAGTTTTTTGGTGTTGGTTGTTTTGTTTTTTTTGCGTTGGTTCTTTTGGTATTTTTGGCTTTAGTTTTTTTGTTTCCGACGACGATCGTGTCAATTGTGTCGAAGCTACGCGTTCCGAAAGAAGCCGATGCGTGTCACTCACATCCTATATCACAGACGCCGCTCGTGCATCATTGATCTCACTCAGCCATATGCGGTTTGAAATTCGCGGCGTTCCATACTAGAGCCTAGTTCTAATCTGGTGACTCATATCTATACGGCAGTCAAGATTCATGACAAGCTTCCGGTGGCCTCCCCAATACCTGGTAAATTATCTTGGTTGGAAAGGGTTTTGGTGATAAAGAAAGAAACTAACGTACAATATCTAACCAACTGAACTAGCATTATTCTAACCACCATACTAAGTAATCCCTAAGCCTAGTACTCTACGAGATTTAAATATTAGAAATCACTGAGATGAAATGGTGTAAACCTTCACATAATATCTCTAGACTTAGATAACTCAATTTGTATTATGCGAAGAGACCTTGATGCCTAGTTTAAATCATAGGTGTCGCGATATCAGCTATGAGTATTATGTCATGATCATCCATATATATATATATATAAAGTCAACCACCGTTTCTACGGAGCTTTGTCTTTTCACCTGTATCTTGCCTGCGCATGGATTGGCTAGTCGGACCATGCGATAGTGCGAAGTATGCCTGCTCCGCATGTAAAGCAATTTTGGTTCAAGAAAATATTTCGGCATAGTGAACAGTTGCCATATTAACTAAAAGCTAGTCTTTTATCTACGACCTAGAGGATTCGAGCCATTCGCCTTGCACAAACAACTCGTCGCGCATCTCTGGCGAGAAAACAGTAGGACCTAGTTTGCTTGCAGAGATGAACCTTCAATGGCGAGGTGGCGGCGCCAGCAGTGGGAGAATCCGCAGCTGACGACGCGGGGGCACAGTCCGTTGACAGTTCCACTGAGGATAGGAAGCACTCTTGGAGAGAAGTGCGAGTGGACGGCAACGTTTGCGTAGAGGAACAAATTTTGTTTGTGAGTGAAAAGGACAGGAATTGCGGGGTGTGTACCACTTGTAAAGGAAGTGTCGGAGTCACCTCAGTTGAGAATTGTCGTTAACTCCGAATGCGGGGTAGGGTACCCCCGCTAGTGCAGTACTATTAATGTAAAGGAACAGCCGAATCACGGCCGTGGCGTATAAGTATAGGCTCGAGACCCTAAGACACGGTCCCGCGCAGGAACAAAAGTGTCCGCTTTTGTGTGAGTCTAGGAAACTTAGTGAAGCCCGTTCTTTAAAATGAACGTAAATTTAAGACTCCCGAAGAATGAGAGTATGAACGGAACGCGACACTTGATGAAGATTATCTATTTTGGGATATTTTGGGGTCGTCTTTGGGGCATTAGCTACGTGCAAGTGATCTTCACTCGTGGTCGATTTCTTCGGTGACTCTGTGACTCCAGGATGTGATTTCAGGGAGGGGATCGTCACTGACGTAGAGAAGTGTCACAATTCATTTGATTGGGAAGCCTCGGCTCTTATCCTAATATCAAAGTTGTGACGGATATTTCTTTCTTTCCCATCGCGATTCTTCTATGTGCGCAGTGCCGGAGGCACAACTTAAGGGGGGTGCGAAAGGACCTCGATGCGAAATCCAAATCGTAGGTGTCGTAATATCAGCTATGAGCACTATGTCATGGTCATGCATATATATAAAGCCAAGCACCGTTTTTACGGAGCTTGTCTCATCACCTGTATCTTGCTTGCGCATGGGATGGCTAGTCGGCTAGTCGGGTCATGCGATAGTATTGCGGTAGTGCCAAGTATGACTGCTCCGCATGTAACGCAATTTTGGTTCAAGTAAATATTTCGGAAACAGCTGCCAGACTAGTAAAAAGCTAGTCATTTGTCTACGACCTAGAGGGTTCGAGCCATTCACCTGGCACAAACAACTCGTCGCGCATCTCTGGCGAGTAAACAGTCGGACGGACTTTGCCTGCAGGGATTTGCTCTGAGTGTTGCGAAACACCAAGAACAATTTTGTCAGGGCAAATCACATCTATATCAATATGGTGAGCATATACATCGAGTTATCGTTATCAGACCCTCACGCATATTATCTACTACACACAGCTAACCTAAATCATTCATGCCAATACCTATAGCTGTTCATCTAGTGTTAGTAAGTCATGTTAATGCTGCATCTGACAATACATAGAACCGTCCTAGTAGAATAGCATTGGTTGTACGTAATGCTAAGATATAATGACAAAGTGCAAGAACATAACAAGAGCCATGACAGTCTATATCAATAGCACTAAGTACCAAGTCGAATACCAGTTGAACCACATATTCTAAACAGACTGCATGAAAGATACAATATAACAGATAACATTAGTTATGAAAAAATTCAGTACCAAATAAGATAGGCATAGCTAAGAAGAATATCATTAATACCACCTGTGCTGCTATCATTATATGAATTCGCCATTGCACTCACGCACACACATACCCCATCATACTCCCAGAATATTCAAAATGTAGCAGTAGACTTAGACCTGTGTCGGTCTTCGTGCATTTACGTCCAACGTCAAGGATGTGCTATAAAAACTAATACAAACGGCATGACGGTCTTCGCGTGTTTATGTCAACATCGGAGCCAACAATAACAGCAGCACCACCAACAACAACAACAGCGGCAGCAGCAACAGCAACCGCAACAATGACAGCAACCGACAACAACAGCCTCAATAACAACAGCCATTATTACAATTTCTACAACAGCAGCCGCACCGTCACTACAACGAACTGATGCCACAGGCACTTCGAGCGTAGGAAATGCCGTAAAACCCGATGCAAGCGGCATATCGGTGTTGCGTGTTCACGTCACGACGGAGCCGACAACAAGGAACAGCAGCAACAGCAACAGCAGTAGCAGCAGCAGTGGCAAGACCAACGGTAACAGCAGTGGCAGCAGCAACGCTAGCAACAGCAAGGGCAACAGCCGCAGTAGCAACAACACCAACAGCCCGTCACGACAACAACGATTACGACGGCAGCTACACCGAAGCCAACAACAACAGCAGCAGCAGCCTCAACGCCACCGCAACCACGGCACCGAGGCGAAAGGTACTTCGAGTGTAGGAAACCTTGTAAAAGTCGATGCAATCGTCCCTGCGGACCCAGGAAATAACGACGGCACCGATGCGCAAGGCACTTCGGGTCTAGGAACTGGTGTAACAACCAATACTAACGATATGTCAGTTTCGCGCGTTTACGTCGCGTCAACAACAGCAACAGCGACATCGACAACAGCTGCAACGGCAACAGCAACAGCAGCGACAGCAACGGCAACGGCAACGGCAACAACAACAGCAATATCTTTAGGGTTTTGCCGGCAGGGACGAAGCGGAGGTTTTAATCTGTCCATCTTTTGTATTGCTGCGCTTGGCTCTGGTAGCGACGGAGAGAGAAAGGGAGGGGGCGAGAGAGAGAGAGAGGTAGCCATTTTGGTTCAAGATGCTTACAACGTCTCCAAGGATATCCCGCGGAACGCCTGCTCAAGGGGGGCCTGCGGGTTCCCTGACTGTGCCTATGGGAGCCGGATTCCCCCGAGGACCGTGAAGGGCAAGTTTGCAGTTCCGCAGCCCATTGCAAGATTTTCATCGTTTGTCATCACGAAAGCAAGCGTGATAAATCTATCATTTTTCTATCGAAAGGGGCCGCCCCCCCTATATTCAAGCAAGATCTTCATATAATGCATAAAATATCGAACAAATCGATCCGAGCGATATTTGCAGACTAGGATCTGCTATCAGAACCCATAGATATATTATACCGGTCGTCGTACGCTATAATATAATCAATTTTGGAGTCATAGTAATAATAGAGCAGCAACAGCAGTGGTAGCTACGACCGGAGCCATTGCAAACGCAGCAACAACTGCAATAGCAGCAGCAACGACCAGAACAACGGGAGTCGATAAAATTAGACTAAGACTAATAATCGGGATAGTAGCAATACCAGCCATATCCGTAATAATATCGATGATAAGGATGTCAGCTATAGTATAATGAATATAATACTATTAATTGCTATAATAATTGGTAGTTATATCACGAGCAATAATAATAGTTGTAATCGCAGCACTTCTATTCAAAGAATTGATATTACGGGAATGTCGAATATAGGAAACTCCGTAACAATTGAAATACAGTAATAAATGGAATATTCAAGCCTTTAGGCGTGTTTTTTTGATAGTCGTTTGCAATCTATTTGTCGTAGCCCTCTCTTCTAGCATTGACCATAAATATAGAGGTGGTTCAGCTGCTGCTCCTTATGTATGAGATGCCTATGGACTCTAAAAATGTAGTCCCACTTCTATTACCATAGGGCTGTCTGAATCTAAATTTCAGTGGATAATACAGTTGATAATATGATATTCTGATGCACTCTGGGTTCTGAACGAAATATATAAAACTTGAGAGTCACGGGTTGGGATGGAAGTTCTAGCAGGGGCAGGGCTGGCGATACGGAGCTCTCGCAACTCGGATACAGTTAGACGAGGTTCTTGAGTTTAGGATTTGAGAATGTTAGTCTGCTAGATAATAGTAATGGTAAATAATTTTTCGTGCCCTTGGACTGCGAGATACTTGATGATGGCACGGCAGAGAGAGAGAGAATAATAAGTAGTATAGGACTAATCATATCGCTTCGCGGGCATAGCTATGCAGGAGGCAAAAAGTAGTGGTAATAGCACCGGTAGGAACAATTGCAGCAATAAAAAGAATAGTAGAAAAAATAAAATCATTATTAATATAAGAAAACGACGATGATATCGTTATTGAAGGCATTCGGAGAATTGGAAATATTGCTCATCCAATTTCATCAAAGATGAGGCAAGAGCACAACCATAAAATCAATAGTAATACCAACTATTATGTCACGACTACGATGAATAATAGAAATAGTTGCTATCTCGCTATTAACGATACCAGTCGTCGTGATAAATACTATAGTAGTGGCAGTAGCACGGCCACCACGACGATTTCGTCGATACGAAGGCAGGTCGAGGACACAGATCACTATAGAATTCGATCTAAATAGTATATGGATCTAGAATATTATATATATATATATATATATATGCCATCCCCCCCGGACGTACCTACCTATTTGGTGCGTTTGTCTTAAAGTGTTGAATATATGGAAGTATTACACAGATTATGTGCTAGGGCCTAGAACACAAGAGCAAGCAAGCCCCTGATTGAAATAATGCGGAGTCAATTTGATGAGCTTCGTTTCTGAACAGGAGGGACAGGAAAAAGGTATCCCGATATACCTACCTCTTTGGTATATTGTCTCCAAGTAATGAACACATGGACGAATTACACAGACGCTGTAAGCCAGATACAACAACCATTGTCTGTAAGCAACCTTCCTTGGACTGTACAATACCCTTCATTAATCGTACGCCTTATGGAAGATCGTCTAGAATACTCTATAGAATACCTTGAGAAACCCCCTCTATGAACCTATATATGATAGCCCCTCTATACCGAGTGTATACCCTAACACTCTAACACTGGACAGATAACTTGTCGAATAAAGAATATGTAAAAGGACAATCCGCACGAGCCTACGGTCTGAGAATGCCCCCATACAACTGTAGCTTATTGGGTAAGGGGTTTCTAGGAAAGGAGTCAGGAATCGAAGAGAATTGTCCATAAAATACCTTACAAAATTTCCCTCCTACGGACGTTAAAAAGTTTCATATGGAGTAACCTATATAATGCATTATAGAATACCCCCCTATACCTTACATGCATCTTATTGAATATAGCTTATGGATTACCTGAATACGTTTTACAATACAACTTTTACGTTCATGTGGTGGGTGGCATAGCCACGCTGCTGTTCAGGTACCGGCCGGATCTGGATCGAGCTGGCGGCAGAACCACCCCACATAGCAGAGTCGTCTCGGCCAAGGGCCAACGGAGTCACCCCAGCTGAAGGCATCTCGCCGCCACCAAAGGTGCTGCCCGGCACAACACTGAAGGCTCGCAATGCAGCAGCAATCCGAGTGATTTCTGCCGCCTGCCGCCGGGTCCAGACTGGCCCAAGCTTCATGGTCGCCGCCTGGATCTTCTCGGCCGTAGTAGAAGACGGTAGCTCGTGAAGAGAGGTTTCCATCTCGCGGCAGGCGGCAAGCAGGTCCTCGTCTATCTTGCTGCCAAGGGCCTGAACACGCTGTACAAGCCCTGCAAGATGTAGTCCTATGGTCCCCGCCCTTGACGTCAACGCTCCTGCTAGCTCGGCCTTTGCTTTGACATTTCCATCTATTCTCTTCGACAATTTGTGGGAAGCCGAGGCTTGACGAGCATGCTGTTGCTCTATAGTACTCCTGTGTTGCTCTTGCAGTAATGGCCTGAAGTGCAGACACAACAGCGGATGGTAGTCCAAAATCCAGCCTTGAAACTTGCGGATTCACATCGCCTTGTTTTCCGCGGCCTTTCGCCGCCTTCTCTGGCTTGCCAGTTTTCGGGGCCATATGCCCGTGGTGCGTCCTGAGGTACCGGATCTCGCAGGTGGTCGCCTTCCCAAGTCGGAGGCGCGCGACAGCGGCCTCGGCGAAGGCGACGATGCCACGGGGGACTTCGCCCCCTGCAGGCCGTCTGGCCCGCAGTTGCTCCTCGCTGGATCCCAGCCAGAGCAAAAGAACTCCCAAGCCACCACGTGCGCCCTGATCTCATAAATCAGCCACCACTGTAGTCAGCCCAGCGAAGAGCAGTGACTCAAAGGCAGCCGAAAAAGGGGAGAAGCAACTCCCGTGCAGAACCAGCAATGGCAGCTGCGGCGCGTATCTACGCTGGGGTCGGGCAGCGCAGGGAAAGAAGGGCCACTACAGTGGTAGACGGCCTCTTAAACCCTGCTCGAGCCGCGACGCCTGGATGCCAAACCTTAAATCCGAAAAGCTCGGAAGCTAAACCCCAAAATTGGGTAGCAAACTTGCCTAAGAGGCTTGAAACTAAGCCCAAAACCGAAATTACTGTGAACGAATCACAATCCCCTGAAGGAAGGCGTAAATTCTGATCTTCATTGGTTTCTTGCTTCAAATCCTATACTGGATGGCAAAATCGAAATGCTAAATAATTTCCACTATTTGGTATCAACTGTTAACACAAAATCTTAAGCCCTGTCAGTCGAAAACCTGAAAGAGAATATCAGGTGGCAAGCAATACAAGCATTTCTTCAATTCCAAATCCAATAGCTGAAAAAGACCGGAAGTGCAATCTCCAAAGTTTAGCGACGAATATTTTAAAAGGCCGCAAATCAAACCGTAAATCCGATAAGGAAGGGAAAGAAATCTAAAGCATCCCAGTAAAGCAGCGGCAAATCCTGACCTTGTTGCGCTGAGTTCAAACTGACAACCCTTAATATCGAACCTTGGAACCTTGCGTATCGACAACCTGAAAGAGAACAGTATATATCAAACTCCAGAAGATAATATTGGGTGCCACTTCCCAAACCCGACAATATTGGAAAGCGATGGAAAATCTGTTATAGGATCGTAAAACAAAGCTTACAAGCGAAAATATCGTGAACGAAACCTAGAACGACCATTTTTTACTATAAGCCCGTATTCTTCAATCGCGCGCGTCGATACTTTAGCGAAGGTATTGAATGTTAAGCTCGAAAGTTACAAACCAAATCCTCAATCTTGTAAGACAATCTTAGGCGCTAGAGCCTACTTGGCTGTCCTGAGTCAGAACTGGGGCCTTGGGTCCTGCTACGGGTTGTGGTTCCTTAATCGATTTGCTCAGGGTAGCCTGCTGGCAGCATGATGACGTGAAGCTATGCTTGTGCACATGTTTGTGGCTTACGTATTTATTGTGTCTGACAGCGCCTCACGTCCGGTCACACCGATCGGATGTGCCGCATGTCCGATGATACCGGTTGAATGTGCATGCTAACGACTTCAGACCAGGAGCGCTGCAGACCTTGCCAGGCTTTGTCCGAGCGTGAGTGTCCAAAAAAACCGACAAGATCAGAGGCGATACCTCCAAATTGCGTAGTATTTTTCTCGAGAAGCTTTAAGCAAGCCCGATCGCTACAGACCTTGCCAGGCTTTGTCCGAGTGTGAGTGTCACAAAAAGAAAGTCGTATTTACTTATTTCGCACCAAACCTTGAATCGTAAGACCTTCTCATCGGAATCCTAACCAGAGATTTTTTAAATTCGAAAAGATCGTATACGAAACCTTCAGGTTCATAAAGGCATGTTGGATGCTAACCCCTAGTCTCAAATAGATCGGAAATCAAAATAACCTGGTAGATTCCTCAAAAGATTAAATTAGTATCTTAGTTGAAAGCCTCAGGGAAATCGTGCATGCGAATCTTATTGTCTCATACTGAATCCCGTGCATTAGATGATAGGTCTTAATAAAAAAGGTAAGATTCTACCTATGCCCATAGGTATGCCTATAGGAGGCTATTGGGAATATAAACTTATAAGATAGTACCAAATGCTAGATCCCAAATTCGAAAAGATCGGAAACTATATTCCAACAAGGAACGGCAAAGTCTCTTAAGAGACCATAAATCAAGCCCAAAACCCGAAACTATCGTTCACGAAAGGCAATATCCTAAAGGAAACCGTAATCTCTGATATTGATTCTTTTCCTCCAACTTCGATATTGGATCGCAATCTTACATACTAAATGGTTATAAACTCCGGGCGGTTGCGTGGCAAATCTTAAAACCAAATCCTAAGCCCTGCGAGCCTGCGTGGCGAAAGCCTGAAAAAAAGATTGGATGGCAAAGATCGGATGGCAAATCGCAGAATAACAAAGTAATAAACCCGAAAAGGAGAAATGTTGACATTCCCATCGTAAAACGCAGAGATAACACCTTTTAAGAAGTGGCAAACGAAACCTTAAATCCGAAACTATCATGAATGAAAGCTGCAATATCGCAAAATCCTAGGAAGGAGCGATTTACTATATATATATATATATATATATTTTTTTACATATACATATTTTGACCTTGGCTCTCGAACCGAACCCTAAACCCTACGTGTCGACAGCCTAACAGCCTAAAAGAGAATGTTGCGTGACAAGCCCTAGAAGATATTTTTCGCGTAACTCGGAAGCCGATGGCAAGTTTCTTGCAAAGTCGCGAATCAAGCCTTAAATCCGAAAGTATCATCAAAGAAGTCTATAATACTTGTTTTTGCAAGTCCTTAATCCTACATCATGCGTATCGAAAGCTTACAGAGGATATAGGATGATAAATGCGAAAATCGCAAACCAAGCCATCAACCTTCTAAGACAATCTTGGGTGCCAAATCCTGAGCGCGAAAGATCGGAAGCCAATCCCCGAAGCTGGATGGTAAATTCTTCAAAAAGATCTTGACCAGTTTCTTAAACCGAAATCGTGCGAATAAAGCCATACGTCTTAAAAACAAATGGTAAAAGCCTGATCTTGTTTGCTCAATGCAAATCCTGTATGGGGCGGCAAAGCCTTCATCCAAATCTTGAACCATACCGGACGAAAGCCTGAAGGAGAGGGCTTGGGTAGCAAATCCTAAAAGACAATATTGAGTGCCAAATCCTAAACCCGTAAAGCTCGGAAGCTAAACCCCCAAATTGGGCGGCAAACTCGTCCAAGAGGTCGGAAGGCAAGCCCGAAGCCCGAAAGTATCGTGAACGAATCTCAACTCCCAAAAGCAAGCCATAAGGAAGTCGTATATTCTGATCGTAATTCTTTGGTGCAAACCCTATATTGGATGGCAAGGTCGAAAGATTAACATAATTTAGATATATTGGGTATCAAATCTTGAGACCAAATCTTAAGTCCCGTATACCGACAGCCTAAAGAAGAGTATTGGTTGATAAACCGTGCAAGATTTCATTGAATGCCAAAACCTAAACCCGAAATGATCGGACGTCAAATTCGACGATAAACCCTTTAAAACGCCGCAAACTACAACTTTACTCCATCAATAACGTGAATAGAACCAAAGCATCCCAAAAATATAACGACGAAGCATGACCTTATGTCTTTTGCTGCAAATTGGCAGACCTTAAACCAAATCCTAAATTTACGTATCTTTCTTCAAGCCGTCATGACGAAATCTAAAAAAGATATTGGATGGCAAATTCGAAAGTCCTATTCAGTCAATCTCGTATCATCATCTTGGGTGCCGAATGCTATATCCGCAAAGATCGGAAGTCAAATCTCAAAGTTGGGTGGCAAGCTCTTTGAAAGCGACTCCTTTAGTTGGGCGGATGGCAAACAACCGAAACCTTAAGGAAAGCCGCAAATTGTTAACCTTGCTTCTTTTATATTCAACCTTAAATCGTAGAATCTTCTTATAGAAAGAGATTGCAAAAGAATGTTATAAGTTCGAAAAGAGCATATATTGGATCCTCAGATACATCAGATAGCATTGGATGCTAAGCCTTGTTCTCAATAAGATCGGAAAGCACTTGCTATAGATACTTCAATAAAGGTTAAATTAACACTTGAAGTCGAGATCCTAAGGGAAGTCGTAAATACGGGTGCTACTATCTTTTATGTTTTCAATCTTCAGAGGGTGATAGGACTTAAAATCACAGGTAATATTCTGCTTATCGAAGCCTACAAGAGGCTACTGGGAGATAAGATAGTACTGAGTGTTAAACCCTAAATCCGAAGAGACCGGAATCTAAGTCCAATTTTGTCTTGGCCGGCCTACTTTCTTCTTTCCGTAGTCTATGTGGCTAGCGGAGTTTGATGTATATAAACGAAATTTGCCTCAACGGATCTATATCGGAACATCCTAAGATATAGCCTAGAAGTTTCTCCCGGCGCTCTTCGTCATATCTATTGAACGATAAACCTTCCCTCGTGTCCCCAAGATTTGGGAATGGTATATCAGATGCTGCTACAAGAAGTCTTTGATTAGTACCTGTGGCAACTGATATACGTCGAAGTCATATCTATAATCTTTCTCAAATCTCGGAACTGAAAGGCATCCAGCTACTTCGTTAAATAAAGCAGGTGTAAGCTGAATCGTCTCTAAATCGCAAAGTAGCTTACTACGGATGACCGCATCATATCTACTGACGTTATATCTCTTTGTGACTCTGAATGCCTTCCAAGACGCATGCAATTTAAGCCATGTGCAACGAACTTCTTGCGTCTTTTCAAGACTTCACATGCGATAGTACCATCTCTGCTTATCTCATTTGCCAAGTACGTGGTTTCATAAGTGTTTGGGAACAAAGTTCCATCATTATTCATGATAACGGCTAAGCATTTAGACCGATTTAATTTTAACCTGTATTGTTGCGAGACTCTCTCGGGTGAGACTCGAAATATGATTTAGCCCCCTGCTGATTATGAGAAAATGATGATATGATCCGCATGATATATCATATCGAAATCCAGATCAGGAATACGATTAGGCTTCTCCTCCTGACGAATACTGCTTTGCATGTCAATATCAATGCATAATTAGAACAAACAGAAAAGGGCATAGTAGGCATCCCTGCCGTTTTCCAGCAGACTGCGTCTTGATGACCGACATACCAAACTCATCTTTTTCAGAGAACGTCGACTTCCGATAACAGTCTCCTATCACATCCAAGTACTGGGAATGGAAGCCTAATCTTTCTCATGCGAGTATGAACCTATCATGTTGTATTTTGTCGAAAATCTTTTCTCAGTCTAGCAGTGCCAGACTCAAATTGGTAGATTTGCTTTCAGCTAAATCTTGGATACGTCTAATTATATATGTATATATATATAATTATATATGCCGAGAGATGTAGACATACTAGGACGAAATTCAGATTTAGACTTCGTAATTTGGTGGGAGACTGCTGCATGCATCCGGACCTGATCATCATCATATACAGCTCATAGGTGCTGTTTTAACAGGGAAATAGGTCTATAATTGGTTGCAACATCAGTATCACCCTTCTTGAATAGCGGTACCACTCTACCTATAACGCCTTTCTTGCTTTCCACCAACCATTAGTTAATGATAAAAGACTACGGAGATTGCAAGCACCTAATTAGCAAAAAGCTGCACAACAACACCATCAGGCCCAGGCTGTTTGTTTTTGTTGGCTTTAAAAAAGTGTTCAATTCATCCAGGGTGAATTCCGTCATATCCGCGGCAATGACTAAAGTAAGTTCTGTCTGTTGAATATCCTTCGTGTCCAAATTCATTTATCTAACGATTCGTCTCCAAATATGTGGGAAATAACTACAGCCCGTTTTATTAGAGGCACATGCATGCCCGTTTTGTTCTTCATCTTCAGGAATTGCAGTACATGGCCGTCTACACATGCATTTTTAAAGGAGCCCCGGGATTCGTTTTGGTGACTACTCAACCTTCTATATGAAGCAAGCATCGCAGGCATCACAAGCAATGGTATCGTTGCAGACTAATGGTGGCTTCAGAAATAAGGTGGCGCAACATGGGCCTTTCATGGCCCTTCCATGAACAATAGCAATTACTACTACTACTACTACTACTACTACTACTACTACTACTACTACTAGTACTACTACTACTACTACTACTATTTCTTCTACTGCTACTACTACTACTACTACTACTGTATTCATAAATATACCACTAGTATCAAATAGAAGAAGCATACGATCCTTGCTCTGGGGATCCCAAGGCCCTGTAAGCACTGCCCTTTAGACGAGCCTCTAGGGGAACACCGTAAACCCTAAACCCTAAAATTTTTCTTTAGCTCTCTCACAACCTTCCACATCTGTCTTGTGTTTATCTGATTGTCTGAGATAGGTTTAACGAATTTGTTGATCAGCACTTGATGTTTGTCTAGCTTAGCTGATTTCGCGATATCCTTATTCCTATGTCTCATTTCGCGGACAGTAGCTCCCAACCTCCGCTTATTGTTTGTTTCTTCAATCTTATTCCCAATCTGACTGCTTATATATGATTTTCCTATCCTTTGATATTCTTTTTAAAAGCTTTTCGGCAGATTCTTACATGGCTGATATAAATCCTTTCAAGGAGGTTGAATATGATTCGAAGTAGTTTCGTTCGTATTCGTTATACTTTCGCCATCTATCCGAGTCTAATTTCAGGACTTTTTTGGTTGACTTCCTGTCGTTAGGTCTGCAAATGAATATTGAAACGGACAGCCTCTAATACGATATGGTCAATCTCAAAGAATAATTCCTTTCTGCGTTAAACGCCTAGCACCGTCTTTTCCCAGTCATCTCCCGCGAATCAAAAACCTATTTGCGTGTGTTTCACAGCATCATACGGGGGGCTGTTTTTTCTAGCGACTCTTCACCTTCAATTCGGACTTTGCGCTTGTAAGTAATCAGCTTCTCTGCAGACAAATGAAAGAAACTGTTCATGACCTTGAGGTGATAGATTTCGGCAAAATCTACAACCAGAGACTACTCGCTTTAACTGAGCCGTTCCTGATATTCAAATAGTCCGAACCTCCACCTAAGATATGTGACCCGCAGATTTCTTCGTCGCTCTCTCTATCATGGAGGACACGTGCATTGAAGTCCCCACCCACATAATGGATTCCTTTTGTTCGCGATACCTCATGCGAAAGCTTGTCATAGAATGCTTCTTTGGTTTCCCTATCATGAAAACCAGTGGGGCGTAAATAGATGAAAACGATATCTCGGCACCTTGCGCTTCAAAGGTTATCTTTATTATACGTCCATTGATCTATTCAATATCCTTCAAAGTATCTATCAATCGATAAATCTTAACAACCAAGAATTAAATTTCTACCTGTCGAAAGCTTATAATAGGCTACTGAAGAATAAATGTTACAAGACAGTATTGAATGCTAAATGCTAAACCCGAAAAGATCGGAATCTAGATACCAAAAAACAATTGGCAAGCTCGTTTAACAAGTCGTAAATTAGGCCCAAATCTCGGAAGTATCGTCCACGAAAAGCAAAACGCTAAACGAAGCTTAAAACTCCGATCTTGCTTCTTTTGCTCCAAATTCGATATTGGATCGCTAAGTTTACATGTTGAAAGGACATAAATACTGGATGATCGGGTGATATATTTTAAAGCCAAGTCCTAAATCTTGCGTGTCCCAAATCCAAAAGAGAATGGAGGTTGATCATCTTTTCGAGATAGTATTGGGTATTAAGCCCTGGTTCCGAAAAGATCGACAATCCAATCAGGAAATCTGGAGAAAAGTCTTTAAACAGGTCGCAATCCACGTCCTAAATCCGAATTATCGCAAACGAAATCTGAAATATGCCCAAACCCGAACGAGTATACATGTATATGGAGAAAATTGTGCGACACTTCTCATAAGACAGTATTCGGTAAATTAAGTCCAGAAATTTGAATTTTTTGCAACCCCTTCATCTTGAATCATGCGTATCGAAAGCTTGTAGAGGATATAGGATAGTAAATATGAAAGCCGCAAGCCAAATCATCCACCTTAGAAGACATTCCGGGATGCCAAATCCTAAACCCAACCAGATCGGGAGCCAATCCTCAAAGTTGGGCGATAATTTGTTCAAGAAAACGTGGCACCAAGGGATACCGTCGCTGCCTCAGCGCAGCTGTCTGCCGACTTACCGGTGTCGTCCCACTGAATGAGACGGAGTCTATGCCAACGGATATCAAGATGACGCAGCTCGTGCCGCTCGCTTGCCTCCCACTTGAGGGAAACCCAGGCCCGCCAAGCCTCGCGCACAGCATGCTGCGCTTTGCCCACTGCTTCCTACCAACTCGACGCGCTTCCAGTGCCACGCAGCATGGCGGACCCAGCCACGACCGATAAGCCACTCGTCGAGTGCCCAGGCCGGCGCGCCCCGAGACCGGTTCCAAGGCAGCAGCGTTTGAACAGAAGCCTTAGCCAAAGCTCCTACCAGGCGGGTGGCCCAGCAAACGTCGAGATGGAGGTTACCTCCGTAAAGAAGGGCCGGAACCCAGGGGCTCGCGTACCTGACGCGACCCGAGGCCACAAACGTGGCAGCAAAAAGCCTATGAGCCGCCGTCCACGTGGGAGCGCGGCCAACCCATCCAAAGTTAGCTTTGCTTTAGCAAAAGACGTGAGCCGCGCTCAAAAACGCTCTGAGGCCCAGGCCAACACACTACAGAGCGTCCGCTTGCAGCTGCTAAGGCAGTCAACTTCCTTGTCGATGAGCCTGCGCGGCACGCCGTAGATGCAGGCCTCAAGCACCTTGCAGTAAGAAACAACCATGTCAGCGGGAAACTCGAGGAGTAGCTGCCTGTGCTTGGCCGCTCCCTTGGCTACAGCCCAAGCCACCAAAGTGTTCCACCAGCCCAGCGGCCGAGGACCAACTACTCCAGCGCTGCCGAGCGTGGAAAAGCGCCCGAGCCGAGGAGCAAACCAAGGAGCGATCGTCGATGTACACCTTAGTAGGGCGGTGAAGGCTGGAGAGGCCACTCGCCCTCTGGGGGTCACGATTGACCGCGGCCAGTCCACTTTGGAGCCAAAGTGTCATCACGAGAGGCCCCACCCGCAGCCCATCAGTGGAGAGAAGCGGGTGTGGTGACCCCACTCCACGTACCACTCTTGACGGCCCCAAATAGGCCGCAGCAGGTTTAAGGAGGGAGGCGCCACCTGTGCTGCTGGAGGACCGCCAGGCTGACCTCAACGTCCAGGCTGTCAAAAGCCTGGGTGTAGGGCAAGGAGGAAACCCCCAAGAAGAGCACTCGTGAAAAACGGTGTTGAGCGTCTGATAGACGTCCTCGCTAGTAATGGCCGCCACGTCCTTAGAGAGGGTGGTGCGTAGTCACTCCTTAAACTCCGAAGTGCGGTATCCCGACATGAGAAGCAGCCGGCACCCCAGGCTCTGAATGGTGATCGGCGAGTTTCCTGCACGTAGACCTTGCCCGCCGCAATTTTGTTGGAGACTGGAAAAATTGACGGGAGAGGTCAGACGTCCGGCTAAATAGCTCGAGGAGCCGCCGAAAAGCTGAAAAACACCCAAGGGGAGATGACAAATCTCTTTAGCATGTCAGCTGTCACTCCAGCCCCCTTGATGATTCGGACCTGAGACAAAAGGAGTTCGGGAGAGAATTTTGACCTTATTTCTTTTGCTGCAAATTGGTAAACCTTGATATCAAACCCTCAAATCTGAGGTTTCGACAGCCCTAAAAGAGAATTCTTTGTATAAGATCATATTAGGTGCCAAACCCCGAACCCGAAATCATTGGATGGCGATAGCAAGTCTCTTATAGTTGCAAACCAAAGCTTACAATCGAATATGAAGTTTAAAGCCTCAACTATTCGCTACAAGCCTAGTTTTCATTCCTGCGCATCGATACTTCAACGCAGATATTTGATACTAAGTTCGGAAATCACAAACTAAGCCCTTAGCAACCTTCTATGACAATCTTGGGCGCTAAATCAGAGTACGAGAATATCGGAAGCTAAATCCCAAAGTTGCGTGGCATACTTCTTGAAAGGCTTAAATTAAGCCTGAAAGTTCAGTGAAGGTCGTAACGATTTCGTATCTTTTTTACTAAACCTTAAATCGTAAGCCTGCGTATAGAAAGCCTAAAAGGAGAGTTTTTTTTGATTCGAGAAGATCGTATATTAATCCTTCGATTTTTGCAAGGTGATATTGGATGTCAAATCTTAATTTCAATAAGAACGGAAGCTAAATCTGATAGATTGGTTTTCGGGGAGGTAAACTAAGACGTAAATAGAAGATGTCAGCAAATTATGAATACGGATCTTCGTATCTAATATCAAAATTCTTTTACAGGATGATAGATCTTAAAATTAATATTGAATTTATATCTATAAAATATTTCAAAAGAAACGATTTGCATATAAAATTCTATAAGATAATATTGAGTGCTGAATCCTAGATTCGAAAAGATCGGAATCTAGATGCAAGAAATAAATGGCAAATTCTTTGAAGAGATAATAAAATCATGCCTAAGACCTGAATATATCGTTCACGAAAGATGACACCGTAATCGAAGCCATAAGCCCTGGTCTTTATTTTTGTTGTAAAACTCGATAATGGGTCGTAG
>CAJNDT010000167.1:0-236345 GCA_905221615.1 Symbiodinium sp. CCMP2592
GTTTCAACCATTTCACCCATTTCAAATCCTTTTGCCTTTGTCCGAGGGCCAGGATTTTTTAACCATTTCAACCATTTCAACCTGGTTGAAATGGATGAAATGGATGAAATTCTTGGCCCTGAACTCCCGCAGAAGCCCAAAACATTAAAAATGGTGGATATGGTTGAAATGGTTGAAACGGTTGGAATGGTTAAAGTCTTTATCCATTGCAACCATTTCGAAATGGTTGAAATGGATGAACTTTTTAACCATTTCATCTTTTTCAACCGTTTCAACCATTTCGAAATGGTTGAAATGGATGAAATGGATGAACTTTTTAACCATTTCATCTATTTCAACCGTTTCAACCATTTCAACCATTTCAAATCCTTTTGCCTTTGTCCGAGGGCCAGGATTTTTTTAACCATTTCAACCATTTCAACCATTTCGAAATGGTTGAAATGGATGAAATGGATGAAATTCTTGGCCCTGAACTCCCGCAGAAGCCCCAAAAAACATTAAAAATGGTTGAAATGGTTGAAATGGTTGAAACGGTTGAAATGGTAAAAGTTTTTAACCATTTCAACCGTTTCGAAATGGTTGAAATGGATGAAATGGATGAACTTTTTAACCATTTCATCTATTTCAACCGTTTCAACCATTTCAACCATTTCAAATCCTTTTGCCTTTGTCCGAGGGCCAGGATATTTTAACCATTTCAACCATTTCAACCATTTCGAAATGGTTGAAATGGATGAAATGGATGAAATTCTTGGCCCTGAACTCCCGCAGAAGCCCAAAACATTAAAAATGGTTGAAATGGTTGAAACGGTTGAAATGGTTCAAGATTTTATCCATTTCAACCATTTCAACCATTTCGAAATGGTTGAAATGGATGAAATGGATGAACTTTTTAACCATTTCATCTATTTCAACCGTTTCAACCATTTCAACCATTTCAATTCCTTTTGCCTTTGTCCGAGGGCCAGGATTTTTTAACCATTTCAACCATTTCAACCATTTCGAAATGGTTGAAATGGATGAAATGGATGAAATTCTTGGCCCTGAACTCCCGCAGTTGCCCAAAACATTAAAAATGGTTGAAATGGTTGAAACGGTTGAAATGGTTAAAGTTTTTATCCATTTCAACCATTCCAACCGTTTTGAAATGGTTGAAATGGATGAAATGGATGAACTTTTTAACCATTTCATCTATTTCAACCGTTTCAACCATTTCAACCATTTCAAATCCTTTTGCCTTTGTCCGAGGGCCAGGATTTTTTAACCATTTCAACCATTTCAACCATTTCGAAATTGTTGAAATGGATGAAATTCTTGGCCCTGAACTCCCGCAGAAGCCCAACACATTAAAAATGGTTGAAATGGTTGAAATGGTTGAAACGGTTGAAATGGTTAAAGTTTTTATCCATTTCAACCATTTCAACCGTTTTGAAATGTTTGAAATGGATGAAATGGATGAACTTTTTAACCATTTCATCTATTTCAACCGTTTCAACCATTTCAACCATTTCAAATCCTTTTGCCTTTGTCCGAGGGCCAGGATTTTTTAACCATTTCAACCATTTCAACCATTTCGAAATGGTTGAAATGGATGAAATGGATAAACTTTTTGCTGCAAATACTAGCACTACTAGTTTTAGTTACTACTGATAACTATACAAGTCTTACTATTCATTCCCTTCTGGTACTAACATTCTGGTACTAACACTGCTAATACCGATGCTAGTACTACCCCGAGCGTATACTCACATAGACCCTAAAGGTCTATGCCACATAGACCTTAAGCCTTGAAGCCACCCCTGCAGCCGTCAACCCCGCATAGTTTAGAGAAGCCGATCCCAAGCCGTGAGCTGGGCTTGATGAACTCTGCCGGAAGCAGGCCTTGTTCGGTCTGCAGTTCAAGGCTTAACTACTGAAGAGTGCATACTTGCTTCTTGCCCCCCAAAACACGCTGAAACCCTAAGTGGGTGGGTTCAGCGCTGTTTTTCGGACGTCAAGAGGCCTGCCTATATTGTCCTTGTGACACTGTGATTTCTCGACGACCCTTCCACCGTCAACGATTACAACGACGAACCATATATCCGTTTCGGGTGACGAGCGCATTTTGATCACACGCGTAAGGAGTATATGCAACGGATCCTAATACCCGGGATTGAAGGACGGGTTAATGTATAACCCAGGGTTTACATTCTACATCAACCGCGAAACAAAGTCCAACTTGATCTTCTGGCCGGTCGTTTTGTAGACATCGATCTGGAACTTTCGGGCAAAGTAGTGGGCCACCTCAGATCTTGAGGCACATCACCACGCACGCAGGTTGTTTCTCCCCATGTAGGGTCTAGGCTTGACAATCAGCACCTAAGGCATTAAGGCTAAAATCAAACGGTACCCACCTTGGGCTATTTGGAGTACCAGGAAATAGGCTCAGAACATGTACCCGAAGGAAACTTTAGATGGCAGCTGATCAACATACTTGTCCTAAACATATCCTGTGAGGTCATTCTGATATGGAGGCATGGCATGCCCTCAAGTCCTCTGTTTGACAAGAGCCTTTCGAACCCCCCCCCCCCCCCCCCCCACCGCCCCCCCCCCCCCCCCCCCCCTCCCCCCCCCCCCACCCCCCGCCCCCCCCCCCCCCACACACACACACACACACACACACAGACACACACACACACACACACACACACAGACAGACACACCCAGACGCACACACACACACACACAGACACACACACACACACACACACACACGCACACTCTAGAAGCTGGGAGGCAGAGCCAACGTCGTGCCCAGAAGCAATGCCAGGAAATCTGAAGAGAAAAACAACTAACGAGCTCTCCTACCTATGTTGTACAAGCTATGAGCAGGAGTGAGCCCCAATTGTAATGATCCCTGCAAAACCACAGCTTGAAACAAGTCTCACGGGCTTTTTGTTTAAGGGTGATTCCCCACACTGTTTTCGAGAACTGCATGTATGTGGCAAATCATCTGAATGTCCGCAAAACCGTCATTCATCGAACTGCGACTCAGAACAACCCTAAACCCTAAACTCTGAAACCCCGAAACAATGCCTCAACATCGGTTACCAACATGATTGGATATCTTTGATATGTGACTGGGCTTAGCAAAGCTAGACGTCAGTAAACTTAGTAAGCCAACTACAGGGGCCTGAATTTTTGAATGAAGTTTGGGGCGACCAGCATTGGGAACTAACTATTTGCGGGAAACTAGTTGCGGCAGCTGACTACACGTCCTACTTGCAGCTGTCAGAACCATAGTCCTCTTTGAAGTACTACAGGGGGCCTAAATCGTCAGACTAGGCCTTGGGAGTATGTTATAGTATACAAACCATGATGAGGAACCCTGCGGACGAAATTGGGGGGGGTATTCTATTGAAATAAGAACAATACAAAGTCACAACGAACCCAAAGGAGTATCATTCGTGATTCTCCAGGCTTCTGCATGGCTTGCTGGGCTGTTTTGAAACGAGGTTTCGACTACCAAAGAAAAATTACCCCCTGTGCTCCCTTGCCCTCCACTCCTTCCAGTAAGCTATGTAGGGTTTAGGGTTTAGGGCCTAAGTTAGGGATTCTTGCTTATGGTAAATTGAAGGGATTCAAGTTTAAAGACAAGATGCAGTTGATGACGAGAACGCAAGTCTATAACGTTCTGCTGCTGCTACTGCTGCTGATGCAAGGACGAATGTTGCGACCACTACCGCGCTCTACTCTTACACTGCACGGTAATGGGAGGATACCGACCGTCACTGCTCTCGGGATCTGTCGAGTTCAATTCGGAGAAAACAGTCTGCACACAAGTGGGAGTTCTCGAGAATAGGGGACCTTAATATAGTACTCTAAATAATAGAATCCTTACCAGAAGGACCCCAAAATAAGGTACCCCTAATTAATTCTCGGAAACTCCCAAATGGGCAGAACATGGAGCGGACACCAAAGCTTTTGTCAACGAAGCAACAACATCAACAGAACCTGGATAATACAGATGCGCTCTTTGCTTTTTCAAGTCGAGGGCAAAACGGGATGGGTTATAATATAAAAATGCACAGCAGAAATCGGTTTGGCACAGAATCAAGAAGGACTACGGGGGTTCTCTGTCTCTCGTTCAGTCCATGCGCCGCCGTTTGCTTCGCGTAGATGTCCACAGTGGTCCTTAAGCGTCGCTGAAGGGCATGGCGTGATCTCGTGGGGAGGGGTGACAGGAAGCGGAAAGTTAGACACCATGGGCACCTGCCACCTGCGGTCCACACCTTAAGGTTCAGACATTAGCCCGCCAGCCTCGACGTGAAACCATGCGGACTCAGATGTAACGAAACAAAGATGACATGATATTGTGGAGCCTCAACATCCGAGAGCTTGGCTTTGTCGTTTGCTCCGACGTATGTCTACAGGACATTCGAAGCATTGCTGACAGTGTATATATGCATAGAGAGAGAGAGAGAGAGAGAGAGAGAGAGAGAGAGAGAAAGAAAGAAAGAAAGAAAGATAAAGAGTTTTCTCACAGCTCATCATAACAAAGAACTCTTGAACCATCGTTTTGAAGAATCCTCGCCCCTCTGCAGTAATCACAGCGGTTAGCTTCATAACAGTGCGCATGCATGATAATCCAAGCTTGTCGTTGTCTACATCCAGATACTTTCTGCCCTGATGCCTGTCAGGGGCCTACCAAGTCTACCGTGGCGAAATGTCCAGATTTAGAATGACCATGTGAAGACCCACTCAATTTTGGGAAGCTGAAAGACTCACTCCGAAATGCTCAACATGTTGGTCCCAGAGTTGGTCCCAGATCAGCTCGTCAATCGATCACAGGAAGACCGAAATGCCAGACCCGGAATCGAACATCTTTACATCCTCAAGCCCCTTCTGCGCAAACGAACGCTGTAGAGGTGCATTGGATCGACGTCTGCTTCGGTTACCCACTTCCTGGATTCAGGTGTTCAGTCTTCATGGGAGCTGAAACGATCAGAATAGAGCCCCCGGCTTGGCCTGTGTTGTACTTGTGTGTAGCTTACAAAGACAATGCACGCATCACCAACGTTGTAATTCTAGAAACTAGGGATGCTGAAGAACGCCTGACCGGTGGATAACAGTGAACCAGATTCTTGGACGCACAAGAAAGGGAACCCCGCACCCTCAGCCCCGAACCTAACAAAGCCCAATCACCCCCCACCACCCCACCCGCCCTAAACCCACCCTAAACTCTGTGAACCCTGACACCCATCGCCCTTACATCGAGACTTCTTTTTAGGGCCTTTAGGGGGAGCCTACCATGACTAGCCAAACGCCCGAATTTTAATGTCTAAAATCGTGACAGCCGGGTCTGAGGGTCAGCAATACAGCGGCCGAGGGCCTTTGCTAAAGGAGCACTATGCGGGCTCTATAATAGCATAATTATAGTATATAATAGTAACCGCCGCAAGACACTGTAAGGAACCATGTGGATCAGTTGTCTCAAATTTCAGGCCCCGATACTAAAACTAGGCGTCCTATATTATATGATGTTATATACAATCTTCGTCTTTGATTTCTTAGAGCTGTGACCCATCTATAACAGGAGGCCATGGAAGTCAAGCCTCCAGCCCTAAACCCCTTGAAACCCCACCTTCGAAAGTCTACACCTAAAACATCCTAAAAACCCACAACCTGAAATCCCTGCTTCCCTACACTCCTGAAGACCCAGAACGCTGAAGTCCGTGTCCTTCAAACCCCTCGAGACCTATCACGCCCGATGTGAGAAAATCCGGCCGTGCTACTGCTTCTTCGCCACCATCCGCTTCTGGTGGTTGCCATTCTCCAGACCTCACTACCCGAAACCCTAAACTGTTTGTAAGCCCGAGGCCCTAACTGGTACGACCCTACCGATCCTACCAAAGAATGCGCTCGGCGTTCGGGGTTCGTAGACCCATGACTAAAAAAATGTGCTTAAGCCAAATCGAGTTTATACAAGCAGGGTCCACGGCATATAATATGACCAATAATCTTCGCGTGTTGCGTTTCTGCAATCCCTCAGAAGAGTATCACGTAAACATGAAGGTCCATATAATATGACCAAGTATCTTCGCGTGTTGCGTTTCTGCAATCCCTCACAAGAGTATCACGTAAACATGAAGGTCGCAATGGGCCGGAAGGCAATCGGCGATTGGAACAAGGAATCTGGACCTGCAGACACATCCCTTGCTTTGGAGGACTTTAAAAATTCATCCCGAATAGAATCCTTGTTCACTCCTTTTTCAGGCTGGGAATAGTATCGGGAATTATTCGATTTGTACACTAAATTCTAGTCACCTACAACCACAAGCGCCGTAGAAGACTGGTGACCCCTGTTGCGCTTGAAGGCTGTATTGGCAACCTCTGAAGAGCCTGTATAGCACAACCCCAAACCCGAACCCCCTAAACCCTAAACCCCTAAAGGCTCTAAGCCCTACACCCTGGCCGAAAACCCTCAAAACCCTAACCCCCTAAACCCTAAACCCCTAAGGCTCTAAGCCCTACACCCTGGCCGAAAACCCTCAAACCTCACTCCTGAACACCCTGAAACCCTGAAGGCCCCAAAGTCGCTTGAAATCGCCAGGTCACCCGGGTCCCTGAAGCCATAGCCTTGGACAAGAATTGACATGTGCTGCTGCTGTTGTTGTTGCTGTTGTTGTTGATGTTGTTGATGACGTTGATAATGATCATGATGACGATGATGATGATGCTGTTGTTGTTGCTGCTGATTTTGCTGTTGTTGCGGTCCCTGGGACGTTGCCATGGTGATTGCTGATGTCGTTGCCGTTGCCGTGGCGGTTGCTGGTGCCGTTGCCATGGCCGCCTTTGCCGTTGTTGTTGTTGTCGTTGCTTTTGTGGTGGTTGTTGTGGTGGCTATTAGTGTTGCTGTTCTTTTAGCTGTTGCTGTTACTGATACTGTTGTGTTGCTGTTGTCGTTGTTGCTGTTGTTGTTGTTGTCGCTGTCGTCGTCGGCCTTACTCCTGTTCCCTACAGACAACGGTTAGCTAACAAACATTGGGCGTGCATCGTTATGTGCAGTGTTTCTGTGGGTCGAATACTTCTTTAGATCGTGGTTCACAATGTGTGTTCGGTCTCTGGGGCTTCAGCGGGTTTCACGAGTCTGTTCGCATCGTAGTTTGCAGCGTGTTCGGTCTTCAGGGTACTTGAGAGTGGGACTTCATGGCGTCTCAGTCAGCAAGCATCCCCTCTCCCTCTCCCTCTCCTCCCTCTCTCTGTCTGTGTCTTTCTCTCTCTCCCTCCCTCCCTCCCTCCCTCCCTCCGTCCCGCACTCACTCATGTACACACACTCTCACTCTCACTCTCACTCTCACTCTGTCTCTGTCTCTGTCTCTGTCTCTGTCTCTGTCTCTGTCTCTGTCTCTGTCTCTGTCTCTGTCTCTGTCTCTGTCTCTGTCTCTGTCTCTCTCTCTGTCTCTCTCTCTCTCTCTCTCTCTCTCTCTCTCTCTCTCTCTCTCTCTCTCTCTCTCTCTCTCTCTTTGGAAGTAACCACGGTTTTGGGTTTTGGGGTTCCCAACTGCTGCTGGGCTACAATGCCGCATGCCGCCTCTGGTGAAAGGATTCCGACGGATGCAGACGGTGGTCTCCTCCTTCCTTGCATTTCAGCGGAGAAACCGGAAAACCTCTATGGTCGAATCTTTCTCCAGTACCTCACAGGAAATCAATCAAACTGCAGAAGCGCAGCAGCCTGAAGAAAACCATCAACGAGTCTGAAACCTGGACCTCGAGCAACCATTCGGGCTCCTAGTGCTCCTATCATCCCAGCTGCGGTCTATTTCGGGATATATACATATATATATATATATATATATATATATATATACATATATCATATTTTTGCGTGAGGGTGGCAGGCAAGCTTAGAGTCCTGGATCGCCATCGCCTAACTTCCCGTCCCTTGAGTTTCTGGCATGCGTCCAAGACAATACAGCGCTGAGTTTGCCATCCGTTGCAACCGTCTCTTTGAAGATCAATGACTTCTCTCAGTGCAAGTTGCAAAGCCTAAACATCCCTGAAACGGAAGTTAAAAACCGAAACCGTAAATCCGAAGGACCTGAAACCCTAAACACCCTAAACGGCACAAGAGTGCAGGTCTCTCGGGTTCCAAAAAAGAATCTGCCTCGCAAGAAAGCCAAAACAAATCTTAGAGTTAGGGTTCAGAGTTCTTCAAATCCCAAACCCACAACTCCACATCTCTGCGAGGTGCTTGGTGAAGAAGTGACCTTAGCCGCTGTGGTGATACTGTGCCGTTGGTTTGCGTGTTTAGGGCTTCGGCTCTCACGACTGTCTAAGGTTTAGTCTCTGGGGCTCAGAGTTGAGTTTAGGGGTTTCGGTTTAGGGTATAGGGTTTACGGGTAAGGGTTTAGCTTCCGGTTTAGGGCTTAGGACCCCAACCCTGTAAGCCCTTGCCGCTCTAAAGCCTTAACTCGATTGGTCTTGCCAGCGGCTGATTTGCGAGAATCCCACAGTTGCAGAACTTCACATGCCGGGCACTTGCCTTCCGTTGGCAAAGCCGGCTGTCTTACAGGACGTTCGGAATCGAACTCTGATGGGACGTACTGCCACCCTTGCTATTGTCATCGTCGCGTGTGTACCTATGTTGCGGCCTTGATTCCTGTGACCCCGGCTCGGTCCAACAGCGAGTAAACACGAAAAGACGAAAACTAGACAGCTAGACAGTTGTAGAGGACATACGCGTTGCAAGACTCCGCTAACATGAAAAGCAGCACTCAGCAAACCTAGTCGACCCTAACCCCAATTTTACACTAAACTCGGAACTCCCCCCAACCCAAAATCAACCCGAATATAAACTCGGCAAGCAGCAGCACAAGACTCCCTTTAAAACTACGACGTCCGTGTGGAATAATCTAAATTGTCGAAACAAATCAAATATAGGACTCCAGAGGATGTTTTACTTCTTGTTCTAACCACTGTCAGACCTCTACAGTGGGAATCAAAAGCATGACCTCACGCACCCTGACCCTGTCGTACAAGAAGCTCCCATCAAAGTCGTACTTCGTGCGGATAGCTTTGACCTGACGTCAGACAAGGCGTCGGTTAATTAGGGCTTGGGGAAACGATTGAAGGTGCCTGTTAAGGGGTCTTGGCTTTAGGTTCAGAGGTCAAAGCAGACGACAAAATCGTGCAAGTCGAGGGCCAGCGACAGCAGCACTACCGATGCTGCGTCGACGACAACGCAAGGGGCGACGATGACGGCAAGTCCGGGCACTGGAAAACTACGATGCCGTCAGAAAGCGCGTGTTTTCCTCCCTGCTCTTGCTAGTTTTCCTCCCTGCTCTTGCTAGCTGCATGTATAAACGGTTCGTCATGTGCAAGAACATCCCATCCTTTCTGTCAAGAAGGTGAACCTCCTCTGCTAAGGTTCATGCTCGGATAGACATGGTTACCAGGTGGTGAAGGCTTTGGACCCAGAGTATGTATTCAGCATGGGCTTGTTGGATTGTGTGACCCAGAGTAATTGAACCCGAAACCCTGCTTTAGCACTCTCTGGTTTATATAACCCTATATGATTAGAATAGGCTTCTGGGGCATATATACTTACTTCTAATTATAATCAGGATTCCCCCCAATAGGATAGGTAGTTATTCAGGCCCCTAAAGTAATCCTATAGGCTTCCTGCAAATGGCCTCTCGAGTTCCCATGGAGCCGCCGTCGAGGTCGAAGATTACGTTGCGCAGCTCGAACTGCACTTCCTTTTCCACGTTCTCCTGGGTGCCCCAAACCCTAAACCCTAAATCATAAACCCTTAAACCCCGAAACCGAAGGATCACAGCAAGGTCGCCCAAGTGTCTGCGGACATCCTAAGCCCGGAACGACCCGGCAGCGGCTCAGGGCTAACTATTCCTGGTCTGTCTAGTCTAGACCAAGACGCAGACCTCGACTACTTGGCCTCGCTACACCCTAAATCCTAAAGCCCCAACCAGTCAGCCCGCCTTCTTCTTGGGCACCCACTTGATGCCGTCCGCGTCCTGTGAAGACAGAGAGAGGGCTCCTTGGGGTCCAGGGTTTAGGGAGTGCGAGTTTTACGATATGTTGAGTCACATACTGTAACATATTATGTGAAATCCATACTGTACCCTGTTGGAACAGAATCGGTTATGACATAACTGTTACATCATAATCTATTCCGTTCTATTGGACTTGATGCGGTTGTGAATCTTTGAGACTTTCAGGGTGCATTGTGTGAGTCTAAGCTCAGGAAGTGTGGATGAACACAACCCCCGAAATTAGTCTTCAACACCTCGGTGTGGCCTCCGGCGCACCATGATTTCATTTCCCCGGAAAACAAAGACTCATGCTCCAACTTCTCCCGTCGTAAGCATGAGAAGACCTACCCCCGAAATCCTCTAATCCCAACTTTGTGAATCCTAAAAATCCTTTTTGCATCGGGCCTTTACCACCGCCCGGTAATCCCCACATTCGCTTGACGAAGTGTGGAGACAAGAATCCTAAAAATCCTAAACCCTTAACACTCGACAACCTGATAGCCAAGTCCAAAACCCTGCGGCCCCATAGTTATTCAACCCTGGGCCCTAGTACCTGGGCGGAGGAAATAGCAACACGGAGTCTCGTGCATCGTTCGAAAGAAAGCCGTCCTCTTGCCCCCTGGAGGCCTGTGCAAGCCGCAGTAAAGCAGTTCTGATGGGGACATGACAAATCGCGACCGCTGTAATCCTCCAAGTGCTGCACAGTAGAGCACAAGCCCGTGCTACACACTGCTTTTGTGACTGGGTCCTGTGGCATTATTCGTGCTACGGCCCTTGCGTGAAAATCTTGCAAGAGGCTGCACGGAGGGTAGTGTTAGGGTTGAGAGAGATGGTCCCATGAACCCTAAAGCCTACATCCAGGACCTCAGCGAAAATGACCAGTTTTCGTCGGCCATTCACTCGGAAGCTCTCAAGAAATCAACCTCTGAAACCCTCATCCATAGATCCTGGCAAGCACGTACCCAGAGGCTCCACAGTAGTTCCTTCTTGGGTTTACCTTCTCGGATTCTAAATAATTATGAACCCCCAAAATGGAACCACTATGGAGCCTAGCGCATGGGAAGTCTGAATGTCCAAGCCAGAGAGATGCCCTAGCTGAAGATTTCGGGCTTCAAGTGTTTAGGATTCGGCGTTGGCCAAGAAGGCCTGGGCAGTGTTGGAATAGCACTGAAACTTGTCAAGAGGTTGGGGCTTAGGAAGCAACTTTAAGCATCCAGCGATTTTGTGAACACCCTCGAACTTCGCCTCGAACAAGACAGCTGTACCATTCTGCTACGGGCCCCACATTCGCAAAAACAGCACGACCCCCGCAGCTAGAGACGCACACGTAAACCCCCTTACTTTAACAGCAACAGTTGCGTATATGCACCTTCACAGAAACTCATACACACATACAGAATATGCATGTATGCGTGCATGGATGTATGTACGTATGCGAACATGGACTTATATATATATATATATATATATATATAGAGAGAGAGAGAGCATGTATATGTATATATACATATATATATATATATATATATCTATATATATATATATATATATATATATGTATGTATGTATAACGTATATAACTATATATATATATATATATATAGAAATATATGTACATGTGTGTGGGGACGTCTCTCTCTCTCTCTCTCTCTCTCTCTCTCTCTCTCGCTCTCTCGCTCTCTCGCTCTCTCTCTCTCTCTCTCTCTCTGTGTGCTTGCATCAGGAATCTGCCGTTATGTACGTTCTGTATAGGCACCTATGACGCGGGCCCCAGCATTAAGACGTCGATGTTGCAGGCCGTAAACCTTCAAACACCAGGCATTGGTAGAGGGGCCTTATAGTTCGACCAGGGTTGCTTGTGCAAGTTGCAGTACAGTTTACTGGAAGGAGCTCTCAGAAATAGTAAAGAACATTATTCAGATATGCTTTGCGTGTGTTGTCCGTGTGGCTTTTATGTTTGATGTTCCCCATTTTTCTTCTCGAATTCGTAGGCCCCCGAACCCTGAACCCGGCCACCTCCTCCTCTTCCGCCCTCCGCTGGCTCGTGCGGCTGGTGGTGCGCGAAGTGCTGATGGAGCTGGTGACCTTTGCAGTGCTTTGGCTTTTGAGTTTGAAGGTTTCGGGTTTAGGGAGTTTGGGGGGGGTTCAGGAAGGGGCCAGGGTTAAGGGTATAGGAGCTTTCGTTTCAGGGCGTAACAGCCTTAGGGCTCAAGGCTCTAAAGTAGAAGCCAGAAAGTTGGAATATGATTATCCTACGCCCTGTATGGAAAATTATAAGGTATCCGACCCTGAAACCATATTCCAACTTTCTGGAGTTCCCTTTAAACCCTACACCGGACACAGCTCCGAATCAGAGGATCAAACCTCTCACCGCGGGCCCTGGATCCCGTCCTTGCGCAGAGCATGCTGAAGCCCACAAACCGCATCTTTGTTGGTTTCAGGTCTGGCGGCTTTTTAAGGTTGCCATGATTCATTCGAAGTTGGCTTCCCACAGACTAAGGAAGCCTTCAGACATGCAAGGGATGTGAAAAGGGAAGCCAAACGGCTTCTGCTCGGATGTTTCCCCTTACAGAAACCCTTTGCCCGCCATGTTATCGCCCTGAGCGTAAGCCCCGAGCTGTGTATAATCCCTGCAACTTGAAACCTCACGGCTGAACAATAAAAACTGCTTCAAGGGCCTGAACTGTTAAACCCTCACCCCTCACCCCTCACTCAAACCCGCAACCCTTGCTACCCCTCGACCCTCAGAACCCTCTTGTCTCCAGTGCATGTAGCTACAAACTCTGGTTTACCAATGCTGTGGTGCGGGTACTGCAGAAAAAACGGAGGTCACCACGAACAAGAAGTAGTTCATTGCTGGGATAGGATTAAAAATGTACATTTTTATTCCTTATTGGGTTTGAGTACCCATAAAAATGTAAAATGTTACCCAACAGTGACAAAGAGAAGTAGAAGTATTCTTGACGTTGCATCGCCTGGTTAGGGCTAGGATAAGGGGCTTTAAAGGGAATTCCAGAAAGTTGGAATATGGATTAATGGTAGGATCCCCTATAATTTACCTTAAAGGGTTTAGGATAATGATATTCCAACTTTCTGGCTTCTACTGTAAGGGGCTTTAAGGCTTCACGGCCGGCTTAAGATCCTACGATTTGCAGCAATTGGATCTAGCTTGGCCTCCAGAGGCTTATAGGGTTTGGATCAGGGCTAGGAGCCAACATCCCAGAAGTCACCAGCGGATTCCACACCCGTTTAGGGTTTAAGGTCAAGCCGCCGCCCGGAATGCGCCACGAAGTGATGCCACGGTGTTGCTTGCCTTGTGGAAGTGGCCATTACCCACCTGAATAGGGCTGTAAAGGACAGAGCCAGAAATGAGCACAAAATCTCGCAAGATACACGCCCAAAGCTGTAACCCCTGCAGTTCCTAAACCGAATGGCCTCTAGTCCCGAGCCTTCCCGCATTCTTGCCAAAACCGGGCTGGATAGACTCTGTAGCGCTTAAGGTTCAAGGCGCACTTCCCTAAACCAAGCCCTAAACCCTAAACCATGACACGATGTACGCGGCCTTCTCAACGACTAGCGCAAGAACCGGGCTGTACCAGCAGGAGCGATAAAAAGCCCACCCCTGATGTAAACACCACATATATACTACTTACTTACCTTCATCAGGGTTTAGTTATTTGGGATGTCGGGAGAGGCAGTCATATAGGGCTTGGAGTCTAAGGCTTAGAGGTTTGGTTGTAGGCCTTAAACTAGGGTTAGGGCTGGGGAACCTAGCGGTCGTTTGACTGTCTACAGTAAGAGAGGATGCGCTCACGTTTCTAGAGCACGCGGATCAATGTCGAGCTCAAGAGCTTGATCTCAGTTGTGAACTCTCAAACTTTATGCATCCAGGCCTATTGCGACTGCCGGGTACTACTGAGGAGACTCTAAACCCCTAAACCTTAAGCCCTAACAGCCCAAACCCTACGCCGAACTAGTCTGAGGGACTGTGAGAGGAAGATGGAGCTCGATTTCCAGCACACAGCAAACATACTTGTGATGTAGGTGGCAGAGACTGAAACAATTTTTGGGTTCCATCTATTATGATTACATTTTGGTTCTTGTATTCTGCCACAAAACCTTTTCTGATTGACACGTCCCTATATTATGATATCAAGCAAGCAGGCAAGCAGCGCCCCTACGGCCAAGACAAGCAAACGAGCAACGCCCGAAAAGACCACCCGGGCACCTCGCACCCACAGCCGTCCAACGCATCTTTTTCCGCACGGCGCTTGCCAAAGGCACCGAGTCGGTCTAGTTTGGCAAAACTCTCAGCGCTCAGCAGCAAGTCAGGGTACATGCCGTCCCTTTGCTCTGCTTCCATTGCACATTACCCACCGTAAAAATTGTTGAACAGCGTAGACCAAACGTACATATTATGAGAATCATGTCTATGCTGGGGCCTTGAGTTATTCAAAAATCCAGCACCGCCGTTGATGATGCTTCTGCTGCTGCTCATACGCCTACTCCTACTCCTCCTCCTATCTACTACTACGACTACTACTACCACCTGCTACCTACTACCTACTTCTGAATACTTACTACTTACTGCTTACTGCTATTCACTACTTACTAATTACTACTTACTACCTACAAATTACTACTACTACTACTACTACTACTACTACTACTACTACTACTACTACTACTACTACTACTACTACTACTACCTACTTACTTACTTACTTACTTACTTACTTACTTACTTACTTACTTACTTACTTACTTACTTACTTACTTACTTACTTACTTACTTACTTACTTACTTACCTACTACTACTACTACTACTACTACTACTACTACTACTACTACTACTACTACTACTACTACTACTAAAACTACTACTACTACTACTACTACTACTACTACTACTACTAGTACTACTACTACTACTACTACTACTACTACTACTACTACTACTACTACTACTACTACTACTACTACTACTACTACTACTACTACTACTAAAACTAAAACAAAACTAAAACTAAAACAACACTAAAACTAAAACTACTACTACTACTACTACTACTACTACTACTACTACTACTACTACTACTACTACTACTATCCACGACTATGTACTTATGCCGCACTGCGAACACCGGGATACCCCGAAGCTGCAAAGCCACCGTCAGCACCACAATGGCGACTACCAAATATGCACGTCATCGTCTTCATCTTCGTCAAAATTCACCTCGCTCAGCACCTCCTCCACGGAGGCATCAATGTCTTCGTCCGTGCATGTCTGTCCTGATCGGCTAATCAGGGGACCTACGAACCACCACAAAGAACCACGGAGCCAAGGAGATAAGGCTCATAAGCGACAGATGCATAAGTGCAAAAGCCACCGTTAAACTGTACATTCGCAAGATTTCGTTAAAGGCCCCAAATGGCTTGCTTGCCCTGTCTATATCCCCAGGCCTGGAAACCCACACCCAACCTCACAATGACCCGCCAGGAAGCCGTCCGCAGACTGGAGAAATCGCTCCGCAAAGATGTGCCAGAATGTAAACCTGGCTGTTGTCGGACTCTTGTACATCGCATTCTAGGGTTCAGGCCCCATAAGCCTCTTGAATCTGGATCTCTGTGATTTAAACTCGAGACCACCAACCCACAAGTTCTTGAACCCTAAACCCTAAACCCTAAACCCCAAACCCTAAATCCCAAACCCTAAACCCTAAACCCCAAACCCTAAACCCTAAACCCTAAACCCGGATTGTTTCGTTTAGAGTTGGGAGCCTTTGTGGGGCGGAAGATGCTGGGGGAACACCGCCGCAAACGTGCTCCGCTGGGTTTGTATACTGAGACATGAGGGTTTCCGAAAATAGGGACCCCTTGTATAGTACCCTAAAACGGTAGGATCATGTAGCATCCTTGTTGTCAGGACCCCAAAACTCGTTGATCTGGATGACGAGACTAGACTGAATTCAAAAGAGGTCCTACACGAAACTTCCGATAATCATGCTCGTTGAACATCGCAATACCGGGCAAGGTTGCATCTCATCTGGCGACGTGTCGAAGAGGAATTCGGTGACCATGATTGGGACGAAGGGCGGCCGATTTTCGGACACCATGTCCTGTCCAATGCTCAGTTTCGGAACGCACTTTCTGCAAGTCCCAAACCCTTTTCAGCACGGGCTTTGGGTGCGCGCCGGCAAGTCCTAAACCCTAAACCCTACACCGACATCGACATGTAGCAATTTCTCTTGCTGGGGATCAACGTTTAAGTGCGTTTTATCTTTCCTAACACTGAACTCACCGAACATGCGTCGAGACGCGTGCATATAGTCTCTGCTGTCATTTCGTTTGCATGCGAACACTTTTGATAAGCAGGGCTCTACATTACAGGCACAACGTAAAACGAACAAATAGCCGCAGTGGCAACCACGGGCACTGAAAACACTCTCTAAACTCTAAGCCTCAAAATCACACCAGGCCGCAGAAACAGCCCCGTGATTACATGAACCCCAAGTCTCTGAAGGCCTGAATATAAGGATCCCTGTTAAGGTTAATCGGGAGTCTTCTGTTCAACATGCCAAACTACAAAACGGTCAGAGCTCACAGCTGCAGCAAAACGTGCAGAGAAGGAGTCCTGAACGTGGTTCCCTTTTCGGATACATAGCCTCACCTCCAGAGTTTTCAGCTGCTAGGACCCGAACACCTCAACCGGAAAAGCCCGGTCCTGAACCATACCAAGGAAGACGGACAACGACCGCAACATCACCTCAAGTGCGGGGGTCTGTTTGTTCGGTTAAAGACCCTTTGAGGTTTAAAACTACGCTTGAGGAATTACCGGCCCAGGGTCATTTATGCTTGCTATGGGCCTGACGATGACTTGCGACTGCATACGGTTAGCTATGACTCAAGTACAGCTATTGCCATGAGAAGTGCTAATGTAGGAGCCTGATTAAGAAACCCTGGGCCTATAACCCCAAAATAGTGGGACCCATATTATAAGGAGCCCTAGTAATGGCCCCAACATTATTGTTGAGACAAGTGCGGTTGTGGATGTTAATGAACTTTAAACCCTAAACCACAAGAGTCAGAGATTCAGAATGTGCGGTGAGCTGTGCCACCTGCTCTTGTAACCTCCCTTCGTGTCTTCGTGCACAGGAGATGAGTGTGTCGGTGCTCCAGCTCAGGAGCATGAGTTTCTCAGCCTGTGAACCTGCGAGCCCAAGCCTTCATCCCTACCCTGTAGTCTTCGTTGTAGTTCCTTTTTTGGTTATAGGATCCTAACCATAAAACTGGTTAGGAAAAAGGGGAACTACGATGGAGACTATAAGTTTCAGCATGCTTTGCGAGTCGGCGGAAGGGAGTTCCCCAACCCGGGAGACCACTGTTTAGGCTTGCGGGTCTGGGGTTTGGGGTTTAAAGTTTTGCATATCTATTGTGGTTGTGCATCGTCTACTCTGCTATAGATAGGAAGACTATACCAACTCGTGTTGCGCCAGTTGGACAACCAAGTCACTGCCACGTAGTCGGGAATCTTCGTTCCGGCTTCCTGCCGAGCTGTTGGCCGAGCAAAACTGTTCTAAGAACGACGAGAAATCCTTGTTGCTACGGTTGATGATATAAATCCTGCATTACCCGAAATAGGGAATGTACCATAATTCACATAGTTTAGGGTCCTTAAGGTTATAATGCAAGATTTATATCTTCAACAGTACAAACACCTACAGCGGTGATCACCCGGTGAAAAAGCAACCCAAAACTGTAAGGTCACGCTGGTCTGACATGCAAGAAAGCGGTTGAAGTCCATTCTGCGCAATCATGTCTTCACAAGTCAAGCACGCTTACTGCCCGGGCCATCAAGGCGTAATTGCAGGCCGCGGGGCATGCGGATCGTTCAGCTGGATGTTCTCCTGAACAATCACATTACCAAACATGTATCGCGCTATAGAGGATTGCTTCCTGCCGGCAAGATCCGGCATGCCTGCATGCATATCTCAACAACGAAGTACATGCTCCTTGAAAAAGCAGGTCTCCTGTCGTGCTTTCAAGTCTAACAAGTCGTTGGTGTGAAGAGCTGCAAAGAGCGCCAAGACAACCGGATGCCTCGGCGACTCTGCGTTGCAGGCTCTGGAGGAAGACTTCGACTAAAGACTCATAGTTCAAGAAGTGCTCATTACCTACAGTCTCCATTGTAGTTCCTTTTTTGGTTAACTAACAGCTATACTGTAGGACCCTAACCATAAGACTGGTTGACCTAAAAAAGGAACTACAATGGAGACTTTAGGTAGGGTTTTGTGAGGTGGGGAGCTGAGTCCGTTCAATCAATCATGGAGGCTAGTTAGTCAGGGCTTTCTGGGGTTCGGGTTTAGGGTTTAGGGTTTTAGGGTTTTAAAGGGTTTTAGGGTTTTAGGGTTTAGGGTTTAGGGGCCGGGACCTGGAACAAATCAAACCACTGTACAGTGGTCCGCAAGCCAGTATAGCATTGAGATTGACTATCAGTATACCACGCACCTGGACTCACTGAAATCTCGAATCCCAATCCTGGTAGTGACCTGGTAGTGTTTGAGGTAAGCTCCACCGTCCCTGGCACTCTCAACTTGACATAAACGACAACCATAAAGTTGCCAGATCCCGTTACACACTGGTTGGCTTGGCTGCCTTTTCAGCTCCTGACTTACACAACCTTTTGCTTGTCTCACCTGTGGCAGGCCCTGCCAGTGAACAAACATATTCACTCAGTCTTAATAATATGGGAATTTCTGAGGATTGGGGACCCTAACATCATACCCTAAATAGTAGGATCCTTCTTATACGGACCCCAAGATAAGGTGCTCGAAATTTACGGAAACTCCCATATGCCAAACCCCCGAATCCCCCACCTCTGAAACCCCAAACCCTAACATTCGTCCTATGGACCTCGAACTGCTGAGCGCCTAAAATCTCTCTCCTTCAATAACCGGGCCCAAAAAGTTTGAACTTTCTGAGACAGACCCAATATATAAGGCCAAAAAGTTTAAAGTTTCCCCATTGGCTATCTAAGAAACTTATTATAAAGACAGTGAACATCTAGAATATCTCAAAAAAAACATGTACCTATAGTCTCCATTGTAGGTACCTTTTTTGGTGAACCAAAAACTATGTTCTAGGATCCTAGCCATAAAACTGGTCAACCAAAAAAGGAACTACAATGGAGACTATAGGTTGATACCCGTACCCTACAACACTTAACCCTCCCTCCAGGCAGGCCAGGGCGCATTGTCTTGGTCGCATATCCGAGCCTTTGGGCACCCTTCTTGTAGGCCTTAGCAGGGTGTAGGGCAAGCAAAACATGGGACAGGGATATCCCATATAAATCCCCTTATAATGAAGCCCAACAAGGTAGGGATATCCCTGTAAAATGCTTATGCTTATGTGCTTTTGGGGGTCCCTAGGTGGTCCTTCTAAGCAGAATAAACCTGGACGTATACCCTAGTAATTGAACTCTCACAAGTTGGACCGGCAAAAAGGATTGGTGCTGGCATCCCTACTGTATGGCTGTTCTTCAGGGTACAAGGACAACAAGTTTCTGGCTTTAGGGGAGTCACTGAACCCTTCTTCCCTTTTGCACAGAATTGTATATGCGCCAACCCCAAACACGAAACCCTTGCCCACAGAGCCCAATACCCCTTAAATAAGGAAGATGGCTTAAACCATAATATGAAGCCCTTTATCATTTAAGCCATATTCCTTGATTAAGGGGGTATTGGGCTCTCTGGATGTGTACCGCTACATCCTCAAAGTCCGCGTCCCAGAGCCTCCAAAACCCCTTAATCAAGGAATATACCTTAAATTGTAATAGGATCCCTAATCTGATTTAAGGTATATTCCTTAATTCAGGGGTATTGGGCTCGCTGGGTGTGTACCGCTACATCCTCAAAGTCCGCGTGCGCACCTCTTCCCTTGACTCCAGGCTGGCACAGTCGAGGCCAGCGCCCTGCGCGGGCTTAGGGGTTGTAAGGGTTTAGGGGTTTCAAGGTTCAGGGTTTAGGGTGGGGTTTGGGGTTTAGGGTTTAGGGGTTAAAGGTTCAGGGTTTAGGGTTTAGGGGCTCAAGGTTCGGGGTTTAGGGTGGGGATTGGGGTTTAAGGGTTCAGGGTTAGGTGCAGGCTGCAGGGTTCAGGGTGTCGGGGTCTGGACTTTCTTTCATATCGACTGAGAAACATGAAGAACATTTCGGTTGCCCGCCTGTTTTTCTCTTGGCGTGAGCCCAAGATATCGCCGCACCACATGGGAGTCTCCGTTTGTAAGGGACCCTGGTATCCCCACAAAAAGTACCCCGAGACGCGCTACCGCTACCCTAATTTTGCGCGGCAAGGCAGACCCGACCCACCCCATTAGAGCCGTTTTGGGCCCTATGTAAAAAGCAATCGTTTATACCCCTGAAGCACTCGAAAAAGTGCCAGGAATAGCCTCAAGCGGCCGGTTGCTGGACTTACTTGGAGGATCATAGGACTTAGTAAGTAGGGTTATAAGTATCTTAATTAAGGTTATAAATAGATAAAACTATAGTTACCTTACTTATAACCCTACTTACTAAGTGATCCTTTAAGTAGGGGTAAAAAATGTACTTCAAGCGGCATCCAGGGTTTGGTGGTTTAGGGACTGGGGGTCTGCGGAATGCTCTTCCAGAGAGCCTAAAAGCCCTCAATTCAGCCAGATGCCTTCGACCATCGTAGTAGTAGTAGTAGTAGTAGTAGTAGTAGTAGTAGTAGTAGTAGTAGTAGTAGTAGTAATAGTAGTAGTAGTAGTAGTAGTAATAGTAGTAATAGTAGTAGAAGAAGTACTAACAATCGCCAACGCCGCCTCAACGTGGACAGAAAACTTAAAGACTTAACTCAAGACCCTAGAAAGCAAGAGGAGTCTCACCTACCCAAAAGGGCCTAGGTACTGTTATGGGGGATATTTCCCCAAATCATAATAAGTAGTAATCCCTACAAAGGTACTTAGGGCCCTCTGGGCTAATCAGCCCAAAGGCGCCCATTCCGAGCCCCAATTTTTGCAACCCCTGCCGCTCGGAAAGCGTTGCCTGCAGCTTGATCGCAAGGCGTTCGAAGTGGTAGGGCGAAGCGGAGTCGCCCTCAGATCGGGAGGGGTTTTGTCGGAAGTCTTGCAGCCATGCTTCTTGAAGCAATCCTGGCTGTAGAAGGTTCTATACCCTCAAACTGGAAACCGTCCGAAACGGTGGAACTCTGGGGTTCCGGGCGCCGAGGCTGAGAACTGTCGGCGGGGACGGTTTAGGGTTTAGGGTTTGGGGCACTACCATGGTGGGCCTTGATAATTACCTATAGGCCCCATTGAAGCTCCTTTTGTTGGTTAACCATTTTTACGGCTGTTTTCCAGTGGTTAGGATCCCATAGTTTTTGGTTAACCAAAACAAGGAACTACACTGGAGACTATATGTAGAATAGAGCCTTCGGGTAAAGAAGAAAGCATGCAGTATGGCCATTCGTAAACCCAGAAATTCTGTGCCCTCTTCTGTTGACTCTGATGGGCACGGAACGAGCGAACGACAAATGAGCTAGAAAACCGATTGATCAAAAGACATTCCCAACCCTTCACTCCTATAGCCACAACCCCTCTTTTGTCTGCGGAGTGGTGCTTCTTCTCTGTTTATATCTTTCGGCTGGTTGTTCCACCCGCCCAGCTCACTGGTTTAGGGTTTTTAACCCAAGATCGTGTTACCACCTTCGCTGAGTAGTAAACACTTAGCTCCCAAACGAGCAAACCAGACTACATGTCCAGTTACCTAGGGTCTTTCATTCCCAACCGTGAGGTTCTAACACCAAGAAGATTGATAGTTGAATGTTGCAACACATTTAATCTTAGGCTTTTGAACTCCTCTAACCCAAATAGTTTAGCCCTGAGCCCTACGCCACAAGCTCCAAAAGTCCGAGAACCGCGAAACCTTAGTCCGCAATCTGAAGCCCTAAGCAAACACTGCCAACAAATCCTTCTGCAACATGCTTGCTGCGACTCTGCCAGGACGAACTAAAAACAATCTGAACTCCTGAACCCCTAAACTCAAGCCTGACAGCGACCAAAAACCCATAGCCCCATCCAACAGCACCTTCTAAAACATCCTATGCTGAGGTCAGGGCAATCATGCTGGGGATCTCGTTGCTAGTGAACTTCTCACACTTCTTGATGCATTCCACATCCTGCAGGCAGTTCCCCTTGTCCCCTGGAAATAGCCAGCAAAAAAAACACGCAAGCAATTTTGAGAAAAAGTTGAGGAGTTGCAAAGGAGCTTAGGATCCGTTCATTCTCTCGGTTTGTCTTGAGTCAACGCGACAAGGTTCAAGGCTGGCGAATGAGCTGGCAAGCGGGGGGGCTTCCAACAGTAAGCAGGGGTCACCAAGCTGAGCAAAGAAAAATCAAGGCTTCGCGGCCGCTTCCACGAAGCGTCTGCAGCATCTGCAGCTGAAAGAAACCCTAAACCCCACGACCCTTCCAACCAAAAATCCGATAACCCTGCCTTCAACCCCTTCACAGCTCTCCTTGCATCCTTCTTTGCACTTCTTGACTGGGACGTCATTGGCGTGGAAGGACGAATGAACGCACGACTCGCTGACACAGTTGGCGACCGGCCTGCAGAAAGGGAGGGCGCATCCATTCATGGCGGTATGCCCTCAGCCCTCAGCCCCCTCTCTCTCTGTCTGTCTCGCTCTCTCTCTCTCTCTCTCTCTCTCTCTCTCTCTCTCTCTCTCTCTCTCTCTCTCTCTCTCTCTCTCTCTCTCTCTCTCTCTCTCTCTCTCTCTTTCCCAGGCACTCGGCTGAGGGCTAAAGCCCTAAACCCCAAACCGCTAAGCCCGTCTTCCGGTTGGGTGGCTGTAACACAGAAGAAAGTCCCCCACAAGGAGGAGTCGCATCGGAGAGCGTAGGTATTCAAACCCTGCGGATGGACTCAAAATACGATCCTGTTGGGTTGAGTATAGCGTAGGGGCCTTAAGAATTAGAATAGGGGTTTTGGAGGCCCATTATACTATAACTATAATATTATAAGGAACTCCAAATTGCACAGGTAATTATTATGCCAGTATATTATAGTAAGCATTGAAGGCACGAGTTGGGAAAGAAGGCTTCGCAAACTGAGAGCCACATGGTCCACGTCATCCCAGGTCCTGTCAACTGTAGAAGACTGAAAACTTCCCAACACGGCGCTGTAGTCCCTATGGACTCGGGCTATTGTTTAAATGTCTCCCAGAATCCCAGAACCCTATTCTGATTCTGAAGACTCAGATTCCTTGTTTATAGTTGCCTTTCCAGTCTGCAAGACTGTGGGATGCACGCTTTTTCCATGCGTCTGCATAAGGGAGAACTCCGCTTCAAGATGATTACCGGTTCTAATCGAGCCTCGGGTGGAATCGTATCAATCCGGCCGGAGTTTCCCAAAATGTGGGGCTTGTCATGAAATGGATTCAACCAGAATTCTCGCAGCAGCTTAGGTCCACACAGTCATGACCCGCACAATGGGGAAACCTCCATACTGTGATCGAGCAGATCTCTACACGCCTCATTGCATGGTGCATGGCATGTAGGCGTCCTGTACTCAGAGCTGATCTATGACAAGGTCCTGTTCCGTTGCTCTGCAACGTTACTCCGCTGCCCCGGGTGAAACACGTCGCGAAACATCAGTTAGCTGCAGGCCTTCCTCGAGGCCATGCATGTCCTTTAGGCATTTGGGTGGTTGGGTCCTTTTTTGGGTCCTTATTAGAATACGGCACCTGATATTTAGGGTACCCAAAAAGGGGCCATAATTTTGACAGCCACCCTTTCAGAGTTGAGGGGCCTTTTGGGGTTTAGGGCTTTTCAGGGCATGGTCCCTAGCCGATGCCCTCGACCTCGGGTTTAGGGTTTAGGGGTTTAGGGTTTAGGGGTTAGGGTTTAGGGTTTAGGGGTTTAGGGTTTAGGGTTTGGGCAGCATGTAAGGGATGCCTAGATTGACAAAGGGGGCCTTTCATGAAGTTGTGAGATACGAGCCTAAACCCAGCAACCACCAGGACTTTGAAGCCCCAAGCCCTGAAAGCCCTTGTCCGAGACCCCAGACCATTACACGGCACGGCCCTTGTTAACTAGAACAGGGTCGTGGGGCACGGTATGCGGTAATGATGCGATGACCAGGAGACGTAAGGCTCTTGGGACCCAAAACCTGAAGCCCCTCTCCCCTAAACCCAGAGGCCCAATAGTAGTTCCTCTTTGGGACTACCTCATAGGATTCTAAATATGAACCCCCGAAAAGGAACTACTTTGAGGTTTATAGGGTAAACCCCTAAACTTTAAACCGTCCTGGCTCAGCAAGAGCTTCTGCCGCATCTGGGACAGGAAGCTCAGGTCTGTCGACTGTGTCGGCGTGGCGAAGCCGGCATTCAAAGGATGCTGTAGCTCCTCAAATTACCGGTTTAGGGGTTTAGGGGTTTAGGGTTTAGGGTTTAGGGTTTAGGGAGTGTATGTGCGCGTAAGTATAACGATGTATACATTCATATATTAGGAGTATGCGTATGAGGGCGAGTGTTTATCAGTGTTAGTCTTTCGTGCCAGTACTGGAAGAAATTAAACCTAGTCATTCCTGCAACGACCTCTGCTTCATATACAACTCTCGGAATATCCTAACCCTAAACCCTAAACCCTAACCTCCCAACCTCCCAGCCATGTGAGAAGGAGGCTTGTCGATCGGGGGTTGATATCACACCTAAATCGTGCTTTCGCCATCTCCCACCCCTGAGAGATGTGTCCTAATCAGCGGTGCGCCGTTGTATCTGCAACGCGCTGGGCAAAAAGGCTCTGAATGTGGGCGGCACTCATTGTACCAGGGCTTTGAGGGTATATTGTGGTATAATGTATAATCACAAGGACTTTAGCTAGTACCAAATATTCTCAAACCTCTACGATACCACTTGCACAGCCACACAGGTTGCACCCGGGGTATGGCTACCTTTGCCCGAAATCGCGGCTCGACGGTTTCGGTCTTAGGGAGGTTCCCGTACAGTAAAGGCATATTTTTATCCCGGATACTCGAACTCTACCCTACACCCTAAACTCCTGATAGGAGCAGATCTCCACCTAATTCGAATCCTGATGGGAGCCTAAACCGTAAACTAAGCCTAAACCCTGAGTCGAAGCTCCTGCTTTAACTCCGTGAATAAGTCGTCTCCACAACCTCGGCTGCCCGCCCCAAAGCCGCAAGATGTGGAGAGGCCCGCGGAAGCAGACATCCCGCGGGGGTGCAGCGCTGTCCTGGTTTAGGGTTTAGGGCTTGGGGTCAGGAGAGGGTTTGGGGTTCTCTCTCTGTCCTTAAACTCATAAAGCCAAAACCCCCTGCATAATTACTAACCTCTTGAAGCCAGAAGCTGAATCTAAATCCGGATAATCCTTAAACGATAAGAAAACTGGCGACAAACCCCTGAACCCGAAGCATTAAGACGATAAAACCCCAAGCCCTACACCATCCTAAGCGACAAAGGTGTTTTGGAGGAGGGGTCTGTAGTGCACATGCCCTCACGTTGTCGCTAAACCCGATGGCGAACCCTGCATGTTACAGGTGGTCCAGAGACTCCACAAGCTCTTACTCAGGAACATACCTGACATTACATGGGGAAGTCTTCTTGTACTTGAAGGTATATTCCTCAATGTTAAAGCCTTACTAGACATATACACCTGAAATTATCTAGAGCAATCGTTCTCATACTTTCCGGTGTAGTCCTTGCTCTAGAATTTTTCGATCCTGAGGTTCAGCTGGGAGCCGCTTAGGAACAGAAGGCCGGCGGACGTGCCTAGTTATGACGATCTTCCGGCTTTAAGATCTTGTAGGGTTTAAGGCTTAGGGGTAGGGGTCCGTGCAAAGACCTCCTGGCTTTACGGTTCAGGTGGTTTAGGTTTTCGCTGTAGATTTTTGGTTCACGTGAGTTTAAAGCAAAGCCTTTGGGGTTTAGGTTTGATTTGTTAAGGACATCTTTCCAAAAACCCTTTTTGGATTCTGGCTCGGGGAATCACAGTCGACCGGTTTAGGGTTCAGGACTACGAATAGTCCAGTGGGATATCCCGCGTGGTTTGTGTTACTGCTACCAGCTAAAGTCCACAGGCACTCTGTGAAAACTTTCTCTCTCTCTCTCTCTCTCTCTCCCACCCTGTGTGAAACTCCAACACTATGTCCTAAATTCTGAAACCCCAACCTGCTGCTGAGATCTCGCACCGTAGCCTCCTCAACCCGTGCCGAGAGGCCTTCGGGCTAATGTTGGGGCTAGAATATTCGAAGAGGCTTTGGGGCAATAAGGGAAAGCTAAGAAATAGCATGTTCCATCACAGATGCTTCCCAAACCCTTGGTCCTGGGAACCCCTTCCGGCCATTGGAAATCGAAAAGGTCATCGTCTTCTTCCTCAGCTGCGTACCCGCAATGTGGTGGTAGTGGGAAACATAAACATGGAGGGCGGCGTGTAGCGAGGAACAACCTGCTACAGTCGCGCGGGCAGTAGTCCTCGTCGTCGTCGTCGACGTCGTAATAGTCGTGCTGGTAGTGGCACTGCAGCGGTAGTGGCAGGGGTACGGGTGGTGGTAGTAGTAGTGGCAGTCGTAGGGGTAGAGGAGCAGGAGCAGCAGCAGGAGTAGTAGCAGTAGTAGTCGTGGCGGTGGCGCTGGTAGCTGGTGGTGGTGGTGGTTGGGGCGATAGCGGTAGTTGTACTGGTAGTAACAACACGCAGCAGGTTCAAGAGTGGTGGCAGTCATCTTCGTAGTGCATGAGTTGTTCTTATCGACCTAAGCCTCCCTCATGGCACCAAGTTTGAAGGTTGCCAGTCATAAGTGCAAAAAAACGCCTCGAAACACGGGAAGAACTGCAATCGATGCCGGTGGCGGTGACATGAGCTTAGACCCACGCTGGCTTGATATGCCCCAGCAGTGCTTTTTTATACGAGCGGAGGTTGCTTAGCAATAGCAATAGCTTAGGCCCCCTCCACGCTGATCACGTGCCCTACAACCCAAACTTGGACCGAGACTAGCCTTGGACTTGTGCAATCCCTCAGTGCCCCACTGCCCAACGCCACCCAAGCGTCCCCTCCCTGATGGCCATCCGACGTGACGGTGATGTCTTTGCTGCCCGAAGCCGCAGAGAGCCCTGCTGGCGACGCCTCACTCGACAGGTGCAGCTGCAATCCCATGTTCGTCGTTCGGGCACTGTTAGCTTTGCATCTTCGTGTCGCCGATCATTGCATTTTTTACTTGCCAGCGGGTCTGTCGGATTGTTGCACTCAAGATATGGGGCCTGATGTGGGGCTTGGCGTTTCGGGATTCAGGGTGATAGAGCTTGGGGTTCATGGTGTGCGGGGGTTCTGATTTGCACTGGTCAGTAGGCGTTTCCACCTGGCCGATTGCCAAGCTGTACAGCTGACGGAATTCAGAGATCGGCTTTACGCAATTTTGAAGAAGCTCCTTCCCTTATACAGAATCTATGCCAATCTATGCCCTAAACCCTCAACCCCTAAACCCTTAACCCCTAAACCTTGAACTGCCCTAAACACTAATACCCTAACCCTAAACCTCACAGCAACAGCTAGCACTTTAGGAAGATCCACGCTAGCGCGGAGTGCATAGAGTCCCTTTCTGCTCCTCTGGAGCTTCTGATGCCGCGAACACAACCCTCATCTCCTTTGGTTAGTAGGGAATAGGGCTCCGTTAAGGGGATCTATAGGGTTCCTTTAAAGGGATCTATAGGGGTTTAGGGTTCCTTTAAAGGGATCTTTACCTTTGGTTAGTAGGGAATGGAGGAATGTGGTACAATTATAGCTACTATTACTGCCATTCTTCCAATCCCTACTAACCAAAGGTAAGTCTTTTGTATCCAGGCCTATGGCGACTGCCGGGGACAGTACCCCTGAAGAACAGAAACTGGGGCCAGGCAAAATCTGCAGCACAACCCTCATAAACCATACATCCCCGGTTTAGGGCCTAGCCCACATCCCCTGAATTAAGGAATATGGCTTAACTTATATAGGGCTTCATATTAGTTATGATTTAAGCCATATTCCTTAATTAAGGGATATTGGGCTCTCTGGGCCTGCAGCCTCAAACCTCCGAACCCTTGAACTCCAGAGGTCCAAACCCGCCGAAACCTGCAGGAAGCCTCAAAATAAACCTTAAATCATATAAAGGGAACTCCAGAAAGTTGGAATATGGTTTCAGGGTAGGATACCCTATAATTTACCATAAAGGGTTTAGGATAATCATATTCCAACTTTCTGGCTTTTACTGTAAGGGGTGCTGCCATATTTGAAGGTATATTCCTTAATCAAATGGTATTGGAGTTTCATAGGGTGTTTAAATATAGGGGTGGTTGTCAAAATTATAGTCCCTTTTTGAGTACCCTAGATACTAGGTGCCGTATTAACCGTCATGTAATAAGGACCCAAACAGGGACTCTAATATTGACAACCACCCATAGGATGTTTGGGTACGTTACGGTATGATTGTATAGGAACTACAAACTGGATATGTGTTCATTTCTTTCTCTCTTCCCATTAAAATAGACAGAAAAGTGAGTTCAAGAATGGTTATGCAGGGACTGTAATGGCATAAGCCTTTGTCTTCCCAACCCAGAATTTGACAGCTAGAATAAGGCTTAAGGGTATGTTACACCTAAAACAGGATACTTAAAGATGCCGAGCCCTAACCCGAAACCCTCGGAACAAGAGCCCTACACTAGGCCTCCAGACCCTACAAACATACTATTGTACCTCAGGGTTCCCTATGCTTTCTTAAACCCCTTTTTTTGCAAAGACTTGTACACGTATATGCCCGCCCCCTAAACCCTCCTCTGATTCTTAAAGCACAAAAAAAGAGCCCTTATCTTGGCCCTTATAGAACCCTTTGAAGGAACCCTATTCTGATTATCCGGGGCCCGGCCTCCGGTGGGGAGGCGAGCTTCTTGGATGGCTTCCTGCTGTCGGGCAGGGCAGGCGGCGGGTTCAAGGGAGCTCTGATTCGGGGGGTTTAAGGGTCTAGGGTTCAGGGTCTATGGTTTAGGGTCTATATGGTTTAGGGTTTAGGGTCTATGGTTTAGGGTTTAGGGTCTATGCTTTAAGGTTCAGGGTCTATGGTTCAGGGTTTCGGGTCCATGGTTTAGGGTTTAGGGTCTATGGTTTAGGGGTTAGAGTTTCGGGCTTAGGGTTTATGGTTCAGGGTTTAGGGTTGAGGGCTTGGGGGGGCGAAAGGCTGTGTCAGGGTTACTGTTCCGGCTACTGGGGTCTAAAGGATCTGTCAGGGTTCTACCATGGTTGCTGTAAGGGCTAGTATAAGGGTTATGTATTGTAAGGTTTTAGGGTCTTGGGGCTGTGCCGTTTGGGGGTTCAGGGTTGTTGGGAAAGGGTTTCACTGTCCAGGAGGTTGTTAACTAAGGGATTTTGGGGTTCTGATTTTCGCTCACTCACGGGTTCGAGTCTGCACCTTCGGGCTTCAGGGTGTATGGGTTTTGGGGTTCAAGGTAGCCCAAACCGCAGCAATGCGATCGTCCACGAGCTCGCAGCGAGATCTGGGAGACTCGTCAATAGACAACCATGCTGAGATGGTAGTTGCTGCCAGTGCTAAAAATACCAGAAGCTGGCAGTGTCAGGCAAAGTCCGTCATACCTTTCTCTTCTTCACATCCCCTTTCCTCTCTGAGTCTTGAAGGGAAAATTCCAGCTGCTACTCTAGGAGCCTCAATAATTATATACCTACACCGCTACACCATTGTGGGAGTTTCGTTCTTTTAGTTATCGTATAATGCCCAAAACCCAATGCTAACTATTAGGGCAATTGTATTACTCACCTGCCTCTCCCGAGAGCTCCAATTGCCTAAATGATGGGTTACTGGCTTGCATCTGATATGACTAGTAACTCAAGGCCATATAGTAACCTACGATTGAAGAATTAGTTAACCCAATGGGTTGCTGGGTTACATCTTATATGGTTAGTGACCTACTGCTTGGGTAACTGGAGCCCTATGTTAAAGCAAAAAAGTTACATGTCGCAAGCACATGACAAGACTGGCAATGCGCAGGATGCGGATATGTTGGATGCCCAAAAAGGCGGGCGAACATGTCGGGCATAGCAGGGCATACAGAGTAAAGTTCAAGACACTTAAACACTCATGAGCACGCGACCCGTGCTAATATGGACGAGAAGGGGCGTCCGCATACAGTTTAGAGGGCTCATGCGCAAACGTGCATCTAAGATCCTGGCTCATGAAGTTTCGTCTTTACGCCCTACTGGGGTTCGATGGTCTCTATACTGAACTTAGAACCCTAGCAAAAAAATATAATTTCAGCTGTTTCTTAGGGATTATAATAACCAGAAATTAAAAACTATTTCTAAGTACGCCTAAGGTCTTAGTAGGTGCCCAGAGACTCGGAGCCCGACTCAAGAATTCCAAGCTTCCTTGACCAACGTCCAGGATCCTCCTGCGGCTGACCTGGGACTGAAGGAACTGGTGGCGACACCAACCCAGAGAGACTAATACCCTTTAATTCAGAAATATAGCTTAAATCATAATTATGTAGCCCTTTATACTTCAAGCCATATTCCTTAATTTCAGGGGTGTTGGGCTCTCTGGGAACAGGAGCAGCAGTGGCGATAGCGGTAGCAGTAGCAGTCGCAGCTGCCGCAATCACAGCCGCAGCAGTCCTCGCCGTCGCAGAAAGTATCAACAGCAGTAGCAGTAGCAGATAGTAGCAGATAGTAGCAGTAGCAGTAGTACAGCAGCACCAGCAGCAGGAACAAACGCAAATCAGGCGCAGGGGCAGGCGCAGGGGCAAGAGGAGCAGGAGCAGGAGGAGGAGGAGGAGTCGGAGTAGGAGTACTAGTAGTCGTCGTCAAGCAGCACGTTGCCATCTGCTGGTGTCGCTGTGTTCAGGAGGTTGGATGCGGTTGTAGGTTCAGCAACGCTCTCCTTCGGGCACTTGTCACATGCCTCCCCACTGACGGCCTGAAGCACTAGTGACTTGGTCAAGCCAATCCAGGGCGCAAGGGCGTCTGCTCATTGGCAATTGACACATGGCAAAGGGACAACAGAACACATGCAAAATAATTCAAAAACCCTGAACAATGTAACGGTAGAGTCCGTAGAAGTAGAGGTTGCGGCATTCTGACTGTCACAAATGTGGTCTGTTCCCGGCCTCGGAACTGCGATGCTGCTAAAACGTCGGAGACCGGAGAATAAGTGATAGAACTCATCTGCAACACCCGAGCACGAATTCTGCATGATACTGCTCAGAGTCTCAATCTTCGGTCAGCAGGAGTGGTAAACAGCAAACCCTCAACCACTCAACCTCCAGGTACAGCCTGTATGGGGCCCGAAAAACTAGATCCCTCAAACCCCCAATAAAGCCTTGATGGGACACTGCCGGAAACCCCTTATAAAAGCCCAGTAGCTGGGCTGTTGTAGAACGGGCGCTGGGCCAGCGGCGGCCACCGCACCGGCCAAGTCTTGTGGAGGCGGCACGAGGTCGGTGCGAGGCAAATCCTGCGGGCAAAAAGCGGGTTGTATGATGCTCATCTGGGGCCTTATACGGGGTTTATTGGGCTTCGAAGAATTTCTGGCAGGTTCTGGGAGGGTTGTATATGACGGTTTCTGAGACAAGCCAAAGCAGAAAGAAAGACCAACCGAGCGAAGAATAGGGTTACGGTCAATGAAAGGTACCATAGTGTTCTATAGTAGGGTCTCCCAGGGCTCGTAAACCGAGAAAGTCATCCAATGTTGCAGTTGGCGATTTCCTGGGCATTGGATGCGCTGGAAGGCTCTAGCCTCTATACGAGTGAACCCCAAAACCCTACATAAACCCTAAACTCTAAACGCTAGCCTAAGCCCTAAAACATAAAAACGCTGAACCCCAAAACCGTCCCTCAACTTCAAGTCTGTAAGCCCTAAAACCCTGACCATGAACTCGAAATCCTGAAACAGTAGACCTTAACACCCGAACCCTTGAAGAGCCACAAGCCCTGAAACACCAGCTCCTTACAGAAGCAGCAAGTCGCATCCTCTTAAAGAAGTGAACTCACCCATAAGACCCAGACAGGCTGGGTTGGCTTTAGGGTTTACATCTACTCGTGCTTTTTGGGTTACCTTGTAGGATCACCAAAACTCTCAACCCTAAACCCTTAACCCAAAACAAAACTACTCAACTACAGGGTTCACGTATCCTTAGAGGATGACCCTAAAAACTAAACTCCCTAAACCCCAAACCCTCAACCCTTAGCCCAAAACAGAACTACAGAACTACAGGGTTCGCCTATTCTTATAGGATCACCTATAAAACCTCAGCCCCAAACCCCCAACCCTAAACCATTCACGCAAAACAGAACTACAGGGGAGACTACAGCGGAGACTGATCGGAGGCCAAAACGGGGGGTTTAAGATTCTTGGGGTCGGGATTCCTCAATATGAACCCTATTATGGTAACCCTAATCCGTACTAAACCCCCATAGGCTTTTTTGGCCTCCTATGAGAACTACAGGGGGAGACCACAGCCCAAAGAGTGTTATGTACTGTTATGGGGAATACTTCCCTAAGTCATAATACTAATTCCTAATAGTTAATAATATGGAAACCCTAATAATATGGAAACCCTACATTCTACTGTATGGGTGGTTGTCAAAATTATGGTCCCATTTTGGGTACCCTAAATAATAGGTGCCGTATTATAATAGGGACCCAAAAGGGAAAATTTTGACAACCACCCGTGTCGTTACATAGGACCCTTTGGGCAGGTAGGGCCCGCACCTGCGGAAGGGGCCGCGGCAGGTTGGATGCGGCGTTGGGCGTCATCCTGAGCTCTTCTTACGTTAAAGGATTATAAGGATTTGGGAGTTCCTTTAAGGGCTCCTTAGAAGGATCTATAGAATCTATAGGGCTCCTTGAAGGGATCTATAGGGTTCCTTACAAGGGATCTATAGGGGTTAGGTTTTAGGGCCTACTCAGAGGATCAGGGGACTTAGTAAGTGGGGTTATAAGTAAGGTAACTATAGATATAACTACTTATAACCCTACTTGAGGTACTTCTAACCCTACTTACTAAGTCCCATGATCCTCTAAGTAAGGATTTCTCAGGAGACGCGTGATTTTCCCTGGCCGACTTCCCAAGCGGGGATGCTAAACAGTGTTTTTGCCTCCTGATTTTATAGGGTTTAGGGATTCGGCGCTTTAGGGTCTACCTTAAGCTACTATAGCAAGGAGAATCCCCTAAACCCCACAACTAAACTTCCTAAAGAACCCCTAAACCCCAAAACTTGAACTTTAAGGCCTGAACCCTGAACCCTAAACCCCTAAACCCTGAACCCCAAACATCCCCAAACATGAAGGCCTTCGAAACCCTTCATATAGTAGAAGCCAGAAAGTTGGAACATGGCTTTAGGAGGATTAGTGCTAGGATCCCTTATACTTTACCTTAAGGGTATGAGGACAACTATGTTCCAACTTTCTGGCTTCTACTTCATCTATGCTGAACTTGGAACCCTAGCAAAAATTATAATTTTAGCTGTTTTTTCGGGATTATAATAACCAAAAATTAAAAATTATTCCTAAGTACCCCTAAGTCATAATAGGAGACCCAGCATCTGCTGGGCCGCTCCCATCGGGAGATTCCAAGTCTGAGAAAGCTGGGACAGCTGAGGTTGCGATGCCTCAGGGGTTTATGGCTTTATGGCTTAAGGGTTTACGGCTTTAGGGGATTAGGGTTCAGGGTTTAGGGTTTAGGGTTTAGGGTTTAGGGTTTAGGGTTTAGGGTTATAGGGGTTTAGGGTTATAGGGGTTTAGGGGTTTAGGGTTTAGGGTTATAGGGGTTTAGGGGTTTCAGCACTCATTAGGGTGTGCTGCCACTGGCTTGGTGCGATGCCAGCGCAACACGTGAAGGCTTCTGAGCGAGCTCATGAAGACACTTCCCCAGCAAGAATAGATGTGAAAAGCAAGTCTCCAGTTGGAGACATATCAGTTGTCACACTGATAAGAACAGCCTTAACCCTGAAGAACCTACCTTTTTAAGGACTTATATAAGGAAATCATAATAGGGAACCCTAAAAAGGTAGGTTATTCAGGGTTAAGGAGGGGTTTAGGGTTTAGGGCTTCAGGGCTTCGAGGCTTCACGGTTTAGGGCTGCAGGGTTTCGGGTTTACCCATAGAACTTCCTTGTTGAGATTACTTTATACGATTCTAAACGTGAACCACAAAAAGGAACTACTATGGAGCCTCTAGGTGGGGCTTCAAGGCTTTTTTAGCTCCTCGTTTGGGCTTTTGGCGCTTTAAGTTTGAGTTGGCTTGAAGCTTAGGGTCCTCTTTTGAAGCTTGGGGTTGCAGGTTTCCTTTTAGGGTTTGGGGTTTCAGGGCTTAGGGCTTAGGGTTTCGGGCTTTCTTTTGGGGCTTTGAGTATCAAGGCTTTAACACTTGAGGGCTTTGCCCTCCGAAACCTTGTTCTGATGATGACGGTTTAGGGTTTAGGGTTTAGGGTTTAGGGTGCTAACACCCAGATCCGGAAGTTCAGAACGAGTATTATAACTGGGGCCTTTGTAATTAGGACAAGGTTTCGGGGCCCATTATACTATAATCCTAATAAGGAACCCCCAAAATAGTCTGGGTAATTATTAAGGCCCCCATATTAACCCTTGTAGGAGCTCACCCCTGAAACCACCAAAAAAGCCCAAACGCTAAACCGGCGTAAGACGCGACCTGCGGCTGCCATGGAAGGGGAGGAGGCGACAGAAGCGGGGCCGGATAGGCGCACGCTCCACGCGCGGCCGGCCCCGTAGATAGTGCATCCGTCCCCATGATACCTCTCGGGCTCAGGGCTTCAGAGTTTCGGGGTTCAGGCTTCGGGATAAAAGTTGAGTTTACATGATACGAAAATCCTCTTACCTACTGTATATCCCGAGTATGTAGGCATAGTCTAAGTACTTTAAAACTTTGCCAAACGTGTCAAAATATTTGGTCGTTGTCAGGCTTCTCTAGGGCTCGGGTCAGAACTCTGTAGGCTGCTGGGATCAAAAGACCTTAGTAAGCCGCTTGTAACCTTTCGTAAACTGTAACGGAGGTGTTTGCGCCCAGACTCCGCAACCCTAAGTAGACCCCTTAAGCTTTAAAAGGGTGCAACTACTTGGAAGACCATGGGATTTAGTAAGTAGGTTAAGTGGTTATAAGTAAAAGACTTTGGGGCTCGAAGTAGTATAGCTGCCTTACTTAAAACCCTGCTTACTAATTCCCATGATCCTCTAAGTAATGGTTCAGAGCAGGTTTGTAAACCCTAAACCCTAAACAAGCGCCCCGCCTGGGCCCTGTCCGGACACTCCCCCGACGCCTGAGACTCCAGGCATACCTAGAACGGAGCGCTCCAGTGTTTAGGGCCTAAGGTTTCAGTGCTCACACTCGGACAATCCAGGCGAGGCATGTGGTTCGAGGTCTGCTGAGTGAGACGGTTCATTAGGTTTAGGGCTTAGGGCTAAGGTGTCATGAGGTTTGACTTCATAGCGCTTGCAGAAGTGCTGGGTACTACGGCCGGATGAACTGGCACGAGGCTTGGGCTTGCATGCCTCGCTGTTGAGTTACCTAGCCCAGAGACGGTCACCCTTCGGGATTTCGTAGGATCATTGAACCCTGAAAGGTTGCAGGCTACTAAAAAGCTGCTGCCCTGAACCCTTAAAGGTTTTGGGGTTCTTTGGGGTTGAGGCGCTTTGAGACTTGTTGCCTGCGAGTTTGCTTGGCAGGCAAATGGTTACCGCCTGTAGGACATTGTTAAGGTTTCCCGATTGCAGCACGCTATCTAGTATCTGCCTCTTTTTTACGGGTGTAAGCCGACAGCGGGCGAACACAGTTAGCCTGAAACTTGGGGAGAAAGGACTTTGACTTGCTCCTGCTACACGCCACTGCAGGAACATGCATGCAGAAGCACAAGCCAACAATGACGACAAGAACGACCTAAACCTACAGACCCCTCCGCCCGACAACCAGGCGGGTGATGTATCATTCAGTGTGTTTGTATCTATATATAATGTATATACACATACAGAGCTTGCATACACCCATGCGGCTAACAACACGACCATGAAGAGTCTCTACAGTTCATTTCAGTCATCAAGAACGAGAGTACTCATATAGATAGAAACAAATCTGGCATACTAATCACTAATGCTAGCAGAGGCACCTCCACAGTTTGAGCTGGTTTTGGCGGTATGACATGTAAAGTTAAAACAGTAAGGAGCCCACAGGAACAGGATTGCTATTCATTTGTGTACCTACATTATTAAGACCGTCCAGGGCGCCGGAGATGTTTGAGAACCCTTGCGGAGCCCCGCGCAGCATGAGTCCACGCTCTGCTGCTGCAGCCTGCACTTCTTCTCCGTGGGGTTTGGTGTATGACCCAATAACTTTGAGGTGCGTCCTACGATAAGCAGCGATAGAATCATCCGTGCAATTATGTTGGCGTCTGTACTACTCTGGTTGGTGCAGTGCGCAGACTTCAGACCAGGAAGCAGGGACTGTTTGCATACTTGCAGAGATTTCAGCTGAAACCGAAATCCCTACCAATGCCCCTTACATGGAATTCAAGTCGAAACTCCACACAGCTTTTAAGACCGGAGACATACTCTTGAACCTGTAGTATGGCTCCTTCACAATAGCTTCTCGTGAAGTTTCTGGATGAGCACTACTGTAGACCCCTGACTAGTCTATCATTTACGGCCCTCAATACGAGGACCCTATTCCAATATTAGCTATTCTAATCCGCTCTCAAGGGGAGGGATCAGCTAGTCAGCGGTCATTGTAAGACATGCACTTCTGGACTCAGCACCCTTTTTCCACTGGAAACGCGGCCTAACTCCTTTGCGATTTAGGGTTGAGGGTACCTAGAGGTTCAGTGCCAGGGCTGTTCCTTAATTAGGGCTAGAGTACTGGAGAATAAGAGAATATGACTATACGTTACTTATAACCCTACTTACAGAGTAACCTGAACCGGCAAGTAATTTGTAATACCCAACCTTCACATCTGCTGTAGGCCTAAACCTCTCCTAGACCCTATACCGCCTATACCCGAAGTCCCGACATCCTTTCAAGGGAACGGTTCATAGAACCCTGTTGCACTGCTACGGGGGATCCCTTTCAGGGAACCTTTTTACGAAACCCCTTAATTCAAAGCCCTCCAAGTCGGCGTTTAAAGAACCCTTATATAAAGGAACGCAGCCCCCCAAAAAACAGCACTTACCTGTGGTTAGTAGGGAATGGAAGAATGGTAGTAATAGTAGTTAGAATTATACCCCATCCCTCTATGCCCCTACTAACCAACGGCAAGAGCAGCACCGACCTGCGCCGCTGCCGCCTGGGCCGCTGCCGCCTGCGCCGCGGCCCGCGCAGCCTGCGCCTGCGCCTGAGCCTGGGCCTGCTGCCTTGGGATCTCTTTTTGAGAGCTACTGTAAGCCTAAGCTTGTTTAGGATATCTCTTTCTTTGGGATCATAGGTTTTTTTTGTAAGGATGTGGGTTTAGAGTTTAGGATAGGGTTTAGGGTTTGGGGGATTTGGGTTTAGGGTTTTGGATATCTCTTCTTAAGGATTAGGTTTTTTTAGGGTTTAGGGTTTCGGCGCTCGCACTCGGACTAGGGTTTAGGGTTTGAGGATCAGGGGGTTTTGACACGCGCTCTCGCACAGACAGGCACGTATCCAGGAATAAGTTTCACAACAGCAGCTTGCTACAGCAACATGCGGGTTACGAAGCAGACAAAAGCTAATTTGAACGATCTACCATAAAGCGAAGTACAAGAGATCATGTGTAAGAACCTAGCCGAGTTTAGGGTTTATGATAAGCCCGCAGAAAAGGCAGGTTTTGGGTTTAGGGGTTCGTTTGGAGTTCAGGGACCCATAACACCTTAAACCCTGTTTGTTCCACCTTTTATGCTGGCCTAGGGTCTCTTGGGATCTAACTTTATTCAGGCTGCAGTAGGGCCATTAAATGGTTCGCTGTAAGGCGCATACTATGTGGCTTGGGGTTGAAGGTTTTCGGGCGTCTACGGCCGATAGGATCTAATAGCAGCGGGGCTTGAAAGGCTTTGGTACTAGGCCTAAGAGTAACCTAGGAATAAAAAGGGTGCCCTTTTGGGGCTAAAGGGGCTTATAAGGGAGCCTGAACCCTGGGAAAGGGAATCAGGGCCTACTCGAGGTCCTAGGGTAAGGTTTGATAAACAATTATAGTGAACCCCAGAAAGTTGGAACATGGATTTAGGATGATTGGTGCTAGGATTCCCTCTACTTTCTCTTAGGGGCATGAGGTTCATAATGTTCCAACTTTCTGGCTTCTACTATAAGTGTTGACAGAATGTTGCAACAGCTACGCCTCTTCTGTAGGGGCCTGGGAGGATGTTCCCCTCTCGCGACAACTGTCGGGTTGCAAGCCAAACACTGAAACCCATCGTTTAGTCACAGGGACTCTTAGGTGGGTAGGGGGCAGGGGGTAGGGGGCCTTAATACCTTTAATAAGGAAGTATAGTCCCTACCCCCCTCCCCCTTACCCCCCTAATGGTCCCTATGATCTAGCGTTTTCGGGTTACCCGTCTTTAAGCTGGGTCTAAGGTTCTCTTGCTGCAGAGCTGGAGCAGAACTAAAGGAAAATCTGACTAAAAGGCCAGCGGCAGCCAAAGCAACTCCTGCTGCAGCTGCCCTTGAAGGCGCATCTCCAGGCTAGCTTGTGCACATGCATTGATAGCAGCTTTCTTGGCCAACTCCTCTTGCTCTTGCTGATGGTTCGGCATCGGCTGCATCGCTTGCATATTCTGCATGTTTTGCATATTCTGCATGGGCTGCTGCTGGTTCGATTGCGCCATCTCAAGGCACCAGCGCATCAGATCCTCCAAATTGGGATCCGTGTCTTGGTGCACCTGTACTGAACTTAGAACCCTATAATGGGCTATATAATGGGTATATAATAGCTTTATCAAGGGTATATACTGAACTTAGAACCCTAGCAAAGATTCTAATTTTGGCTGTTTCTTAGGGATTATAATCGCCAAAAATGAAAAATTATTTCTAAGTACCCCTAAGGCACGATGCCCAGCTTCACCGATCGCGTGAAAGCCAGGGATCGAAGCTCCTTGCTCTTGAAGTTCCCGAGCTGTGAGGCAACTGTGGACGCCTGGGTTGTAGTTCTGGAGCTCTGAAAAAGTATTCATGACTAGGTATTTCCATAGGAACCACAAAGGGAAGTTTTTAAAAGTTTCCCAAATGGGCGTTTCCGAAAATAGAGGACCCTAATATAGTACCCTAAACGGTAGGAACCTTATAATAACGAAATAAAGTACCCCTGATTTTCAGAAACTCCCAAACTGCCGCCTAGACGCTAGTTGGGCCCGAAGGCGCTCCAGCTGCGGACATTGCACGGCGGCTCGGAAAAAGACCACGAGCGCTGCGTGGTCCGATGCCTCATTGGCCCAAAACCCAAGGAAACAAAAGTTGAAACGGTTTAAGTTTAGGGTTTAGGGACCTCATAAGAACCCCAAAAGTTGAAAAGTTGAGTTTACAGCCAATAAGATGCTCGAAGTCTGGCCATGACTTGCTGCTCCACAGCGGCGAGCAACGAAGGATGGAGATGGATTCCTGGCTTGCAGTTTATAAGGGCCTCCGCCACCTTGATAATAGCAATTCAGTAGTTACTAGTATTATGGTTATTATTACCTTTGCCACTGTAATAAATCATGTGACTACTATTATCATTGCTTTTGTGACAGGTACTATGAATATTTGTTTATAGCGGTTAATGTTTGTCATTCTTGCTAACATGTGGTAGAGCTGCTGTTGATGATTATGCTGCTGTGGGCGTTGAATGGTGTTGTTGCTGGTGGTAGTGCTGCATTGTCGGTGTTGCTGCTGTGATTGTTACGATTATTTTGCTGCCCCATCATTACTATTTCTATGGCTGTTATTAGTGTAACCAATAGTGTCATTATAGTTCTGGTTGTTAGTAATCTCAATGTTGACATGAATGAAACAATAATGCCAGCATAGAATCTTAAATTTACTAATCATGTTACTATGGGCAGGCCTTATTCTTGTTATGATTACTGATGTCAGTATGTATTGTCAGTATTAACCTTGCCATCATCCTCATTATTCTTACCATTGCTAGGAATTTCACTATGTGTAGTTACCAGCTTAGGACCGTAAAGCAAAACAAAAAAATTCCCAAATTGCTGCGTAGGTTCGTAACATGCCAAAGGATGATACGATGTTGGCTAAAGACTGGTCGGAGAATAGGGTGATTTGCTCTTGGCACCACGGTGTGATGGCGCTAAAAAACATGGAGATTTGCAAAGGAATCTGAGGTGGCGCAGAGAGATCGTAAGCCTCTGACTCAGCGGAAAAGATTTTCGCTACGGCATGGGCGGTCGATGCCACCTCCTGGGGTTTGAAAGACGTGATGAAGGGCAGGCAGCCAGGAATCATGTCCATAGCCTCAGAAGACAGCTGTGTAAAGCCGACTGCGGATGGCAACTCCTAGCCCCAGATCGAAACTGTTGATCTTCTAAGAAGACGCTACACTGGGTTAACCCGAAAATTCATGAGACCCTTTTGTCTCAAAGCAAAAACCGGCGTTCCAGATGAAGGCAAGCGGCGGCTTGCCTAGCTGCGGGATGCTTCCTCTGCAACCGTGCCTGAGTTCTTTGCTGGGCATGGCATGAAAGCGAGGTAAGTCTATAGCCTCAAGGCCCAGAGGGTCTAACCCTTAGGCCCTAGCCCCGGTTTAGGGCAGGTCCTACCCTAAGCCCTAAACCCTCAACCCCTAAACCTTAGTTCCCAAAACGCCCTCAGCTTTTCAGAGGCACGGCCTGGCATCGGAACTTGGAAGTCCCAAGCCCTGCTGGGTGGCTGTCAAAATTATGGTCCCTTTTTGGGTCCCTAATATAGTGCGGCACCAAATATTTAGGGTACCCAAAAAGGGACCATACCTATAGTCTCCATTGTAGCTCCCTTTTTTGGTTAACCAAATACTTTATTACAGGATCCTAACCATGAAACTGGTTAACCAAAAAAAGGAACTACAATGGAGACTATAGGTATGGTCCCTTTTTGGGTACCCTAAATATTTGGTGCCGCACTATATTAGGGACCCAAAAAGGGACCATAATTTTGACAGCCACCCTGCTGTACCCCCCAAGGCTGGACCCTGGACTTTACTATGTAATCCCTTTCAGCGAACTCCAAAAATCACAAAAAACCCAAAAACCTACGAGAACATTGAAGTGACACATTTCAGCTTTCAAGATCGAATTCAGTATGAGAGTATTTCAGCTTTCAAGATCGAGAACTTCACAATAAGAAGCAAGCTGCAGGAGGCTACAGCTCTTGGAGTTTAGGGTTTAGAGGAACACTAAAAGCTGGGACCCCCGAATTCGAAATCGTGGCGAACCAGCTAAGCCCTTTCATATGAGAGTTTCCGAAAATCAGGGGTACCCTATTTTGGGGTCCTTATATGAAGGATCCTACTATTTAGGGCACTATATCAGGGCCCCACAGACAGAAACCTTAAACTCTAAACCCCTGAACCGTAACCCTTTTTGCAGCAGGCCTCGTTGTCCAGCAGCCCGGTTACAGCAAAGAGCCCCTCTGTCCCCCGCTTCTTCAAAGCAAGGAGAGGAGTCGAGCTGACACTCGCGACGACACTATCTGATACGACACTACCTTACTAACCGTAACCCTAAACCCTAAACCGTCCTTATTTCAGGCCTGAGCGAAAAAGCTGAAGGGTCCAATTTCTCGTAGCAAACCCTAAACCCCAAACTCCCTAAACCTTGAATCCCTTAACCCTACACCCTGCCATGTCTAATTTCTCGAAGTAACGGCAGCCCAAAGGATGTTGGGCACATGCTGCCCTACTAGAGTGTAGGGATGCTTAGGGTTCAGGGTTGACATGTCTGATTTCTCGAAGTAACGGCTGCCCAGAGGATGTTGGCCACATGCTGCGGCTGCAGTTGCATGCCCCTTGCGAGGATCAAGGCCTTGTGGAAGAAGGCCTCGCAATTCGGAATACTCTAGGGGCCTTAATAATTAGAATAATTAGAATAGGGTCCCTTAAAGGGGTCCTTTAAAGGGTTCCATAAGGGATCTATAACAGGGTTCTATAATATACCGGCCTCAGCTTTAAGGGTTCCTTTAAGGGGTTACTATAAGGGATCTATAGTAGCGTTCTATGATAGAGGGGCCTTAATAATCAGAATAGATTTAAGGGTTGCTTTAAAGGGTTCTATAAGGAATCCATAATAGAGTTCTCTACTATACGGGCCTTGATAATTAGAATAGGGGCCCATTGTACTATAAGTATAAGTATAATAAGGAATACTCAAAATCCAAAATAGTATAGGTGATTATTTAGGCCCCTCTATTACTCCTTTCTCTATTCGGTAAGGAACATCGGAGCATGTTAGGAATATTCCTCCTTTGAGGGGTCTTGGGCCTCCGGCGCCCCCGATAAGCCTGGATTTCGCGGTTGCTGAGTACCCTGGCTCAGAAAACAAACGGCAAGCCTTGCTACGGCCGCCATACAGTAACAGTCTATGTTAGGGCTACCATTAAGGGCTTTTTTAAATTTTTCCTATGAAGGTCATTAAACTGTTACTGAATGGCGGCAGTATCCACGGCAAGCAGTTGCTTTGGCATACACCTCTATACTAGCTGGTTGACCTTCAAGCATTTGTATCGGGGTTATACCAACCCATATTCATTACTGCATAGATACAGGTACAGGTGGACCCGAAGTTTTCAGAATTCGCAGACGGGTACGAAGATAACAAATGACAATGACGAAGTATGTATGCTGTCCACAGAAAATCCCGATGGCGAGGGCTTGACCCTCACACCCCATTGCCTCCAAGTCTAAGTAAGATGTCTGCGGGTTTGCGGATACTTCCACAGTCCATGAAGCCCCTTTGACCGCAAACCCTAAACACCCTTTTACCCTGAGACTGCCGGAGATCGACGTGGTGTTCCATTTTCCTGAGCGCCGGGCCTCGTGGTAAAAGTCATTACTCGCAAAGCCCCAAAAAGTATTGGACAGCTCCTGCAAGATCACATGGGTAGCTCTCTAAATGAAGGTCTCTGTTGGGGTCCTTTGTTATAAGGGTGCCGTATTATTTTCGGGTACCTAAAGGGGGGACCCTAATTCAGAGAACTACCCACGTGCAAAATGGGACAGTCGCGGGTTAAGCTTTTTTCTTGCCCAGAGCTTGCGGCTAGAGCCCAAAATCTAGGTTCAGAGTTTGGTTGTGGGTTTAGGCTCAGAGTCTGGGTGTCGAGACACCACCTGAACCTTTTACCCCCCCAACCCAAGCGCCGTTGGAACCACAAGGAAAATAGTCTTAATAAGCCTTTGGAGTGGTGTCCTAGTCCTAGTAATACTTATTAGTGTACGGCACTCCTACGAACACTAAAGCCAAGGCACTAGACGCTGCACACTTGAAACACGTCGTGGAACTGGTTTGTTTTGGTGAGCTGCTGAAATTTGGGGGTCGAGAAGTTCACCAGTTCGCCTCCGAACTACGGTTTAGGGTTTAGGGTTTAGGGAATCTACGTTTCTTGAGCCTTCGAGGTCGAAACGACATCTCAACCTACCATCAGAGGGACCCTGAGGGGGGTAGGGGGGAGGGGGTTAGGGAACTATACTTCCTTAAATAGGCCGTATCCCCCTCCCCCTACCCCCGTAAGGGTCCTTATGATACTAACACACTTCAGGGTTCAGGCCAGTCTTCAACTTGCCGAGGTTCGCAACGGACTTCATAGAAGGGGCGTTCTTGTCTTGTCGCCGAAACCCTAGACCCAACATACTATAGTAAATCGTTAGAGCTTTGCGAAACCCTAAACCCGATAGAAAAGGTCTACAGACTTACCAAACCCCAAAAGAACATGTCACAATGCTCCGGAAAAAAAACGCAGCAAGGGCAGCCACAAGTCCTCTGAACCCTAAACCCTAAAACCCTAAAATCCTAAACCCTAGAACCCTAAAACCCTAAACCTTAAAATCTTTAAAACCCCAGAACCATAAAAGCTAGAACCCTGTAAACCCTGAAACCCTAACCCCCAAAAGGCCCCAAAAGATCTCCTGCGTCTTGAACTCTTCGAGACGTGGTACGCACTCTGCCGCGATCATCTTGAAAAGCTGATCGTCACGGTGCCCTACCGTGCCGTAGGCCCAGACCTCATCGTCTAGGGTTTAGGCTCTCGCAACTCGGTCAAGTTAGACAAGGTCTCTCTCGGGTCCGTAGTGCTTTCGCTGTTGTGTGGTAGCCGACGACAAGTGTTTCAGGTGTTATGTTCAGGACTTCAGGACCTAGGATTTGGGCTTAGGGTCAGGTCGGGAACCCAGTCAACTACATGAGAGACCAATGATCATCTTGTTAGGGACGTTGAGCGCGGCCGGGCAGCGATGTTCGCCAGCTCCTGCGTCGGATATACGATTTTTGGTCGCAGGCTATGTGGTTGAAATGAAATTTGCTAATTAAGGCCTTCGGCGTTCCGCTTTGGGGCGGCGCTTCCCTTACGGACGGGCTCGCTTCCCATCATGCACGAAAAACCTTCACAGGTTCGAAGTAAACGAACGACCACAAATAGACAGATTCCTTTTGCTGCTTCCTTGACTCGTCGCTGCAGCAGGGATCACATGCACCGTCAGTGACTTTCACAAGCCAGAAAACTCAAAACATTTACTCTGAAGTAGGCGGACCACTATCCGAAGAATCCAAACCATCAGCTCTGTATTCACCAGGTCCTGGCTATTGGCCGTCGGTAGGCACGTCTGCACCTCTTTGGCAATCGCCCGGAAAAGTCTCTGGCTGGCCTGAATGCAGTTTGACATTCCGAAAACCATCTGCGCCCCCCTAAACCCTATGGGTGGTTGTCAAAATTACGGTCCCCCTTTTGGGTACCCTAAATAATAGCTGCCGTACTATATCAAGGCGCAAAAAGGGGGCCCTAATTTTGAGAACCACCCGTACAGACCCTGTAAGTCCTCAACCCTATAAACCCGGAACCTGCTATGAACAGCCCAAACCTCTTTCATGGAGAGCATCTGGAGGTTTCCGAAAACAGGGGACCCCCAATACAGTACCCTAAATAGTAGGATCCTTATTAAAAGGGCCCCAAAATAAGGTACCCCTAATTTTCGGAAACTCCCCAAACCCTAAACCCTTTATAGAACCCTTATAGATCCCTTTAAGGAACCCATAAAGGATCCCTTCAAGGGAGCCCCTAATTTTTCGGAACTCCCATCTCGCTGCAAATGACCAGACGACGCGCACATGTTTCTGTCTCACTATCGGATGCAGAAAACCATGGCCCCTCGTGCTTCCCCTGGGGCTCCAAATAGCCTAATGTAGGTTCTATTTACAGACTTTTCACCCCAAAGTAGGTACTATTTGTATACTTCGAGCCCTAGGGTTCCAACACCCGACACCGGAGGTCGCGCACAGCATCTCTCAGAACGTTGGGTTCCGGGCCACAAGTTGGACCGCGACATGCGTCTGTTGACCTCTGACTTCACGTGATATAGGGGCGGTCATAATTAGAAGATGGTTTTGGGCCCCACTATACTAGAATTACAATAAGGACCCCCAGACTACTCGTATTGGTATTTATTTGGGCTGAAAAAAAAACTCTAAACCCGACACTTCTTGAAACTCGGGCATCGAACCCAAAATCCTGCCCTAAACGCAGTGCCTGCTTGGCTGTGGCAAAGGCCCACGCCGCGGTGGCCAGGCTCCGGAAACCGGCACCCGGTACGCAGGACCTCTTGGCGGCATCTTTGTGCTTGAGACTATAGGTTGGGTACCCAGAGAGCCCAATACCCCTTAATATCCCTTAATTAAGGAGTATGGCTTAAATCGTAATATGAAGCCCTATATAATTTAAGCCATATTCCTTAATTGAGGGGTATTGGGCTCTATGGGTAGTGCCCCTACCCTGTAGCAGTCTATATGAAGGGTCATCATAAGGGCTGATGCTATTCGCCTTATCACTTTTATCCAACTGTTACAGAGCGGGGGCACTACCCAATCTATAGGTATTGTAATGCTATGGCAGCTATGCTGGGAGGATCATGGGACTTAGTAATAGGGTTACCAGTACCTTAATAAGGTTATAAGTAGAAATAACTATAGGTGCCTTACTTGTAACCCTACTTACTAAGCCCCCTGATCCTGTAAGTGGGATCCAGCTTGCGGCTCGGAGGACTTACCGTTGCGCCTGTCTTGGCCCAGAGTCCACGCGGGATGCGTCGAAGTAAAACTCAAGCTCTGAGGGCTCGGAGCTTCTGGGTGTTTAGGGTTGAAGCTCGGAGCACACACAAAGACTACCCAGAGAGCCCAATACCCCTTAATTAGGGAATATGGCTTGAAGTAGAAAGGGCTACATACTATGACTTAAGCTGTATTCTTGAATTAATGCTTGTAGGGGCTCGTTCCTGGAAGGCGACCGTGAAGGAAAAATCTTTGAAATCCACACGGCTTGGGGTGTATACCCCTTCCTCCTCAGGTGTTTTCCAGTTAGCACCGATTTCTACTAATTATGTGTCTATGCGTCGTGCCTACTATAGCTGTAGCTTGCTTCGAGCAGCTAGAGCTCTGGGACTCCTATTTGGTTATGGCTCTACTGTCCTCATGTTGCTTTGATCTTCATACTCTTATCCGCCCCTAGAACCATAATAACACATGTTCTATTCCCCAAAAGCCCTACTACATTTACAAAAAGCTCCGAAGAGCACTAAAGCACTGCCAAGTACTGCCTGTGCTACTGCAGCGGCGACTGCAGCATCTTGAAACCCAACATCCTACAGAACCATCAGATCCCCCTAGAATCCTATCAAACCCTTGTAAAGCGAGTTGAAAGTCTTGTACAATCTTATGAAACCCTTCGAGAACCCAATGAAACCATCGTAGAACACTGAAGAACCCTGTCGAACCCTATGCAGCCCTCATAGTCGTAGAGAATCCTCTAGAACCCCATGCGGCTTCCGAAAATGGGAAGCCTTTATTTAATGCCCCGGTTTAGGGTTTAGGGTTTAGGGTTTAGGGTAAATAGTAGTTAGTAGGATCCTTGCTATAAGGACCCCCAAAAAAATGTTTCACCTACTTTCGGAGACTCCCCTATGAAACCCTTTTTGGAACCTCAACCCAAGGAGCATAAGGCGGCCCGTGGCGGCCCGGAACAACGGGCCGACCTTGATAAAGGCAAGGCTTTCCCGAAAAACGAAGATTCCCCCACACATGCACACATGCATAAACAGTCTTCATAAACATACGCAGAATCATGCATGTATAAATCGGCATTAACTTCAGCCACTTGCTTTCTTATTCAGATCTCTGCCAAACAGCTCGTATATGGGTGGTTGTCAAAATTAGGGTCCCTTTTCGGGTACCCTAAATCGTATACGTGCCATATTATATATAATAGGGACCCAAAAATGGACTTAATTTTGACAACCACCCATGTGTGCGTGCAACACAGACAGAAGTCAAAGACACCAAACTCCATCCCTGACACCCAAGCCCGAAACCGCTGATTAAGGAATACTCTGTACTCTAACGGGGAGAAAGCGATGACCCCTACAATCAGGCCAAGGAGTGAAAGTCTATATGAACCCCTTAAGGACACCATATTGGAGTCCTGTCTTACTGAACCTTCATGGACCCCAGAACGTGGAACAGAAAATGCTATCCCGCCACCCTTCCAATGAGGGAACAGTAATGAAGGGATCTTGGACATGCGAGGTTTGCCTAAAACCCTTCACAAATGCGTGTGCCATGCAGTCTTGCATTAAGGAGCAACGTAAGTAACGAAGGTTTACGGATATTTACTCTCCTCGCGAAAAAAGTCTGTAGATGTAACCCACAACCTCGCTATACCTGCAAAAGCCCTAATATGGAGCCCTGTACTTAGAGGATCATGGGACTTTGTAAGTAGGGTTATAAATAAGGTAACTATAGATACATCTCCTTATAGCCTTCATTAAAGTACTTATAGCCCCACTTACAAAGTCCCCTGATCCTCTAAGTAGCCCAAGCCCTGTAGCCAGGGATCCACCGTGGCCATGGTCTCTGCCGTCCCGAGCTTCGCGAAAGACCAAAGGAGGGAGGCAAGCTCGAAGGCTTTGAAGTCCTGTTCCAAAGTGCCCTTTAATAGAGGAATTATTGCCCTTCATAGTGGGTATTTAAGGCTTAGTTAGAGCTCGAAGGCTTTGAAGTCCTGTTCCAAAGTGCCCTTCAATAGAGCCTTTATGGCCCTTAGTAATGGGTATTTAGGGTAGAGCCCTTATGGCCCTTAGTAGTGGGTATTTAGGGTTTAGTTAGAGCTCGCCCCAAGTGGTAGGGTTTAGGCTTCAGCGGTATAGGGTATAGGGTTTCGGGTTTTCCAGGACACCCCGAGTGCCCTTGAATAGAGCACTTATGGTCCTTAGTGATGGGTATTTAGGGTTTAATTAGAGGGTGGTTGGGGCGGTTAGGTTGGAGTCTGGGTTTAGGGCCTCAGGCCGTAAGGTTTAAGGCTTCCGGCTTAACGGCCCTTCTGAGTTTACGGTGAAGTTTTGGGTTTGATGGTTCAGGAGAAGGGTTACAAGTTTTGTCTCTTCGAGACGTTGTCATTTACAGTTCCAAGCCTCGACCCCTGAATCCCTAACCCTGACCTTAGACCCACTGAACCTCACAATCGCCACAGAATCCTAATCCCTCCCTAGATCCTCAACCCTACCTGCGGATCCAATGACCTACCGTTCTAAGGGTTATACCGTTATACCCTATAATTAAGGTGTCATAGCCTACTACTCTGTTGGGTTTGGAGCTACACTAAAACCCCCGAAAGCAGCCGGCCTTCATGTTCGTCACGGCTAAGCTGCCCGCAAGTTCAAGAACTCGGAAGTCGACTATACGTAGCCTCGAGAGGGCTTTGAAATCTGCTTTTTAGGGCCTTTTTTGGTGTTGAGGTGGGGGGGCTCCTTCTCTCAATGCTGTTACGAGTGTGAGAAGGGCGTTTACTGCTTCGGGTTTGCTTGACAGGAGGTTTGTACGGCTTTCGTAGAGTAAGGCCTTGAAAGGGTTCTTCATAGGGATGACAAGGGGGTTATGAAATGAGCTGTTGAGAGCTTTGAGTGTCAAACAAGCCTGTTTTGCCACCCAATTAGCTAATTAGCTAACAAGGTCGCGCTGCAAGGAACGCACAAGACCAAACTTGATGGCTTGGAGCTTCCCAGGTTGAGGGCGTCAGGGTTAATTTGAGGTTCTACTTGCAGGGTCGTAGTTGTCGAGTTTGGAATCTTACGGGGTGGGTTTTGGCATCGAGGTGTTGTTCCCACTCGCAACGCTAGATTCACGCTACCCTGACCGCTGCAGCTGAAGCCACCACGATCACGACAAAAGCAATGCTAGAATAAAGGGCCTTGTTAATATAATCACCTATACTGTTTTGGAGGTTCCTTGCTCGAATTAATTATAGTACAAAGGGCCCCAAAACCCTATTCTAATCCGCCGAGGCCCAGGCGTCTTGAGGATTACCTCACGTACCCTCCACCTAATCCTCCTCCCTGCAAAAAGTTTGGAGACACCCTGTTTTCGCGTTCGTTTGCCACCCCCTTGCCCGGCTTCCCTTCATTTTACCTGATTTGAGGCCTCCTCCCCCCTCTCCAGGCCCCCCCTCCCCCCCCTCGCCTCCCCTGGCTAGCAGAAGAGCAGTGAGGCGGGCTCGACACCCAACCGTTTAACGGTTGGGGTTGAGAGGACCCCCTAGCATGGTGCTTACGACATCCACTGCCCCCTCGCCCTGCCGCTAAAGAGCCGAGGCGGGCGGCGTAGCGTTAAAATAATTAATGCCCCTTTATATCAGAGCAGCTGTACCCCATAACATGATTCCCTGTCGCTGCACGTGCGCTTTGCCCGTGGCATCTGGAAGCATGAGCATCTCACACTTCAAATTCGTCGTCATCACATCTGATACAGGGGCAGTAATAACTAGAATAGGGTTTTGGGGCTCTTTGTACTATAATTCGAATAAGGAACCTCCAAAACAGTTCAGGTGGCCAAATTATCAAGGCCCTTTTGTTATGACCCACCGTCGTCATTGTCATCTTGTGCCCTCCTAATCTTCATCGTCATCATTGTCATCGTCATTGTCGCCGTCAGTGCCACCGTCAACGTGACCATGGCCACCATGCAGCTCATAACCACTGTCATCATCACTCGCATCGTACTAACAACAAGATCAAACTCATTTCGACCCTTCAGTATCTCTTCCATCATCAGAGTCATCGTGAGAGCAGTCGTCGTCACCGTCGTGGTCGGCTTCGTGGCAGCAACCGCTTTGAGATACATGTTCCACAGCTTCTGCGGCCAAGCATCGTGGCCAAGGACCAGGTAATGTTGCTCCTTAGTCCACAAAGCCCAGTAGACCCCGAAGCAGTGGCTCATTGGGCAGCCGGCGTCTGAAACCCAACGCTCTAAACTCTAAACCCGTAAACCAGCAAACGCAGAAAAACAAATGGTAACTAGAAATCATGACATATTCCGACACCCTAAATCCTAAGACCCCAAACTCTGTCTGTCCATCCATCCGTCTCTGTGTGTCTGTCTCGATCTGTCCGTCTGTCTGTCGGGCGGTCGGTCTGTCTATCTATCCATCTGTCGCAACCGCGCGGAAACAAAAACAGTTTGGGCGTCTGAGCAGTGCTACAAACTACCAACAATTGAACTTTTGAACTAGGCTAGTGGCCGGCCAGCATTCAACCCGAAACACGAAAGTCTAAACTAATTCTAAACACCAAGAATTTCTCGGCGGGAGGTCCTGAAGCATAAATTCGCACTCTCCGTAAGGAGGCTTACAACCTACACTTGCAGCTTGCACTCGAAACCCTAGCCTTAAGCACGCTGCGTCTGATACCGTGTCGTCGATGCAATTACAGACAGCAAAGGGTAGGGCGGGTAGGGTCATGAGATTTAAACGGTGAAGCAAAAGACCATAAGCCCATGGGGCCCCCGACCCTGTTGCACCCACGTTCTAAAAGGATGGCTCGCAACCCTAGAGAAATATGGGTTACCACGATCGGCGAAAGTTTTCATATTTAAGTTCAGTGACTATCATGTTCACGTAGGCATGGGTTCATCTTACAGTAGAGTCAGTCGAAAACCCGGCTCAAGAGTCATAGGCCTGGGCCAAGCGGCATTGACTTAACGAAGATGACATACTTGAGGATCGGGGGACTTACTAAGTAGGGTTATAAGTAAGGTAACTATAATATATCTACTTATAACCCTCATTAAGGTACTTATAACCCTACTTACCAAGTCCCATGATCCTCTAAGTAGCCAAGCGGCAGGGATTGAGGAAGGGAGAGGTCCTGGTCCATGGCCTGGAAAGCTCCGGCGATACCCGCCAGGAGCCTCAGAGGAGCATGGGACTGATGGAGAGCTGAGGCCGCAACTACGAAGTCGTGGGGGCTGAGGATCCTAAATTAAAAAAGGTTAGCCTCTTCAACTGTTTTGTGGTATTTTTTTGGCTCCCGCATGGCGAGTCTCGCGACTGCATGGCAGGTAACACGTGAGCTAAGCCGAGAACAGGCCACTCGATTACACGAGAACAGTCAGCCTATTCGAAAAACCTCCCAATCGCCAATTGTGCGCGCTATGGTATGATTATATTAACCTCGAAAGGTTAAAGGTTGGGCTGAGGATCCTAAATTTCAATAAGGTTAGCCTCCTCAACTATGGTAAGATTACATGAACCTCAAAAGCTGAAAGGTTACCTACTCAGCTACGAAGAAGTAGTGGTCGTGGGTATCAGTCGTCGTCGTGATCGAAGTCGTAGCAGGAGTTGTAGTAATACTCATACTCGTTGTGTAGTATGCAGGAACAGTTCCAAGAGCAGTGGTAATCGCAGCAGTGGTCATAGAAGTAGAGGAAGTCTTCCGGATCACAAACTACAGCAGCTTCCCAAGCGTTGCACTGTGTTCTTTACCAGGGGACCCAACAAACAGTTTAGGATTCAGCCGTTATGGCTGGGGTTCTAGGTAGAGCGGGTGGCATGTAGTGAACCCCAGAAAGTTGGAACATAAATTTAGGATGAATAGTGCTGGGATTCCCTCTACTTTACCTTAAGTGCGTGAGGGCAATGATGTTCCAACTTTCTGGCTTCTACCGTAAGTTGTGGGAGGGGGGGGGGAATCACAGGAGTGGCAAGTAACATGGCTGGATTCTAACGTGGGATGAGTCCCTAGAAGCCAAAGCCAAAGGCTTCCGAATAACGGCCGTGGGTAGCAAAAGGGGATACGCCAAGGGACAGTTTCATGACCGGCGATTGGCGAAGCATGGCGTCACTGTGCGGCGTATTCACCGATAGCTTCGCCAGGCGGTGCAGAGATGTCGAAAGATTCACCAAGTTCCTTGGCTTCGGAGTTAAGGCTAGCTGCTAGGGTTTAGGGTTTCGGGAATCCTGGTAACCGTCCTACTAGTCTGAGGCGTTGGCTTTGGCATTTCAGGAAGCCATTAACGAACAACGAAAACCACTAATTTTGCGCATGTCGACAGCAGTTGTGCAGTACCCAAAAAATTCGCCCTCTGGCTACTTCCTGAAACTTCCATGCGTCTTGTTATAAGCCAATAACGGGCTGCAGTCCCTAAATTGAGTTTTTGTGTTAGGTTCGATGCCGGCGCATCCTGCGCCGTTTCAGCTGTGCTCGGAATGAAACCCTGCAGCCCCAAGACTTTTCTAGCAAGGTCCAAGGTCATGCATGGTCCTCAGACTCCTCACAAACCAGGCCTGATAAACACTGTCTACGGACTACGAAAGCAGCAAGACCTGCGAAAGCCAGGGTGTGCAAACCAAGACTAAGCCCTTTTGCAAGTGGCTTGCAACGTCACGCCAGGACAGTTGACTCGCTCCGGGCTGCCCAACCAAGCCCTATACCCTAAGCCATCTGCAGCACAAGGCTCATGTCCCGGATATGGCTCTCGACCACTGCGAGGATACGCTGAATACCATTCTCCTCTCTAGAGGCCTGTATGATCTGGCTATTGATCCTCAGCTGCCGTTGCATAGGGTTTAGGGTTTAGGGACCTGGACACTAAGCAACCTTCCTTTCAAGGACATACATATATATGTATATATAAACTATATATAAATATAATATGTTATAAGGACACGAAAATCATAATAAGGCACCTGAAAAGGGTGGGTGCTTTGCGGTTCAAGTAAGGTCTACTTAGGCTGGACTGGGTGGGGTCTGGCAGCAAATTCGCAGCGACTGTACCACTACTGGTATCCTGCACAAGCCGTAAGTCACAAGCTAGCAACAGACAACCCTCAAGATTAGAAATGCTGGCACCCAGCATAGACCTATAGCATCATCTAAACATCCCGAGGAAACACTAGATAACTTAAAAAACAAAACTTGCTCATTCCTTCCCATCCTCCATGGGCAGGACGTGCGCTTTGCTACTGGGCTCGCATTGGGATCGCCTTCGCTGTGGAGTTCATCGGCCGAAAGAAATTCTACAACGGTCTTTGTCACTTTGAGAGTTTGCGGAGACCCAGAATCGTAAAAACGCTCCTGTTTCGGTTGCTTGTGGAATTAAACCAACAAGTTCTAGTCAACTTTGCGACAAAGGGGCTTCCACAAAACCCAAAAGTCACAAAGTCTAAAACCCCCTATGACACCCATTACATCTCAATCTCCATAAACTCAATAAAAAACTACAGTTTTAAAACTCCATAAATAGAACTTCTGAATAAAACTCGATATATCAACCTTTAAACTCAACAGCAGAGTGGCTCCCTTGGCCCCGCCCTCGGCCTTTCATCGCCCCCCCGCGCCGGGCCGGTTTCGGCCCCGAGGGTAGTCTCGCGTGAGCCAAAATGGCCCACTGAAGTCCGGAAATCAAGTGTATTACCCTTGGGATCAAAATAGCCCAAAAGCCGTATATAGTATGGTCTTTGGGCCCGAAAGCCTTAATATATGTGTATTGCTTGGAAGAACAGGGGACTTAGTAGTTCCTTAATGGGCTCCTTAAAGGGATCTATAGGGTTCCTTAAAGGGATCTAAGGGTTTAGGGTTTAGGGTCTACGTATAGGATCAGGGGACATAGTAAGTAGGGTTATAAGTAAGGTAACTATAGCTATATCTACTTATAACCCTAATTAAGGTACTTCTAACCCTACTTACTAAGTCCCATGATCCTTTAAGTAAACCCTAAACCCTATAGATCCCCTTAAGCAACCTTATAGATCCCTTTAAAGGAACCCTACTTACTAAGTCCCAGGAGCCTCTAAGTAGGGTCCTTTAGCGACTTTAGGGTTTGCGGTGGAGGGTCTTAGGCTTTGCAAGGGTTTCACTAGTTGTAAAGGCTTATACTCACTGGCCCAAAACCCAACGAAACAAAAGTTGAAACTTTGAGAATCGATTACCTTATAAGAAACCCAAAAGTTGAAAAGTTTAGTTTCCAGCCGATAAGTATATGGGAGTTTCCGAAAATAGGGGGCGCTACTATTGTACCATAACTAGTAGGATCCCTATTACAAGGACCCCAAAATAAGGTACTCCTAATTTTTGGAAACTCCCATATCAGGGTTTCGACGGTCCGAAGCATCCTAGGTACTTATATGATATACTTATATGGCCCTATATGGAGGAATAAGAGTAAATCTGTTCTTGTACTATAGGAACCCTAACTTGTGCTGTGCAAATGCTTGAGGCACTTTGGGAAAGCGAAGAGCAACAGCTGCCACACCTCCTTGTATCAGATTCTAGGACTTTGGGGTTTGGGGTAACAAGGAACCCTAAACCCTCCCTCTCTCTCTCTGTCTCTCTCTTTCTCTCCCAGGCATTCGAAACGTCAAGCCCGGCTGTAGGACACCTAAACCCTCAAGCCCTAACCCTGAGGTTGCCTATAGCTTCGTGATGTTGGGTGTCGTTTCGCGATTTACAAGGCCAAACGCTTGGCCCCCACGGCTCCGCTGAGGCTGACGTTGCAAAGTAGAAACTGCAATAGTTGGTGGGGGGGAGGGGCTATGTTGAATTCGGTAGAGAAAGAATTCTACCACAGGTACCACCGACTCTAATCGAGGAATATGTCGAACAGGCTCTCATGGCAACACGAGTAGCATGGGCCGAACAGCTGCATGGCTTCTATCGAAAACTCCTATGTCTGCTGATGCTACAAGAGCAAACGCACACAAGAACGCCTGCTGGGTCTCAAAATCTCCTACTGTAAGCCCGTGCCCAGGAACAAACTTCAAACTCCTAAACCCTAAACCCTAAACCCTAAACCCCTAAACCCCTAAACCCTAAACCCTAAACCCTAAACCCTACTTCAAACCCCTGAATCGGCTTGCGCCAGCCGGTGAGCCTGAAGGTCTTGGCGCCCGCACCGTCCATCTGTGCCTCGGATGCTGCTGGACGGAAGCCCTATAGGGGCCCATGTACCTGTAACACGTGATATGACACATCGTCTTATATATCATACAGCTTGGGCTGAAAGGGATTCTCTTACAAGTACTTTATTTGGGTCAGGGTATACGAAAAACAGCCTTCTTGTGCTCGAGTCACGAGCTCCCATCCATGGCCGCACTGATCTCCAAAGCAGGTGGTCGAGCGCCGCCTGGAAATGAGGGCTTCGGGGCTGTAAGATTTTCGGTTTCTATATGGTTAGGAGTTAGTGTAATTCGGTTTGAATGTTTAGGTTTAGGGTTTAGATTAAGAGCTACAGTAGTGCGGTTTTAGGAGTTCGTGCGGTTTTTTCCCTCTCGCATGGCTGGAAGCAATGTCCACAGGCACACCGTGCGGTTTTAAAGTTTAGGGTCTAGTTTAGGTCTTGGACTGGCTCTTGTAGATTTGCTGCATGCCAGGATCTGATTTCGGCTTGGCCGCAAGCAGGGGGGAGGTGGGTTTTTTTGGGCTTAGACCTTCAGTTCTCACAGTTCGACGGTTCAGGGTGTAGGTTTAGAGCCGAGAGGGTAATCTATCGTGCTACCTAAACCTAAAGCTGAAGTTAGAAGCGTTTTACGGCATTTTGAACCGACTGAGCGATTGGAAGCCGGAGCCCTAAGAAGTCTACGCCCGAAGCCCACAAATTCTTAAGCCCACCATGACCATGCTAGAATCAAAGTGAGGACAACCCACACACTAGGCAGACACCAGGTCGTGCAGATTCCGATGCCTTGCTGAATAGAACACAATGACCGATTAGTCACCCGTCCCTTAAGTCAGGAATGTGGCAATCTCTGGGTATCCTCCGTGCCCCACCCAGAGAGCCCAATACTCCTTAATTAAGGAATATGGCTTGAATTATATTGGGCTTCATACTCTGGTTTAAGCTTTATTCCTTAATTAAGGGGTATTGGGCTCTCTGGGCATACCTCAGCTCCCTCCCCCCCGACCTCTGCAAGATGAACGGCTTTTTCGATCCTGTACCTTGCATGCATGTTTTGTTAGGCGGGTGTGTCAGTTTTGTTATGGGGTCTTCAGGGAGGGCTGCTAGGAAGGATTCAGTTGGGTTATGGGGTCTTGCCGGGTTTCAGGGAGGGTTGGTATGGATTCAGTGAGGATTGTTCAAGTGGTGTCATCACCCAGAGACAACAATATCCCGCAACGATATTATTTGGGATCCTGCTATAAATTAAAGTAGAATCCTCAATCAAGGGATATTGGAGACTCTGGGCAGATACCTCAATTCATTTTCACACAGTCATGCGGAGTTTGGAAAGTGGGCGAATAGCTGGCCTTGGGATAAACACTAGTGATACAAAGATATCTACTATACGGGCCTCAAAAATTAGAATAGGGTTCCCTAAAAGGGGTTCCTTGAAAGGGGTTGCGATTACGGGGCCTTAATAATTAGAATAGGATTTTGCAGCCAGATATACCTAATCATAATAAGGAAGCCCCAACATAGTATAGGTAATTCTCAGTGGCCCAAAACGAAAGGAAACAAAAGTTGAAACTTTGAGAATCGATTACCTTTTAAGAACCCCAGTTGAAAAGTTGAGTTTACAGCCAGTAAGAATTAGAAAGGCCCCTGTATCTATACAACCGACACGAGCACTTGTTACCATTCAGAGCTTATGATTTGGTGGCTGGGGCGCTTGCATGTTTAAGTTGATCCGGGAACCCAGAGACTCCAATATCCCTTAATTATGGAATATTCCTTAAAATATAGTAGGATCCCTAATATGATTTACGGAATATTCCTTAATTAAGGGATGTTGGAGTCTCTGGGAATACGTGGCACTCTGAAACCAGACTTAGGCTTCTGCAAATGCGCAAACCCCTAATATAGGGGCTTGAATGATTAATAAGAGTGGGGTTTGGGGGCCCAGTAAAACAACATAATCAGGAGCCGCCCAAGTAGGATTGGTAAGTATTATTTAGGCCCCAATGCACCTCCCAAAACTCAAGCTGCGAGGCATTGCACACTTCCGTGCACAAATGCTCCGCTAGCCGTAGCGCGAACGAGGCGCACTGAAAGCACCAAAGCGGTACTGATAATCGAGCTGGAACATCTCCCCCAAACCCTGCATACCTACCATTGCAGGCTCGGTTGCCAAAGAGAGGCGTTCCGAAGAACTTCTCGGTGAGGGCCTGTAGCCAGGGGATGAGCGACTGAGCCAAGTTGGCATGGAATGAAAGACGGCTGAGTTGTTGCAATTTCAAACCGTATCTTCCCAAATCCTTATTTCAAAACGAAAGTCGAATTCCTGACCTTTGTTGTTGAAGTATGGCTCTGTAGCTATGCCTGCGGAAGTGTTGAAGGCCGTGCTGCACATCAGTCAGCAGCACTTCTAACGTCTCTGACTGCAGAAGCATTATGTAGTTCCAATTTAACCTAACCCAAGCAAAAAAAACCTGCGCAAGCACGCAAGCAGGCACACTCAATCATGCTTGCAGGTTACCAGGTGCCTCCTGGACAGTCAGATTTCGGCCAAAGTACTTGGTGTGGAAACGAACCTCGGTTCCTCGGTTTGTGGCACCCGAGCTGCTGACACGTTCATGCTGCGGACGGCATCGCAAGCCCTAAACCCTAAACCCCTAAACCGAACCCCCAAGCCTAAACCCCTAAACCCTAAACCCTGTTGCATCCAGGCCCTAAACCCTAAACCCCTAAACCCTAAACCCTAAACTCCTGCACGCAAAAGAGAAAACAGAGACCTCGAGCTGATAAGACTGTATGCAATGGTCAGGCCGTGACCCTGAAACCCTATGCCCTTTCGCCTATGCCCTAAACCCATAAACCCCGAGAAATCCCCGTGTGACAGCGTGGGTCTGCATCAAAAACACCCCTCCTGCAGATGCGAAGATAGGCAGAAGGAGTCCTATTTTCAAGGACACCAATCAGGATTTATGTCCAAACCCCAGATGAACGGCAGAGCAGAAAAGCAAAAGCAAAATGTCGTAATAGAAAAAAGCTTCCCAACTGTGGCATCTACCTGATCTCTACTACACTAGTCACCAGCTGCTGTGGCTAATTTTGGACAGTCAGGTAAACTGGTTAGGTGGTGGCTCCCTCCAGAAGCATCGTCGGGCCGAGCGCAGGAACCAAGATCATCTCCTGCACACTTGCTGGCTGAGGGCATGAGGCTCCTATAGAGATTCAATTTGTGGTATTCCTTTGCTTTTTTTCTGGTGACATAGTGATGAGGGTTTAATGGCTCAGGGTGGCTTATCGGTTGAAGGGCCTCGATTTTCAAGCAAGAGGATTCAAGCCCAAACCGAAAAAAGAGAAAGCTGTATCTCGGGAGCGCACCAAAACCCTCACACGTCCTCGCCGCCCTGGTCTTTGGCCCAAAGGCCGTTGCAAAGCAATTCCTTCGCAGGATGCTTTGTCGTGTCCCTTGCTTGGGCTTCAGCAAGTGAGCCATGAAAACACTTCAGATCTAGCGTTTGACTGAGACACTTGGGCAAGTAAAGCAGAGGTCATGACTTCTGGACTGTTCTAGAATCGCTGTGCAGGCATAGAAAACAAGCAAAACCAGGTTAGCACACGTATAAGCCTACTTATAAAGCATGTTCTCTGAGTTGATTCAAACAAGCAGCCGTGGCCATGGTTCTGAAAGCTCACGCTAAACACTCTAAATTCTGATCGCGAACAGGCTTGAGGATTGAATTGCCTACAGGGAACTCCAGAAAGTTGGAATATGCTTTCAGAGTAGGATACCTTATAATCTACCATAAAGGGTTTAGGATAATCATATTCCAACTTTCTGGCTTCTGCCTACCTGTATCGCTACGCTAGACACCTTCATCTGCCCGGAAATTCGCAGGAGTCAGAGGCTCAAAACGTGTGAAGCGTCCCATGGCGAACGCTCGAAGCAGCTCGAAGTAAGTACCATTCGTGTGTGTGTGTATATATATATGTATATATATATATATGTATGTATATGTATATATATATATATGTATTGTATGTATAGTTATATATAGTTATATATAGTTGTATATAGTTATAAATATATACATATATATATATGTGTGTTTATATCTATTGTTGTATTAACTTATACATACATATATCTATAATATATATATATATATATATATATATACAGTCACACACAAACAACCTTTACCCCCGCAGATAGCGCTTTCACAGCTAGAGCAACTTTCTGCCAGCCTGAACCCTTGCCTTAAACCCCTAAGACCCTTTTGCATCCGGTCTGCAGCGCCTCTGCCGGGTCCGCCCTCAAGCTTAGGGGACCCTAAACCCTAAAACCCTACAGACCCTAGAGCCCTGAAGCCTAAGCCGAGAAGTGAAACTTTCTGCCACTGTAAGGGGAAAAGGAAGGACCCTTAATGGGGACCCCTACCCTATAATGGGCTATACGATGGGTATATGATAGCTATATTAAGGGTATATACCTAGGGGTCCTTATTAAGGGAATCCTAAACCCTAAACCCTTTATAGAACCCTTTTTGATCCCTTATATACCTAGGGGTCCTTATTAAGGGTCCCTCCTTTTACCCATTCTGCCACAGAAGGCGCCTTCCGACGATAAGCCGCCATCTGCTCGTAGAATTTTGCCAGGCCACACTGGTGCTGGTGGATCAAACCTAGGGTTTAGGGTTTTAGGGTTTAGGGTTTAGGGTTTTAGGGTTTAGGGTTTAGGGTTTAGGGTTTAGGGTCTAAGGTCTAGGGTCTAGGTGGGGCTTTTGAACCCTTTGAAAAATATTAGTAAATAAGATCCTCTTAACCCCCAAAAAAGGAAAATATAGAATGTCCCAAAGCCCTACCTGGTAATGTAGGGGCCTTGAATAGGGTTCCTTTAAAGGTTTGTGGTTTAGGGTTTAGGGTAATGTGGGGGCCTTGAATCATTCGGATAGGGTTCCCTTAAGGGTTTCCTTAAAGGGGTCTATAAGGGATCTATCTTTCCTTAAAGGGGCCTTGAATAGGCTGGTGGATCAAACCTGGTACCCAGAGAGCCCAATACCCCTCAATTAAGGAATACCTAGGGTTTAGGGCTTCGGGGACTCCAATACCCCTTGATATTAAGGAATATAGCTTAAATCATAATATGAAGCCCTATATAATTTAAGAGATATTCCTTAATTAAGCGGTATTGGGCTCTCCGGGTAATGTAGGGGCCTTAATAATTCGAATAGGGCTCCTGTAAAGGTTTCCTTAAAGGGGTCTATAAGGATCTCAAGTAGGGTTCTATGATATAGAGGCCTTAATGGCCTTATAACGATTAGAATAAGTTTTTGGGGGAGGTCATACTATAAGTATAATAAGGACCATAGACGATGGGGCTAATGCAGGATTTGTATCAAACGTCGTATTGTTGCTACCTGGCTAGTTAGCTAGCTAGGCAGATAGCTCATTAGCTAGAAAGATAGGACAGATAGGAATAGTATCAGTGGCAGTACTGATATTCGTACCAGCACTAGTACTGGTCGCAGCAGCAGCAGCAGCAGCAGCAGGCCAGGAGTAGGAGTAGGAGTGGGAGCAGGAGTAGGAGTAGGCGCAGGGGTAGGGATAGGAGTAATGATAATAATCATCGTAGTAGTAGTAGTAGTAGTAGTAGTAGTAGTAGGAGTAGCAGCAGAAGCAGCAGCAGCAGTGGCGGTAGCCATGGCAGTGGAAGTGGCAGTAGGTAGTAGCATAGTAGCATTAGCAGAAGTAGCGTAGAAGTAGCAATGGAACCTTGTGGCAGCAGCAGTAGCAGGAGCAGGGGCAGAAGCAGGAACAGGAGCAGGAGCAGCAGCAAGAGTTGTTGTTGTTGTTGTTGTTGCTGCTGTTGCTGTTATTGTCGTGGCAGCAGCAGCAGCAGCAAGTAGCAAGTAGCAAAAAGTGAGCACCGAGTAGCAAGTAGCAGCTAGAAAATAGTGAGTAGTAGTATCAGCACCAGTTGTAACTGTACACCCATCCGAGCAAAAGCTGTAGCGGTCTCCCGCTTCTGCTCTGACGACGACAAGTCAGTACTTACTTCTACGATTACTACCATCACCACCAACAGGCACCACCGCCAGCACGAGCATTATGACAATCCTTCGGTGCTTTCAACGAACACCTTTGACAGTCCCAAGGCTGTTGGCCGCTACACTCTCCTGCTTCAGCGCAGGAACCGTCAACCGCGGCCTGGTCCACCTCCTGCACGTGCTATACACAGGCAAGTTCTTCCGACTCTTAAGCGGAGCAGTCTCGAACTTGTTGGACACAAGACCTTTAAACCAAAACACAAAGTCCCCGATGTGGCGTCCTTACCCTTGAGCTTCGGCTTTTCACCCTTTTCATTGACGTAGAGACCTCGCCGGATGTGGTGCTTTAGGGTATGCATGGCAGGGTTTGGGGTTCGGTGGGCTTCTAGGGGTTCAGAATTGTCTGACAAATCGAGAAACTCTGGTAGACTTTGCAACTTTTATTCCAGAGTCGGTCAGGTAGAGAAGCCGTCGTGAGGTGAGAGACCCAACCCGAAAACGGTAGTCCGCACCCGCATGTTTGTTTCTTGTTGAGGAACTTAGTCTAAGCAACCTGTACTTCATGTCCCGATCAAAGGTAGCTCGCATTGAGTCTCTCACACGTCGGGTCCATCGACCCATTTAGAAGTTTTGTACAAGATAAGTACACGGACCCTCATTCAACCGTTTCGTGGGAAACGTATACAACCCTAGCACTATAGAAACCCCGTTCAAGGAACTGAACCGGAGGGTTAACCAGCCATGAAGCCAGTCTCAGCACTACTGGCGACCATCTAAAATCTAGAAAACTGTGCTATACCTCCCTTAGAACCATAATCAAAACACATGTTAATAGTCTCTTGCGGTTTTATATGCTTCAAAATGAAATCCGAAGGAGACTATAGTTTGGATGCCTTAGAAAGCGTAAGCCTGAACCCGCAAACTTCTGCCAGGCCGAGCCGCGCCCGGCCCTTGCGAGACCGCCGCTTAGGTCGTCGGCAAGACCCCAGTCGATGAGAGTCAGCGTCTTGGTACTCTCCTTTCGCACCGATGGACTCCAATATCCCTGAATAAAGGAATATTCCTTAAATCATACTGGGGATCCTACCATAATTTAAGGAATATTCCTTAATCAAGGAATATTACTATTGGAGTCTCTAAGCAGGCCGGGTTAAGGAATTTTAGGTTGAGGGTTCCGGTGGTTTACACTTTCACAATCCGGACATGCCAGGCGAGGTTCTCGGTGCGAGGTCCGCGTGGGTTTAGGGTTTGGTTTAGGGTTTAGGGTTCCCCGCCAGATTATTCTCTCAAGTGGCGGCACCGGAAAGTCTGGGCGTACTGAGCTTGGAGTGAGGACAGCAATCGTTCTCTGAGTGCTAAACCGCAAATCTCACCATCTCTAAATTCTCTCCAAATCCTCTCCGCCCCATAAATCCCTAAAGCTTGTGGAGCCCCAACATAGAAGCCTGATAAAAACACATCAATATGATTCCTCAGGGTTCATGATAGAACGAATGACATTCTCCCAAAATCATCCAAAATCCTTTTACATATCATTATGTTTGCCAATGTCTATCTATCTGTCTATACACATGTACCTATAATGAGTCTGAAAACTTTCCCTCCGGCCTCCCAGTACCAGTTGCCGGGATGAGGATCGCCTTGGAAGAAACCTTTCTCCACCATAAGGTAGCCTCGACACAGCTTCTCCCGGCTTTCAGGGTGTAGAAAAGTGTTTAGGGTGTAGGGCTGGGGTTGGGATATCGGGGTAATGTTGAAGGTTTCGGTTTAAGACCCAGATTATGACCTAGATCCGTGTATGATTTCCAACATTGCTAAGATCTTCCTGCAATATCCTTACCAAGAGGTAGAGTTTAAGATTTCGGATTCGTGGCTTAGTAGGGGTTAGGGTTTTAGGATATAGGGTTTAGGGATTGTTGCTGTTTTAACGTCTTGGGAAGGGAGGTCGCATTTGTTGAGTTCCTTGGTCCAACATCGAAATTTAGCGCGGGCTGTAGCTTCGTACCCAGAGACTCCAAAACCCCTTAATTAGGGAATATACCTTAAATCATATAAGAGATCCTATTATAATTTAAGGTATATTCCCTAATTAAGGGGTTTTGGAGGCTCTGGGTAAAGCCACAATCCGGGCTTTCAAGTTCCACGACGTGACAAAAGGCCCAAGTGGTGCAGGACTGTTTAGTATAGGGGCCCTGATATTTAGAATAAGGTTTTTGAGCCCCACTATACTATAATTATGATCAGGGACCCCCAAAATAGTATAATTATTAAGGCGCCTATATTATGCCGGCCAACCTTTCGTATTCCTTGCTTCTTGAGGTTTTTGCCCCCGCGGGACTGGTACTGATAGGTTTTTGGGAAGGGGTGGCTTTTGGGATGCTTCCGGGTTCTAGCTGTACACTGAGTAAATTAGCACACGCCGTAACAATGTGGGACCCGAAAAAAGCGGGATGTGGAACGTGAAAGCAAGCCCTAAACTCTGCACGTGAACGGCTGACTCCGCAGTCCGCCGCCAAAGCAACATCTCCAACCAAGCGCACGAATACACTGTAAACCCGAGGTTTAGGACCTTTGATGTTTCGGGTGCTGCACTCGTTAAAAACGCAAGAAGAAACTATTAAACTCTTCGAATTCTACCGAACTGTCCCCAAATTCAAACGAAGTGCGACCCACAAAACGCACAATAAGCTTGTAGGCTGCTGGACAACGAACATAAACTCGGCCAAAGCGTCCATAGAGGCCCATGATGGAGGGATAGACGAGAGTGCGCCACTGCTTTAGCTTGTCGACCTCCCAGGAATACTTCTTAGGGCTAGCCCAAAAGAAGGCTAACCTTTTCAATCATGGTACGACTACATATATACATCCCAAAAGGCTGAAGGCTACCTACTCAGCTAGTTACTAAGACTTTGCTTGCCATGATCGGCTTCTGAGATTCAGAAGGTGATAGACATGGGCCTTTCTATGTTCAGTGCGCTTTGTGAAGACAAGCTAGATCTCGATGGCATATCTGTCAAAGAGCGTTGGTAGTCTGGGCAAAGGAAGCTTCATCCTATTTGTCGAGTATCCTGGGGATTTGGGCGTATGTTGGGATTACATGGGGGTCATGACACCCCAAAAACTTAAAGGCTACCTACTCTTCTACTAGGTCATCGCTGTCTCTAGGTAAGCTATAGACAAGTCAGAGGGGCTGTGGGGGTTTGGGATTCAGACCTTGCTGCTCAGACTTCAAACTCATGCGTTTCGGGTATCTTAGGGTTTGGGAATTGAGGTCCTTCACTGTCTACAACCCAAAACCCCGAACAACGAGTCGTTCATCTAAGACCGCTCAGGGGGCCCAGGTGTTTGATCCTTTGGGCTGTTCGTTAATGTACAAAGAAGGGGTTTTCGTGGTTTGCAAGCTTTTAACGGCTAGGATTTCAAGACTTCAGAGCTGCAAGTCGAAGTCTTAACCCTAAGCCCTGTAGAACCCCCTCCTTCACCAGTCAGGCCCAAGTAGAGTTCAAATTTCTTGATGCAGTTGAGACATGTCAACGTCGAGGCCAAGACAACGGTCTTCCTAAACCCTAAGCCCAGAGATCAAAATCGAACCTCAAATGCCTGAACCCAATACCCCACTTATCATAAGTTAAGGCAACTATAGTTGTATCTACTGAGAACTTCATTAAGGTACTTATAACTTTTTACTAAGTCCCATGATCCTCGAAGTATTCTTCTTTGCATGAGGGCTCGGCCTCATTGCCCCTAATTAAGCCTGAAATCCAAAATTCAAAACCTCAATTACCCCAATCTTTAAACCGCCAAACCTCCACACCCTAATTTACTAATCGTCAAACCCTAAACTCCCGTACCCTAATTCTTACACCCTAAACCCTAAGGCTCCGTACCCCACTGCTTCAACCCTACAGCACGAGAGGGCTTCTTCCATCAAACGGCCTGGCCAGTGATGGAGGCATGGTAGGCCGTCAGCGTGTCACCCTTTGCAAAGGTCTGGACCATGACGTACTTGGACCTTCAGGTTCGGCGGTTTCAAGGATCTGAACCCACGGTTTCGGCGCACACGCTGACACTCCGGGCGAGGCATATGGTTCGAGGGTAGGTTTACGGTTTCGGGTTTAGGGGACTGAATGAGTGGCTTCAGAAGCGCAAGACGAAACCCTGAGCCCTGCGGTTCTCAAGTTTAGGGACCGTCACGGAGTACTAGAGGTTTCGCCGCAAAACCACGCGTAAAGGCCGTTACCTTGCCGGCCGTTTCGGCACTTGGGTGCGATATCCTTCATTATGGCCGCATGATGGGATGTGTTTCACACCCATACGAGCACGGTGCTACGACCTGCAAGGCTTGACTTTGAGGTACCCAGCACCATGCTTGCCTGCCCCCTCTAGTACTTAGCTGCTGAGGGACAGGCTGGATTGAACAATTGAACATTATGGAAATGTCTGCCCAATGGAATGGGCCCCTTCAAAGTCACGTGTTGGAAAACCACCAAATGCTCGCTCTTGGCTCCACCCGGGAATGCTGAAGTTATAGTATCCTTAAGGGAGGGGGCTCCAAGGGGGGTACATAGCCTAGTGATCCCTAACTCTCCCTAGTACTCCCTAAGGTTCCCCTAAGGATTCCTTGTACCCTCCCCCCTTGAACCACCCTTCCTTAAGGATCCTATAATGAAGCCCATGCGAATGGGAGGGCGAGGCGCGTTGTCATCAGGACCTTCGGGACGTCGAACGTAACCGCGTCGATTCCGAGCTTCTGCTTGAGAGCCTCGCATGTGAGGAGGGGATCCAGACCACATCTGTGAGCCCAACAGTAGACAGGACCAACCATCGCAGGAGAAAGAACACCCCTAAACTTAAAGCCCAAACTTTCCCAAACCCTCGTAACCCAACACCCTCAGGAAACAACATACGCCAATCCATGCTTGAGGAACACACGTTACTCAGGTTACAGCGGAAACATGCTTTAGTTAGTTGATTACGGCCGTTTTGGGGATCCAAAGTACCTACAGCCCAGGCGCAGCTGTTGAAACAGCTACCCAACTATTGCTCAAATCCTGTCCTCACAACCCTGAAACGGTATAGAAATCTGTACAGATCCCTGAACGGAACCCTAAAACCCACTGGCCCAAAACCCAACGAAACAAAAGTTGAAACTTTGAGAATCGATTACCTTATAAGAAACCCAAAAGTTGAAAAGTTTAGTTTCCAGCCGATAAGAAAAGGACCGTTATTTGGAGAACCTGGGTCCCGGCCTGGTCTGCGTCGAAGCCCTTGATCAGATCCAGGCCTTTCCACCAGGCCCGAGTTCCGGGTTGTTTTCAAGGGCTTCTCGTACGGTTTACGGTTTCGGTGTCGAGATTGTAGGAGTTTAGGATTGCGGGGTTGCTTATGCGGTTTTATAGGGTTGCTAGTTCTTTTCTAGGGTTTCAGCGCCATCTTCTCAGCTTTTTGCAACTTCATGCATAAGGCAGCTTAGCAAGTAGCATAAAACTAGTGATAAACACCAAAACATGTCTAGAACTAAGATTCTCTCTCTCTCTCTCTCTCTCTCTCTCTCTCTCTCTCTCTCTGTCTCGCAACCCCCCTGTAACTGTACTTGTAGCTGTAACCCAGCTCCTGACTCAGAGGTCTCGAACCTGCAAAGTAGGGCCTCGACACTGTCAATTCCATCAGCGTAGGGTTCCTCTACTTGAAGGGTCATGGGTAATCGGGTTTACAAATAGACATGACTATCATTGCCTTACTTATAAGCCTATTTACAAAGTTTGATGAACCTTTAAGTAAGAATTAGGATTTGCTGTTTACACCCTCGCAACTCGAACAATCCAAAGGAGATCTATCGGATGTAGTCGGCGTGAAACAGGTTAAGCCTCTCGCTGCTGCTTGGGGTTCAGGATTTTCTGTTGTTCGCATCATGCGTACGCTTAGCTCTTATTCCTGCAGAAGCCTGACTGAAGGCTTTCCTTCCCACTCGCCCAGCTGATCAAGTCGCACCGGAGGCAAATTCGCCGGAAGCTTTAAAGCCCTTGACCCTAAGACCGGCTTGCATACTTCGGCTTCCTACGAACTCTAGAAGGCCGTTGAACCCCAAACTTTTGAACCTAGTGCCATGTGGAAGAACCTTAAACAGAAGCCTCAACCCCGCCCTGCACCCTAAACCCTGCCCTGAACCCAAACCCTGCCCTGAACCCTAAACCCTAAACCGCAGCCTTTCTTGGCGTTGAGGTCCTCAATCCGAAGATCGAACTCGTCCATTACGGCGCCGAGTCCTGCTGCATGCTTTCGATGTTAAAAGCAGCATGTAATATAGGGGCCTGAACGATTAGAATAGGTTTTTGTGGCCTATTATACTATTATAATAAGGAATCCCCACGATAGTATTGGTAATTATTTAGGCCACTACAGTATCCGGGCTTCTATACTTGGAGGTTCAGGGGGCTTAGTAACTAGGGCTAGAAGTAAGGTAACTATAGTTGTACCTATGTTCTACATACATATAACCTTGATCGAGGAACTTATAACCCTACTTACTAAGTCCCATGACCCTACATGTATTACATTGAAACCCCTAAACCCCTAAACCCTATAAACCCTAAACCCCAAACCCTAAACCCCTAAACCCCCGGAAACCGGCAGAACACAGCACTGTTCAACCCGAAGCCCCAACAAGCCGCGAGACTCCTGAGATCCGAATCCCAGAACTCGGGATCCTGGAAAACCCAAAGATCCCAATGCCACCTAATTAAGGAGTATACCTTAAACTATAGGGGGCTTATTTTCTAGGATTTAAATTATACCCCTTAACTAAGGAGTATACCTTAAACTATAGGGGGCTTAATTTTTAGGGTACAAAGTATACCCCTTGATTACAGAGTATACCTTAAACTATAGGGGGCTTAATTTTTAGGATTTATGATTTAAGGTATATTCCTTAATTAAAGGGTGTTGGGTTTGGTGGGAACTTACAACCCCCAAACACCCAGAGACCCCCGCCCAACACGCCATGATGCCTAAACTGATACAGAGCTTCAACTCGACACCGTCTTACTCCATCATACCCGAATTAGCCCCTATCTGAAATCCTAAACCCTAAAGCCTAAGACCTGAAAACACTAGAGTAGACTGATAAGCAAATCCATAAAACTTCCCGAGAACCCGATCATAACAGCTACCATCACAATCCGAAGCAGTAGAGCCTTAAAGCCATCTCTAGCGCCTGAACAAACCTTCACCCCTTAACCCCACACAGATAAACCCAAAGTCTGGCCTTGTTTCACAGCCTGCCAAGTGTCCACTCCGGCGGAGACCCCGTGCTGAATCATCTCCACCTGGGAGTTTCCGAAATTAGAGGATCCTAAAATAGCACCCCAAATAGTAGGATCCTTGTTGCTAGGACCCCCAAATACTGTAAGGTATCCCTAACTTCGGAAACTCCCACCTTGTCTTCGGGTTTGGAATCAGAGGGCGAGGCCGGCATTACTAGCAACATTTGCCATTCATTGTCATACTTACTATTACTATTGCTGTTCCAAAAACAACCATAACAACAACTACAACTACTACAACTACACTTACAGCTACAACTACAATTCTACTACTACTGCTACTACTACTACTACTACTACTCCTGCTGCTGCTACTACTGCTACTACTACTACTACTACTACTACTACGACTACTACTACTCCTACTACTTCATTATTGTTAATATTGTTATTGTTAGTATCGTTCTTGCAGCAAAGAGCAGCAACAGTAACAACACCTGACATAAAGGTTGCCGTAAGCTTGACCGCATGTTAAGAGTCAGCACCAGCAATAAAGAAACAATGCCACCCGTTGCTTCTGCCGTCAACATTCTTTACAGCCCAGCGTAAACAAAAACGAACATTTTTGGCGTGACGGAGCCCGTGCGCCTGCTCAGCCGTCATCTTCACGCGCAGAAGGAAGCCGCTGTTGGCTGCACAGGGATGTGAAGCTCTATAAGTTTTGGATGTTGTAAGGGTTTGTTGGATTCTATAAAGTTTTACGCTTTTACATGGTTTCATGTGCTTTAGGAGGCAAGGACGGGAAAGGACGCATGACATTGATCAGGGTCACAAGCGCTTCCGCGGTTAAAAGGGTAGGGCGAAGAAGGACCAGAACGTTGTTCGATGTTTGTGTAGGGGCTTGTTTCTGCAAGCAACACGTGGAAAGTCACCACTATCTGCTCGTGGAGACTAGGACCTATTGTTGTCAGGCGCGCTTGCTGTTAGGATTTCAGCTGCAAGTAAAAGGTCAGTCTCGAAATGGTCCTGATTAAAAAACCTTTGGCCTTTATGAGGGTTCCTGATAAACCCTACTATTTTGGGGTCATGGGCCCCAGATTTCTTAATCAAGTTCCTAGATTAAACCGAATGAAAAGCCACAAAACGCTAAACCTCAATTCTGAACGACTAGCGAACGAGCCTTATCTCGGAGCTTCAGAGCACTGCATGCAGTGTAGGGTTGCCGAAGTTTAGGGTTTCGGCGTTTAGAGTTTAGGGTACCCAGAGAGCCCAATACCCCTTAACTAGGGAATATGGCTTAAACTATATAAGGCTTCATTATTATTCTTCTTATTATTATTCTGATGTACGCATAATCCCTTCTTTGGGGTGTGGTTGCGACTGGCATTCCGCAGCTGCGGGTCTCTCTTTGGGAGCCCCTCAAGCCCTAAACTCTAAACCCTTAACCGTCCCCCTGGCACGAGAAGCCACAGGTTGCAGTAGGGTTTGGGGGTTCGGCGTCTACAAGCTCAGAAACCCCACAAGGGGGTTTGGGATTTTAGGGCTTAAACAAAAGAGGGTTTAAGGGGGTAGGGGTTTAGTTTAGGGTTAAGGCTTAAGGGTTGGGGCTTCAAGAAGATAGGCTTTCGGGCGGAAAAGTCCTGCCTATGATTTTGTGAATCGTCCAGAGGAGAGTGTTCCCCAGGAACTGGATCGCCTCCCAATCGTCCTGCGAAAGATGCGACTGTCTAAAAAGTGAGTTCATGCACATATCGCGCCTTCTCCTTCATACTTCCCAATTCTGGGGGGTTTACCCAAAAGTATAAGCACAGAAAGGAACGCTCGGAACTTCGATTGTCATGATGCAGGCTTCATACTTTAGCCTCTACTGATTCCTAGCGGCGTAAACCTGTTTCCGTTGCCAGAGGCTGTGCTACAGATCCTAGGTCGCATGCTAAACCATAAAGAGTTTGGTACGCCTAAACCTTAAACCCCAAGCCCCAAACTGCCCCAAATGCTTGCCTGGTAGTTCTTCTCGTTGGTGTCGAACACGACCTTCAGCACCACGTCGCATGGAGGGGCTCCTGACATCGTTGGGATGAGGATGCACGGATTAGGATACAGCCTCAATATGTGTATATACATATATATACAGATATGTCATATGTCTATACGGATACACATTGGAACACAATGTATCAAGTACTCTGGTCCCTTACAAAACCCCTTAAACTCCCTTGTAGAACCACTAGAACCCTCATTACGGAGCCGGTGTAGGGGTCTAGGGGTTTTATGTGCTTAGGGTTTAGGGGTTCAGGGGTTTAGATTGTAGGGCTTGGGCTTGGGGATTGGGGGGGTTAGGGTTTCAGGGTTTGGGCTTAGCGGTTTTTGTATCCAATACACCCTGAACCCAGGATTCCAAAAGCTCCCTGTGCGACTAAACTGGACTGGACGGTTTAGGGCTGAGGGTTAAGGAGTAGCGATTTGTCACATCCAACACACAAGGTTTTTGGGTGTAGGGCTCGGGCTTCAGGCTGTTTGCCCCTGAATTCTTCATCCAACCCAGCCCGCCGCGACAAGCCCTGATGAAACTGCCTGTGCCGCAGAGATAGTCGCGAACCTTTCCGGTGGACTTCACCTGCGACTAGAGATGGATGTGCTGGCAGTCAAAAGAAGGAACTTATGACTTTCAAGCTGGTGATTATGATAAGGATTCGTTGAAGCTACAGGTCTGGGTTCGGAATATGTTTTCGCGGTAGGAAACTTCGCGGAAGCCAGCAAAGCAAAAAGTGTTGGTTCCTCTGAACGATTATACAGATCCGCACAAAAAGGAGGCTGCAAAGCCCCATCAAAAATCATACGGCGCGAAACCTTGAACCCGGGACCTCTCCCTCTCTCTCTCTCTCTCTCTCTCTCTCTCTCTCTCTCGCGCTTGTTGTGCTCGACCTGGATTGTTGAAATGATGAGACAGCACGTCTTATCTCAAGCAAAGCAGGCATACCACCAGGGGCAGGTCAGAATCATCATCAACTTCCTTCATCCTCCTCCTCCTCGTCATCATCAACCGCCTCCTCATCTTCATCTTCACCTCATCTTCATCACCATCATCATGGCCAGTCATCATCATCATCATCATCATCGCAGTGATCATCATCACCACCATCATACAAATTCGCTGCAACATCACGTGGTTCAAAGAACCCTGGCTGATGCATGTGTATGATTACATGCATGTATACGTACATACATACATACATACATACATACATACATACATGTATACACACATATACGTACACACACACATGTACGTGTACCTATGCACATGTGTATGTGTACGTCTACACATATTGATATGCTTGTACATACACATACACACACACACACATAGGTACACACATGCATGCATGCATACCTGCATACATATACATACATATACGCACATCAATATAATTATATATACATACATACATACATACATACATAACTAACTACATACATATATTTTCCATACATACATACATACATACATACATACATCAATTGATTCTGATACATTGTGCGTGTGTGCTTGTAGACTTCCGAGTCTGTCTCGACTTGCAAAGCAACGCGCAGAACGGTGGCCTTGGCGGAAAGGACCTGGGCCACACTTCCCGTGGCCTCAGCACTCCGACCGCTCTTGTTAAGACATTTCATTGCAACAATAGCAGTAGTAGTAAACATAGCAAGAATAACAACAAAGGAAAGGACATTAGCACTAACAACGATAGCAACAACAGCATTCAACAATAGCAAATAACTAGTCAAAACGATAGAAACATTGATTACTATGCAGGGTTTGGGGCGTGATTGTTTTCGGTCCGACCGTCGTGGGAGGGCTCACGCAGCCCCGGCAGGCTTCAGGAATGGAAGGCGGTCCAGGGATTTCGATCCTAAACGCTGAAAGAGCGGAAGAGCAGTCATTCAAGGTTTAGGTTTGCTTCTGCTTTTCAGCTTCGGCTTTAGTCTTGGGTTTCGGATGTTGGTCTGGGATACTGAACTAGTCAAGAAAGGGACCTCCATCAAAGGACTTCTTCGTGAAAGGTCCAGAAATGCGCCGCCGTAGCAGGTGCAAATCAAATCATAGCAGGGGACCGCCTCCGATCCTTAAGCAGCCACTCAAGTCTGACAACAGGATCCCCAAATTGAAATCCGCATAAACCCCACGCCTTACACCCTTATTGTAGCCCGGAACCATAACCCGAAACCCTAAACCACCTTCTGCCTCCCCAGCCGCTCCAGAAACTCTGCCGAGTTGCTAGAGTCTTTCCCAGCTCCAAGTGCTCGTCAAGATCATCGATGACCTGAGATAGGCGTTGATGTTAGAGCTTTTCGCTTTTGTCTTGGTTCTGTCGGCTTGAGTGGTTTAGGTGCTGCTCTCTAGTGCGTCTATACAGGCCCGAAGTCAATCCGTCAAAACGGACGGGCCTTCTGCGACTTGGAACCTAACCCCAAGCCCTAAATCAATCCAGAGGACCAGACACAACCCCAAACAACCCTAAACCTTAGGCTGCAGATAAAAGATCTATTGGCCGCGGTCCTCTGGAGTACTGGAAGATCTCCACAGGGAGGTAGGTCTGTAAGTTACATGGGTAGGTCTCTGCATGGGGGGGGGCTTTTAGGGTCCTTTGTGTAAGGGTGCCGTACTAGTTTGGGGACCAAAGAAGGTCCCTTGTTTGGAGAACTATCCAAATTAGATACGAAAATTACTTGACGTACTCGGCTCTATAGACATGACACTGAAAGTAGTAAGTATCTTAGGCGCATGGCTGTAGTCTCCAATGTCCCGGAGAATTCTGCCAGAAACTGCGATTAGTTTCCGGTGTCTAAGAAACTAAACGAGGTCTTCAGTGCTTCAGAAACTGAGGGCTTAGGCCACAAGTCTGCGTTTGGGGTGCAGGGTGCACATGGTATCCGACAACCGTGAGCTCCCCTCGGAGTCCAGAGACTCCAATACCCCTTAATATTAAGGAATGTACCTTAAATTATACTAGGATCCCTTATATGATTTAAGGAATATTCCTTAATTAAGGGGTATTGGAGTCGCTGGGAGTCTTGATGCATTCTCACCCCTGAACCCTTCCAGTAGAAGCCCAAAAGTTGGAAAGCCAATAACCTCGATCTCTAAGAGTGATGTATAGGGAATCCCAGCACTAAGCCTTAGTCTGGTTTCCAACTTTACCGGGGTTTACTGTAATGTAGACCCAGTTTCTTCAAGATGAATGTAGACCCCAGATTTATGTACCCAGTTTCTTGAGGAGGCTGTGTTCAAGGATCCCTATGCTAATCCTTCTGAGGCGCGTGTAATGAACTAGGGGTTTCTATTTGCGTGGGCACTTGGCAACCGCCCATCCGAACCTGCCCTGATGACAGATGGGAGTTTCCGAAAAAGGTGCCCCTAATATAGTACCCTAAATAGTAGGATCCTTACTATGACTATAAGGACCCAAGATAAGGTACCCCTAATTTCGGAAACTCCAAAATCATGAACCTCCGAGACTCTTACGTTGTTGCTTCTTTGCTAATCGGCGCGATTCTTACGGTGTCGACAGCTTCGACTCGCACACTCGCAATGGGCAGGAACGGATGCATGGATCAGTTGAGGGCCTTTTTGGAACACCTCTTGGGGTATCAGGTTTCTGTATCTCCAAGGGTAAAAGGAGGGACCCTTAATTAATAAGGACCCCTAGGTATATACATACCCTTTATATAGCTGTTATATACCCATTATAGGGTAGGGGTCCCCATTAAGGGTCCCCGGCCGCAGACCTTAAGCCCCAAAACCCTACTTAAAGGATCAGGGGACTTAGTAAGTAGGGTTATAAGTAAGGTAACTATAGTTATATCTACTTATAACCCTAATTAAGGTACTTATAACCCTAGTTACTAAGTCCCATGATCCTCTAAGTAAAGCCAGCCTAGCACTGAGCCCACGAGATTCAAGCGAGCTTGAGGAGGCACCCCACAGGGCCAAAAACCGAAACCCTGAACTCTCTAAATCCCAACCCTTTGGGATGACACCCTAACCCTAAACCCTAGACCCCTAAACCCCCCTAAACCCTTGACCCCTGAACCCCTAAACCCTAAACCCCTAAACCCAAAACCCTAATGACCTACAAGCCGAAACCCTGTCAGAGGCGGCGGACGAGGTCACGTTCATTCGTCGCAGCGTTGTTGTCTAAGGCTTCCTGAAGCTTCCTCCGCCGGCCGTGGGCTTTTGAGCTTAGGGTTTAGGATCTGTGGTGGTTTAGGGTTTTTTTTAGAGTTTAGGGTTTGGGATCTTTGGTGGTTTAGGGTGTAAGACTTTTGGGCTTCGGTATTAGGGTTTAGGACTCTTGGGCTTCGGTTTTAGGGACGACTTCGGCGGAGCCTTGTGCCCTACCTGGGCTACCCAAAACCCTCCTTCGGTCTAGGGCTAGAAACCTCTTTCTGGAATCCGAAGTTCTCAGCCCCAGGTCATAGTACAGTGCAAAAAGTGGGCGGGTGGTAGTGGAGATGCTCGTGCCAGCCGTCGTCGTCCAGAGCCTCCTGCTGTTGCAATGTGTGCGGATGATCGATGTCTCCGTGACCGTGACCGTGGTCGTGCTCAAGGCCGTAGTCTCCAGCAACCTTGGCGGCAGTGTGCCTGTGTGGATGCGAGTGGAAGAGGAGAACCCAAAGCCAGTATGTCACGGCAGCCGTGCTCACGAAGCACACGGAGCAGTTGATCAGTATATGAAACTGCGCCGGCTTGTCGAGGATCATTCCGGAGCCGTACATTATGAGGGTGCCGATAGAGGTAAGGGCAGTGTCCACGGACCCTATCGCCGAGCGGTGGCGCGCGTCCGCCAGCTCCTGCTCCGTGTTTAGGACGGCGAGCTCAAAGGAGTAAAGCCCCGCTCGTGCGACGCAAACGGCGACCATAAAGCTCAACAATGCCGGCCCGAGCCCAGGAGTCTGAGGTGCCTCTCGAAACGCAAACAGCGCCAGCATTACGCTGCCTGCAAGCCAAGTCACAGAGAAAGCCTCGGCAGGACGGCTGCCGATCTGACGGCTGAGAATCGGATGTCCAATCACACCAAGCACACCCATTATGGCGCCTCCACCTCTCAGCAACGAGAGCTGCCAGGTGGCCACACCTCGCTGCATCAAGTAGGCGGTCAGGAGAGCCCCATGCGGTGACAGCACCGTCAGGTAGAGCAACGCATAAGATATGCTCAGGAACTGGATGCCGCTGGGGTGGCTCCCCCAAGCCTTCCATGCCTCTACCTTGGCCACCAAAGGATTCGCCTTGCGCTGCACCTGCTCGGCTGGCAACGGCTGCAGCTTCTCGGTGCAGGCGGCGTAGATCTCCAGTAGAAGGCTCAACTGGGGAAGGAAGGACAGGGCATTCCTGGGTTCTTGTTAAGGGATTTCATTCAAGTTACCAGACTCAGGAGACCAGAGTATTTACTATAGATGCCCATTATGGTAGCTTAAACTAAACGGCTTTAGAAGAACCCAGGGTCAAGATCCCAACCACCACGAAGCCGGCGGCCTCGGCGTCTTCAACGCCCAGGTCGATCGCCACGCGAGGTGTGATCAGAAGCCCGGCCAGCAGAGGGCCTACAGTTAGAGTGACCAGATCAATCTGGGACATCACAGAGTTTGTGTCCTTCAACATGTCACCGGAGAATAAGCGCGGTGACCAGTCCCGCTTCACAGAGACGTCGCTTATAGTGGCACCCAACTTCTCCACGATACTGAGAGCCGTGAAGACAAGAAGTCCTCCCAAGCTCATCGAGTTTGGGTCAGCTTGCAGCACCAGAAGCAACACCACCGTGCAGCCGAAAACTGCGAAACCCTGAGCAACCACGCCGCCTGCAACGACAAGTCGACGGTCTGCCTGGTCTGCCCAAGCCCCGAGAGCGGGTGAAATCAGCGCACAGGCGAAGGTCGTCGCAAAGCCCCAGAATGCAGGGCCAACAAGCGATCCCGGCACGAAGCGGAGAAGGACCAGCGGAGCGATAAAAAGCCATCCCTGACTCCCAAGCCGTGTGATCGCATGGCTCAAGAACAGCTTTTGCTGCACCTGAGTGTCTGTGAGCCCCGGCAGCAGTGGCTCGGCTGCGGCCATCGTTGGGCGATGTTGGGATTCACTACTACCGAGGGGCTGTAGTCACTCCTATTCTACCCAAAATCCTGGGCGAGCCGAAGGAACTTTCAGTCCCTTAGACTCTATAAACCCCAATAGCCATACACTCCGAAATCCCGGCAATCCTGAGCTGCATGATCTCGAGCAATCTTGCCTATGAGCCTGTCTGAGACACAATGTCCCTAAACCCTAAACCCGAACTAGGCCACATAGTTCAAGCGAGTCACTGGGAATCGCCTACTTGGAGAATCATGGGACTTAGGAAGTAAGGTTATAAATACCTTAATGCGGTTATAAGTAGTAGATATTACTGAAGTCACCTTCCTTATAACCCTACTTACTAAGTCCCCTAAACCCTAAGCCCCTATAGAACCCTTAAAGAACTCTGAAAGGAACCTTTAAAGGAACCCTTAAGATGATCCTCTAAGTACAGTGGAGAACAACATGGAAACCCCACCCTCGGCCGAACGGCACAGGTCTCTACAACTGCTAGACCGTACGTCCCAGGGAATCCAATATCCCTTAGTTAAGGAATATTCCTGAAATTATGGTAGGATCCCTAATATTATGTAAGGAATATCTAATACGATTGAAGGAATATTCCGTAATTAAGGGATATTGGAGTCTCTCAGTACTTAGAAGTTCCTAACTAGGGTCGTAACGCAGAGGGTCCATAAACACTACCATCATGGATTTATAGGTCCCACAAAACCATTCCTAGAATGGCTTATGGGGCCTAATTCTATAATAGTAGTGTATATGGACCCATTGGGTAAGTACCGCAATTAGGATTTCAACTGGGTATAACCATAATATAACCCTACTTACTACGTCCCCCGAACCTCAGAACCCTTAGACGAACTGTACTTAAAAAGTCCCGTTAACCTCAAAGCGGACCCCCATATCTCGAATCCTAGAGGGGGGTTGCCCGCTCTCCTGGCGACGTACGCGCGCACAAACCTGGGAGGGCTGCGCAATGCGAAGATCCGTGGGAACTTATCAGGGTTTTAGGCGCGGTAGCCATTGATGTTGGGGCGCAGTGTTTCAGAGCTAAAACTTGCTCCAGGGTTCCAGACTACAGAGATGGAGATCAGGATGCAGGGCCATGAAGATCTGGGATACTGATGCTTAAGAAGCTGCACGAAGTACACTTGCAGGATCATGGAACTTAGTGTATAAGTAGGCTTAGAAGTACGGTAACTTTAGTTATATCCTCAATTAAGGTACTTATAACCCTACTTACTAAGCCCCATGATCCTCCAACTAGGCCCTAAACCTAAACCCTGTAGATCCCTTTAAGGAACCCTTTAAGGAACCCTACTGACTACGTCCCAGTGTCCTCCAAGCAAACGAAGCCTGGAAGGTCCTACAGAGCCCAATGCCTGGCCTCGAAGCGCCATTTCTGATTCAGCCCAAAAGAGAACTGTAGGGGCAGAATAGGGTTCTTTAATGGGCTCCTTTACAAGGGGTCTATAAGGGATCTATAATGGGCTTCTATGATATGGGGGCCTTGATAATTAGAATAGGGTTTTGGGGCCCATATTATACTATATTTCTAGTAAGGAACCCCCAAAATAGTATAGGTAATTAAGCCCCTATATTACGTAGGAAACCCAATACCTGAAAACCCTGAAACCTTGCCTGCGGTATGCTAGCAAGGGCTGCTTCCCCCCTCCTACTCTCAAACTCCTACTGCTGCTCCTTCCAGAAGACCGGCCGAACTTACAACAGCCCTCCAGGAGGTTCAAGCTTGTGGGCAGCTTTGAGGAGCTCGGGGGGGTGGGTCCAGAAGGGCATGTTTTCTTTCTACTGAGCTTGTTGATTTAAGCTTGACCACATCCACTCCAAGACAGAAGCTGCTCAGAAAGGTCCCTTAGCAAGGCAAAATTGAAAGAACAATAGGGATCAATTGGAATGACTACCTGCAGATGGGCTGCGCGTGATCTTTGGCCGGGTTTTCCGTCTGCGTTGACTTCAAGGCGGACCGGACGAAGTCATCCTTGCCGCAGGAGCTACGGAACATCTGCCTGCACTCTAAACCACAGCAAGGCAAGTATAAAGGCCCCCTTGTTCCTCATAGCGTCCTGTGGAGCTTTCTACCTCCGAACTTTTGAACCGGTAGATCCCAAATCTGCATCAAGCCGTGGCAGTACGGGGCTGAACATTGCCAATCTTAAACCTGCAAAAGCTTCAAGCCGTCAAGCCTAAATCCATAAACGAGAAAACACTGAAAACACGATGCCCAAATATCAAAAGCCCTAAGTCTAATCCTAAGTGCCAAAGGCCTCAGACCTTGCAGCCAAAAAGTGCTAACCTCTCACGACAGTGTATGCCGCGGCCTTGACAACGTCGGGTTTCATAGCGAGCCTTGTTTGCCCAAATGGAGCTGGAAGGGTCTGAGAATTTTCGAGCTGCCCTTCCTGTCTTTAGGGTTCTGGATATGCGGATGCTTTAAGCATCACGGCTCGGATAGTTTTGCCCTTCGACAGGCGCATTTAGCGTTGAAGGCAAAGGCTTTGGGTTGTCACAGGTAGCTAAGATGTTACCCAAGGATCTCTGGGCTTGGGAACGTTGACTAGGATGCTGTTGCTCGTGATGACATGGTATTATTGTTACTGTTGCCATACTACATTCCGCTCCATTAGACTCTGGTACAAGTAGTATAAAGTAGAAGCCAGAAAATCGGAACATCATTATCCTGATGCCCGTGGAATAAAGCACAGGAAACCCCAGCACCAATCATCCTAAATTAATGTTCCAACTTCCTGGGGTTCACCAAGGTAGAGTACAGTAAACCCCATAAAGTTGGAAACTGGATTAAGGCCAAATAGTGCATGGATTCCCTACACATTACTCTTAAGGATTGAGGCTATTGGGTTTCCAGCTTTTTGGCATATACTGTACTGTAACATGGTATGTTTTAGAAGCTGCCCCCACCCTGTAATTGTGACTATAAGGATTAGATTAGGGCCTATTATATTCCTATTGTACCACTATTACAGGGTGGGGGTAAGGTATGTTGTAGTATCTGCGTCCGATGCGAAATCCTATCCCTACTTAGCTGATCCGCAACCCCGGACCGAGATTACAGTAGCGAGGCGGGCTGACTGGAAAAGAGCACGTGTAGTCATACATAGCCATAAACACTATTAACTCGCATTATTATGATTCGTACGTCTAAAACTAAACATGGTAATAACACGGAGCAGAAAATTAAAACTAGTCTGAATCTTGGCATGCGCAGCACTTGCTACTTCTCCTCCTCCTCCTCCTCCTCCTCCTTCTTCTCCTCCCCGCTCCTCCTCCCACAGCTACTGCTACCGCTACCACTGCGACCACTCCACGAGGAGACCCCGAACCACGAAATGCTGAAGCTTCTCTGAGGTCAAGGGTTCAGTAGTACAGTAGGGTTTGGGTTTGAGGAATTGTGAATAAAGGTTGAGGGTTCATAGAGCTTAGGGTCTTTTGGGGTTTCAGGTACTTGTAACCCTCGAAGATCAACCTGAAAGTTTGCAGACTCAAGACCGCCCCCCGAACCCATATCACCGTGCGAGAGGCGTCTGAGACACCTTTGGCATGATACCCCCTGCCGACTTGACCTGCCAAGCCGCTCTAGTTTAGGGACCTGAAGGGTATATACGTAGGACCTTGCTTAGAAGCTCTTCCGAACGAACACTAATTATCCAGGCTTCTGCATTAGCACCCAAAGCTTGAAACTCCGGTGCTTCCATTCAGGACAGAAGCGATACGCTTATGAAACGTCATGATCGGCAGAATAGGGGCGTGAAGTGCGTGGTTTTCCTAGTTCTGTACAGACTAATAGAAAGCTTGGCATGATTCGGGATATATTGCTTAAGGGAAGGGTATCGGGTTGCCTGGAGCTGTCAACCTTGCCCCCACGAGCCCTATTGTCCAAAGCCGAAATCCTTTGTAGAATCCTGATAGATGTTCTTGTTGATAACCCTTCTAGAACCGTGGTAGCACTCATGAGCAGAAGCCAACAAGTTGGCCACTCAATCAAGGATCAAGTAGAAGTAGGGCTTGTCATCCCCATGATTCCATGTGGCGTCAGCTCTACATTCCCAAAGCCTTACAAACCTAAACCGCTCAACCCTGAACCCTAAATCGTCGAAGGGCCCAAAAGCATGCACTTTCCGTCCGAAGTTCTGCCCCGAGAAAGCAATGTAAAGGAAACCTTCTGCTACGGATTTAGTTTGCGGCCTGTGCTTCTACGTGTTTTTTGAGAGGGGGGGTGTAGGGGTTAGGGTTTAGGTTTTTGGGTCGGCGAGGGAACTCTTCAATAAGCTTCTAAGGAACTAAAGTTTTTTTGGGTCTATCTCTAGCTCTCTCTCTCCCTCTGCCACGGTATCCAGAGGCAGCACAACACCAGAGTTTGGGGCTTGAGATTTGGGAGTTTCCGACAACTACGGGGCACCTTATTTTGGGGTCTTTATGGTCAGGATCCTACTGTTTAGGATACTGTTTTAAGGTCCCCTATGTTCGGAAACTCCCATATAAGGCCTTAGGTTTCAGTGTTTCTTTTGAGGATTTCGAGTTGGGCTGGGTTCCTCGTCCACCATCATCTCGGCACAGGCATACCTCGGCAAAGTAGGCTCAAGGGCTGCTCAAGGGCTTCAGGTATGTTTGAAGGATTTAGGACTTGGCTTGGTGAATCGGGGTTCAGGGGGGCAGACCTTACACACTTCGAGTGCAGCAGAAAGACAGTTTACAGCAGGTGTCAAAGGTTTAGGGCAGCCGAGAAGTTCCGTCACTCTGCATCCCCGGACGTTTCAACTTGGGAGCTTGCATGTGGGAGTTTCCGAAAATAAGGGGGCACCTTATTCTGGGGTCGTTACAGTAAGGATCCTACGTTTTAGGGTCAAGTATCAAGTCCGTTCCCTTTCTTTCGGAAACCCCCCATGGAGCGCCAAAGTAGCAGCAACGGGGCTTACAGGCACGTTGCATGTCCGGGGGGTGCGTGTGGCATGGCTGCGGTGAGGGCTCAGAGAAACTTCCGTGGCCGGGCATTCCTCTCTTTCTAGAACCCCAAAACCCCACGCCCGAAACCCAAACTACCTTGGGCTGAACCTTCAACCTCTGCAGCGACAGCAAAACCCTAAACCCTAACCCCTAAACTCTCTGATGCACTCGGCCAGTCCCAAACCAAACCGGGGTGCTTCTCGCCCTCCGTCATGTTCTTCCCCGACACGGACCTCTGCAAACTCTTCGTGCACTGAGTCTTCCACAAGATCACCCAGAGACTCCAATGTCCCTTAATCAAGGAATATACTTTAAGTTGTGATAGGATCTCTAATATGATTTAGGGAATCTTCCTTAATTAAGGGATATCGGAGACACTGGGCACTAAGCTATGATCCTGAATGGTAGCCCGAGCCATGAAGAACAAACACCAAGCACCTATGCATCCATGGGTCCTTCTCCAGCATGCTCTGTCTACATGCTTCCTGATACAACTGGCGCACCCTACACATGTCCGGCCCCTCAGGAAGGTGCGGCAGCTTGCTGTTGAACAAAAACTATATGGCCCCTTTTGGGGTACCCTACATATTATAGGTGCCGTACTATATTAAGGACCCAAAAAGGGACCATAATTTTGACAACCACCCATATAGGAAAGACTCGAAACGATGGTACGAACACCCACCAGCCTGAAACAAGAGACCTTGAGGTCTCAAACCCTAGTATAGCTCAGTGCTTAGACTCGCGGTTGGGGTACATGATGTAGTGTAGATACCAAAAGGAAATACTCAAGCGCCTGTAATTCTGAACTCCCCAGTTTGGGTCATGACTCTAGTGACGGGCAGACTGGTCTGGAAGCCTTTTCCCGGTTTCGGGCTTGGGGTTTCGGATTCATCTGAGGCACACCCCTGTCTGGATATAGTCGACGAGGGCAGCGGCCTCAAGTGGGGGGATTGTGCACTGAAGCAGCTAGAGGGGGACGGTTCAGGTTTCAAGGAGCCACCACTAAACCCTACTGCCTACATAGACCCACCAACTGCCCTCTAGGGGACACGAACATACTACTTTCCTTGCTGGCTCTGACTGGGACCCGGCGAGGCAAACAAACTAATCCCCCCAAAGCCCAAACCCAAAGCCCTATACCACAAACACTCGAAAAAGAAACTATGAAACGCGTACTGCGCAGGAATAGGATTCCGTAAAAGGGCTCCTTGAAGTTATGACAAGGGATACTATCAGGGCTTAAGAAGTGGACTATGGTTTTAAGCTTCAGCATCGAGCTCGGTTTAAGGCTCTTGATCCGTTGAGGGACACGATATGGCTGTAAGGCGGTATGATCGCAAGCTGATGTTTTCGAAGGCCAAAGGGCTGGCGGTCAAGGCAGCCGAGACTACGGCTACGACAGCACTGACTCGTTATGATGACCTTGTGTATTCCTTGTACCATTACCATTAAGATGCTGATGATGATGGCGATGACGAAGATGATTATTTTTAACTTTTCTAGTATCGTGTTACTCTTGTTGAAACTCTGATTAGTACTTATGACACAGGGAATTATAGCTGCGCCTTCTCTTCCCCCGGCCCTGAGGCTCTGAGGACTTATACTTGAAGAGCCCTGGTGGCCATTTTTGAACCTGACCCAAAAAATCAAAAGTAGGCAAAATAATGGCCCAACACTTGTAAATGGTCTTTTTTTGATCACAAGCTCAAATCCTGCATCAGCTCAGAAAGCAATTATGTTGCATACTTCGGGGTTCAGGTGCGGTCCCTGCAGGAAGGTATGAAGCACGACGGGTTGTTGGGATTCGCGCTGAAGCCACTGTAACCCTACCGTCAACTGCAACCAGCCTCTGAAGACCATACTAAAAAAACCCAGCCTCCAAGCAAGACCCTCTTGCAAGTTGGTTTAGGGTTTAGGGGTTTAGGGATATAAGTTCCACAATAGCAGGTCCCGCACTAAGCCCGACTGCAATCCCCCTGTTCCCCTCTTCCAAAAGCACCTTCTCAACCTTCTCCCAGAGTGCGAGGCCACGCCAGATGATCTGAGTGTAGTCGCGATCTGCCAGTCAAATGCTTTACCCATGGGCTCCATAGTAGTTCCTTTTTGGGACTACCTTATAGGATTCTGAATATGAAACCCAAAAAGGAACTACTATGGAGCCTCTAGGTAGGGCCCAACTTTCGGCGTTTTTAAGACAACGTGGTCGTCTACAAGCCTGGGAACTGACAAACTCTGAACCGCTTTGGGGCTTAGGGTTTAGGGTTTAGGGCTTAGGGTCTGCATAGTAGGGTTTCACTAGCGAATCTTTGAGGCGTGGAGGTCGGGGATCACAGCTTCAATCGCAGATGGTGCATCTTGACGTGGAGGTCCCCTGTGTAAACACAGGAACGGAAACCGAAATCGTATCATCGGCAGCAGGAATTCATAACAACTCTCGTACTCTTGAGTACAGTCACCTCGTAACTTTACTCTGCGTGTGCTATCGGCAAGCCCAAGCACGGGGAACAGTAGTCGTGGGGCAGGTTCACGCTTCGATTGGAAAGGGCTAATAGAATTTGTTTGTTGCAGTCTGACAAGTGCCGCTTACATAGCTTGAGATCTCTGTGAACGGCTTGTCTGTTTGATTCGGGATGTTGCGGGCACCGGATCGCGAAGCCAAGCTATTGAAAGACGGAAAGGCCTAACACTAAATTAGGAGCTTAACCCTAAAGGGAGCTATGTGATCAGGTGTCGACAAAAACTCTAGGACTTCCAGCCCTGTCCCTGATCCAATACCCCCTGCTGCGCCCGAAACCCCATATGGAACATTATTTTGGGTATTGCAGGATTTACATCATCGACCGTAGGTCTTTGGAGGTTTTACCTCGGGATCATTGAAACGAGCGTTCTGGGTTTTGCTGCTTGAATACAAAGCTTCAAGGTGGCCGTGGTCCTACATCCTGCATCCTGGTATGACCCAGCGAGCCGAATACCCCGTAATTTCAGGAATACACCTTGAATCATAATATTAAGACTCCTATAACTCAAGGTACAACCCGTAATTTAGGGGTATTGGGGTCTTTGGGGATACAGGGTTTGAATACTCGCCTCCCCATGGAAGGCCAAGAAACATACTCACCAATGCTCAACAGGAGCCGAACACTACCCCAATATGAAGAAAGGCCTCAATTAATAAAATCAGAATAGGGTTTTGGAGCCCATTATACTCTTACTATACTAAGGAAGCCCCCACCATAGTATTGGTAATTAATTCAGCCCCCCAAAACCTGCTTCGCATCAGCGCCGCTCCTCGATTCCAGAAGAAGCCACTGAAGGCGCCTCGCAGCGTGCCTGGCATTTGAACCCAGGGACTCCAATATCCCTTAAAAAAAATATTCTTTACATCATATTAGGGATCCCACTAAAATTTAGGGAATATTCCTTAATTGAGGGATATTGGAGCCTCTGGGAAGGTCGAAGGTTCGACTGGTTGACTGGGCAAGATCGGGGCCTTAATACTTACCTATAGTATGCTTTGTGTTTATTTCATTCCGCTGGCCCTTTTTGGAAAGGAAACAAAGCTCCCAAAAAGGGTTCCTTGAAAAGGGGTTACTATTAAGGGATCTACAGTAGGGTTCTATGATAGAGGGGCCTTAATCATTAGAATAGGGTTTTGGGGCCAATTATACTGTAGTTATACAAAGGAACCACCAGCGATTCAACAGTGATCTTTTTGATGCTCAGCCTCGAACAATGCCAGGTATGGTCTGTTGACAAGACAAGTTAGAATCACTAACAGAGCACAACAGCCCTTCAGGGCTAAGGGTTCAAGGTTTACGGCGATGTGTGAATAACTAGGTGTTTGTATAGAACTAGAACTGTGACGCCAGAGCATGAGATTTTCTGAAATCCCCAAACCCTGAAACTCCATCTTGAGGTCCATGCCAAAGCTTACGCTAAACTCTAAACCTTGAACCGTGCATCCGCGCTCGATCGCTCGCTGGAACCTCGCAACGTTCAGACCCTGCGTCGCGAATTTCAGTTTTTGGCCAAGGCAACTGGAAACATCGCGCCTGGTGCAGGGCACCCTAAGGACTACTTTAAGTCACCATAATGAGGATATGCAGCAAAGATTATGGGTTCTTTATTATGGCAACTTAAAATCAAATTCCTTAACAAGAGCCTTGTAAATACTAAACCCCGAGCCCCAAGCCAAAGCCGTATTTTGGTGGCAGGTACTAGACCCTTTCTGAACCCGGGCTCTCTGAGGTGCGGCACCGGAGCAGAATCACTGAAGCATTAAACCCTAAACCCAAAAACCCTAAACCCCAAAACCCTAAAGCCCAAACCCCACAACACTAAACCCCAAAACCCCTGAACCCCTAACCCCACAACCCCTAAACCCAAAACTAACGGGCCATCCCCACCTGCTGCCAGCGTGACGATTGTTGAAGCGGCGCCGCCCTTCTGATTGAACCAGTGGGCCTGGACACAGGTTTCAGGGTCAAGATAAGGGTATAGAAATAGGTTCCACAATACACATACTAATTACTAGTACTTATTAAAAACAAATATTAACGCTTTTCAGAATTTAATCTCACCTTTTCGATCGCATGACAACGAAATGGGCCTTACGGCCCGGAGGGGGGAGGAGGGCTCCTTTGAGGGTTCTGTAGTATAAGGGTGCCATAAAGGCTTAGGGTTTACACTCTCGCAACTCGGACAAGCCAGACGAGGTCTCTGAGTTCGGGTCGGCGACTAATTACAACTAGGCAGCGGCGATTCACTTCTCCAAGGTTCAGGGTTGAGGGTGCAAGACAGGGGCCGACTCCCAGCGCTGACAGAAACAAAGCTGAGTGAACATGGCTGAGGAGCCTGCATGACATGAACCCTATAAGGGCCTTAACAAGTAGAATAGGGCTTGGGGGTTATATTATGCCAAAATTGTAAGAAGGAGCCTCCAAGACAGTATTGGTATTTAGTATTTATTTAGGCCCCTATAGAACCATGTCACCCGATGATGCTAGACTGCTAGACACACGGCCGTGTTGCGTAAGGTGGCCGAAGGCAACATACGCATGCTGCATGCAAACATCCTCTCTTAGGCAGGAGACAGAAGAGCCTATCCAAAACACTGCCCAGTAGAGGTCCAGAATCCCAGGTTCAAGTTAACCTGTTACGGCCGTGTGTCTAGCAGTCTAGCATCATCGGATGAGATGGTTCTATAGGGGCCTAAATAAATACTAAATATGGAGGTTCCCTCTTATAATTATGGCATAATACAACCCCCAAGTCGGAAGCAAGGATTGAGAGCTTTGGGGATCCCATGCTCTAGCAAGGTCTTCGCACAAGGGAGATAAAAAGCATCACCGAGCCCAGCATGCTTGCTAACAAGGAGAGCTCCTTATCCTGTACCCCCCTTAGAACCATACTTACAATATTCTCTTGGGTTTTATATGAACAAAAACAAATAATAATTCCTAAAGGAGACTACAGTATCCATTGAAAGGGGAAACTGGGAGACTGGGTGCAAGTCTAAGCCAAGCGGCCCAGGCCACTCGAGAGTTTTCGACCGTGAGCAAACACTTGCTGTTCTTCAGAAGGAAGTCCTCTTCCCAACAGGCGAGCAACCGTTGAAGAACACTATCCCTTATTAGCTAGTTATTCGTCTTTAACATCATCTATGACAACACCGCTTAATTAGGGGGCAGATTGGGCTGGGGCCCACGTGGAATGGCTATACTGCTACAGTTGACGGAGCTCCTACACATAGACAGCCGCAGTCTGAATGAAAGATTGCATAGATACATTGATCTGGGGTGCATGGTCGAAACATCATTTCCAAAGGACTGGGTGTTGAAAAACCTGCCAATAATTGCACTTGTGAATACGTGCGGGCATGCAGGAATGCATGCATGCCCATATGTAGGTGTGTATGTATGCATGTATGTATGTATATAGAGACGTATATGAAACAGTGCATATGTACACCGATATGCATGCATTCTCTATCTCCCTCAGCCCCCCTCCATCTCTCCCTCGTCTGTCTCCCCCCTCTCTCTCGCTCTCTCTCTCTCTCTCTCTCTCTCTCTCTCTCTCTCTTTCTCTCTCCCTCTCTCTGTGTCTTAGCGGACACATCCTGACCACCACGATAGTTCCCATATGCTGAATATGGCGGATGTAATGAAGCAGAAGTTCGTCCGTCAAAGGCAAACATCTTATGATCTGAAGACAGTGCGGCCAATCCACTGCAGGATTGCATTGACACCCCAACAGTTCAACGATCGACAAACGGCATGCAAATTTTCGATTAGGAATTTCAAGGTTTCACGGTTTATGGTCCTCGTCTTTTGTTAAGTTCATTTGGTAGCGTTCGGCCGGGAATGACACAGCGTTCGTCAAGCTGCGGTTCCACAGCAGTCTCCGCACGTAAGCAGCAACAGCCAGGCAACCCTTTGTTAGGGTTTTATAGATTAGGGCTGCCGGGTTCGGGACTTGGAGGATGGGGATACAAGAAGTCAAAACCCAGAATAATATCATGGGATCTTCTTCACTTCGTGTAGCTGGTGCTGGGCTTCAGGTGCTTTCCTGCGGACAGGTCGGACTATGTCAATAGCACAGACGTCAAAGCACACCCATCCAAGTAACTGCACTTCTGGTAGTTAGACATCCGACATCGCAAGCACTCAGCTCGAGCCCCTAATATCCCACTCTGCACTGAGCGAAGTCGGCCTGGTGATGTGCATAAACTGCACTTGCGAGATTCACAAGCTCTTGAAACGGGGAAACACGGAGCGTAGTCCTTCTTCACTTCTTCCACCTGTCAGAGGCTGCATGTGGAGAAATCAGGATTCGAGCGTGCAGGATGCGGATGCTGAGGGCTCCATTTTTGAAGCACCCTAAACTATACTGAACGTAGAACCCTAGAAAAAATCTACAATTTCAGCTGTTTCTTATGGGTTATCATAACCAAAGATTTAAAATTATTTCTAAGTGCCCCTAAGTAAACCCCAAACCCGCATGCCCAAGGGCCCTAAACCCTTAAACCCCTAAACCCTTAAACCCTAAGCCCTAGACCCAAAACCTTAAAAGGTAACCCTAAACCCCTAAACCTAACCAAGGCCCCTAGCATAAGCCACGCCCTGTGGGTTTCAATCGGCCCCTAAGTCCAAAACCCAGGGGTTTTTGATACACTTCTCCCCCGGTTTAGGGCTTCGGGTTCAGGGCTTATAAGGTTTAGGGTTTAGGGTTTAATGTGAATCTTGAAAACTTTGGGGTGAGGGTTTGGGCTTGAGGTTTTGGGACTTAGGCGCAGGGGCATTTAAGATTTGGAAGCACTGAGATGCCGTTTCAAGGTTCAGGGCTTTCGTACGGCCGAGCGTTAATTTGATTGGCAATCGAAGCTCACACGCCTCTCCCACTAAACAACGTCATGATCAGCAGAATCAGGAGCAATTTCAAGCAACCTTACCTGACTCATAGTGGTAACGCGCAGTCCCAAAAATCCACCTGCCCCGAAAAACCTAAACCCTAAACCCTACATTCCTCATCATGGCCCCAACCCTAAAAGTTACCTTTATGAAACCCCACTTTGGGGACCTTCATGAGCAGAACAAGGATTTGCGGCATGTTAGCATAGACTTATGTTCAGGAACCTGGGGGGGCTCCTCAAACCCTCGTTTCAAAGGACCTGGCGATCCCCACCCTGTAACGGGAGATATAGTGGGTATATAACGGGCTTAGGGTTTAGGGTTTAGGGTTCAGGGTTTAGGGTAACAGCTATATTTGGGTTAGATACCTAGGGGTCATTATTGAGGGTGCCTCCTTTTATCCCTGGATCGTTGCGCAGACCTGCAGAAGCCTAAGCCCCACCACCCTGAAAGCCTACTTGTCGGGTATCATGGGGAACTAAAGGTTAACCTTTTTGGTTATATAGGGATTATACTACCCAAACAAGGTTAAAGGTTACCTACTCTACTGCTAGGAAAGAACCCAACAGCAACACTTAGGAAGGAACCCTTTCCTGGGCTGTGATGTAGCCAAGGAGAGAAGGTATAAACGTCAATGTCACAATGGTTCCTTTAAGGAAGAGGTACCAAAGAAAAGCATCCAGAACCCAGCTATGTGAATTAACCCTTGAAGAGCCCTATAGTAACCCTTACGGAGCTCAAATAAGAACTTGTAAAGAGCCCCATGGTAACCCTTATGGGAACTCTTATACTGACCATCATGGAGCCCTAGCCCTCAATACCGCCGCCTCCTTCTTCCCTGCCGCACAGGCCAAGATGCCCTGCCCTTGCTTCAGGCACTGTGGGCCGCAGCCAGGGAGCCGCTTCTGGCGTCAGGGCGTTCGGAATGGGGGTGTTTGAGGCTTTATAAGGGTTTTAGGGCTTGGGTTTAAAGGAACCCTAGGGGTTCCTTTAAGGGATCTATAGGGGTAGGGTTTAGGGCTTAGGGTTCAAAGGTTTAGGGCGTGCCATGGTTTCGCTGGTTTCTGCAAAGCCCCTCCTTGAAGTATGGAGGGATCCTTAATGCGGTTGAAGGTAAACTGGTCATCAAGGATTGAATCTCTCAATCCCTAGGATCCTAGAAGGATTCGCATTCGGGGTTGATGACGTCCTCACTCGGAGACTTCTAGGTTCAGCATTCAAACTTTGGGGTTAGGAGCCTTATGGTTTTCTTTCCTCCCTAGGAGCCTTATAGTTTAGGGCTTCGACGCTCACTCTCGCACAAGGCAGGCAAGGTTTAGGGTTCAGGGCTCAGGAAGCTAGGGTTTAGTGTTTAAGATCTACTTGTCAATGCGCAGCAAGGAACCAATGAGACAAGGATCCTCTGCACGGTTTGAGGGATTGTTGAACCAAACGCCAAACCCCTTAACCCGTTTGGGTTTCGGGCAGGGGTTTCAGGTTTCACGCGAGAAACTGAGGGAATGAGTAGCACGGCCACTGGGAGATGTGACCGCAAAGAATATTCTTTAAGGCTTAGCCTTGCCATCAGGATTAACCCTAAAGCCCGAACCCCTAAACCCTAAGCCCCTAAACCACAAACCCTAAATAAATTGAAAACTGAAGGCAGGAACAGCGAAAGACACACTCTCCCAGGAAGAGCCAAGGGTAAACGGAGGGACCCTGAATAAGGACCCTTAGGCTATACCCTTAACATGGGTGGTTGTCAAAATTAGGGTCCCTTTTTGGGTCAGTATAATAATACTACGGCACCTAATATTTAGGGTGCCCAAAAAATGGGCCACAATTTTGACCACCACCCATATAGCTAGTATATACCCATTATATAACCAATTATAGGGTGGGGGTCCCCATTAAGGGTCCCTCCTCTTCCCCTTTGAGAAGAGCCAAGCTGCCCCATCTTTGTCATAGGCATCGTTCAGCTCGTAATCCGTGGCGCGCGGATAGTACTTGATCGGCTGGGGCTCCTCGTCCTCACATGAGGCTTGGGGTTTAGGGTTTGGGGGCTTAGGGGCGCAGGGTTTATAGGATTTAGGGGTTTAGGGTTAATGAGTTTAGGGTTTGGGGGTTTAGGATTTAGGAGTTTAGAGAAGCTCTGTAAAGCTTAGGCGCCTATGGGTGAAGGAGTTGTGTGCTGCTTTTGCCTTAACTCCGCCGCAGCGATGCCCTGGGCCCTGGACAAGCAAAACATGTTCCACCTATAGTCTCCGTTGTCCGTTGTACTTCCTTTTGTTGGCTAACCGAAAATTATATTATAGAATCCTAACCATAAAACTGGTTAACCAAAACAAGGAACTACGATGGGGACTATAGGTAGAAATGCTTGCATCCAAGCCTTTGTGCAGATTTAAAAGTTAAACCTAGACCCCTCAACCCTCACCCCTACAAACCCTAACGCTTTGCACCTAATTCAAGCCTTGAATCCCAACGTGTCACGGCGAGATCTGCAGGCGCCGTGGGCCCTGCCCACCAAGGCCTGCACCGGACATCATCACCCATAGGCTTCAGGAGTTTAGTTCCTACCTAGCAAGGACTGACATGCACATCTGTCATGGTTTTTTCCGTGGGATCGGGGGCTGAGTAAGCAGGGTATACAGCGAACCCCAAAAGGTTGGAACATGGGTTTAGGAGGATTGGTGCTAGGATCTCCTATACTTTAAGGGCATGGGGACATCGATGTTCCTAACTTTCTGGATTCTACTATAAATTATAAGTAGAGTAGAGATATAAGCACCCCACCCTAACCTACTTACAACCTTCTTGTCGTGTCTCGCGATGCTCCACATACGAATTCCAGAAGTTCCTGGAGATTGCCAGGGTGTGGGGACTGCAATTCAAATGGGAAAAGGAGGGACCCTTAACGGGGACCCCAACCCTATAATGGGCCGTATAATGGGTATATATTAGCTATATTAAGGGTTGTGAAGGCGTTCCTCTGCCCACTTTTACAGTCGGCCTTACGGCACAGGCTTACGGAATCGAGAAGTGTACCAAGTTCGTTCGTGAGGCCATTTTTGTGCGATCAAAGAAGTCTTGCAGCTTCACAGGTTATGAGCCCAAGGTGCTGAGCGCCTTGGGTTCCGTAGCATCGTGCATCGCGAGGGTTCATGGATTCAGGCCTGCGTCGGCGGCGGAGCAGAGCAGCTTCGGAGGGCCAAATTGATAGTGCGGCTGGTGGGCACTTAGTTCTGGCGTCGAGTGTGTCAGAAGAGACGACCACTGGTCAGGCAGGTGTCGGGGCGACAGTGTCCCCGTTTTGGTCTGAACGAATGCAGTTAGAAGCTCAATTGCAGGCAGCAAGGCCGCCTGATCTGGATGAGGTTGTCGCTCGTCTGGAATCTGGACCCAGCAGCGCATCGACGGAGCTTCGGCGGAATGATGGTGAGATGCCAACTCCGAGTGGCCCTCCGGTGAGTCACGGTCCTTGTGTGGACCGCGGAGGGGCAGCCGAATCTACGCCACGCGCTGTGAGTGCGCAAGCTGCGGAACCAGCTCCGCCAATCGTGGAAAGTGACCCAGATCCGCGTGATCCGTCGCAAAGTGCGGGGATGAGACCGGGCGAGCGATTGATCATGGAGCGCATGAAGGAGTTGCTTGAACATGTATTCCATCAGAATTCTGAGCTTGTGGAACAGAATAAGGTAGTTCAGGGTCGGCTAGAAAGGTTGGAAGAAGAAGCGACCATGCGGTCAGCCTCGTCGGGTGGACACAGGGATCAGTTGGATGCGGTTCGTGAATTCTTAGATGTTGCCTCAGGGTTTTCCGGAAATCGAGGGACTGTTGTCGGCAATACGGGCATCAAAGGACCAGCTGGCTTGTCAAGCGTACCAGCAGCAATTCAAGGGGATTGTAGTGCCTCTGGGTTTGGTAGGTATGTATCAGCTAGGGAAAGGGGTTCGCTAGACTACCACGAAGGTGTCGAGGAAGGAATGCGGAGAGCTTTAGCTCGGAGGGATCAAGAAGAATCGCGGACACTCGTGCCGCAAGTGCCGATGGTGCCCGCGGCGCTCGGGCATGGACGAGACCTTAGTCCCCCTCCTCCACCGCGACCTCGTGATGAATCTTACAGGCCCACGACCCCTAACGGTACTGCAGTTCCTTTGGGAAGCCCCCCTGAATCTCCTACGTCACAGTTTGGATCGCCTCAGCAGTCGTTGTTACGAATGAGCTTTGAAGGCCACCCAGCTAGATATATGGAAGGCATGGTTAGGAATTCTGCTCCAGGTGTTACTGCCACAGTCGATGGAGTCAGTACGGAGACCATGTTGGGGTCAACGTCCATGTTTGGGTCTATGTCGATGGGAATGGCTGGTGCTCCTGATGCTCGACCGGGCTTAAGTCCATACAGACAGCCGCCAACCCCGACGGTGCCAATCTCCCCAGCTGGCGCTTCCATGCCGGCTGTGAGTAACGGCCATGTTGCCGCGTCACCTGGGCGGGACCCGTACTCTCCAGGGGATCGTACTTGGTGGAAGCTCCCGTCCCTTTGTGGTCCACTAGAAGAAGATGCCTGTATCGCGGCAGCTGATTGGATCACTCAAGTTTCTCCCATAATGGGTGATCTGTCACCGGCTAGTGCGGTGTGGTGGCGTCGCGTGCTTGCTACAGCTCAAGATGCGTACAATCGGTGGCAGGTGGCAGGGGCGCTTGAGAAGGCGAGCGTGACATGCGAAATTCCAGCAGAGTTGCAGGATTCTCGGTATGCTCGTCTAGAGTCTAGGGCTGTTGGTATGTTGTTGGAGGTTTTTCCGGAAGAAATAAAGCAACGTATGATAGCCGATGCTGATATGTCTGCTGCGAATGCCATGTTTCGGTTGTACTTGGCCTATCAACCGGGAGGCCTTAGCGAGCGGCAGCGCTTACTACAAGGATTAACGGATCCTGGAACCGCAAAGTCAGGTCGAGATATGGCGAATCGCCTTCAAAAGTGGCAACGGTGGCTTAGCAGGGCACAGACCCTGCTCATAGCGGTCCCGGATGCAGCGCTTTTATTGGCAGGATTGGATCGGCTGGCAGCGCCTCTTTTAGCCACCCACCCTCAGGTAGCGTTCCGATGCAACAGCGCCAGGAACATCCACCAACTTGACTTCAGCCCTAGCACGGTGACTGTGATGGGTTATGCCAGGCTTCTTCAGGCAGAGGCGGAAACTCTAGCATTGTCGGGATCTGATGTGGACTTGTCAGCTGGTGGTCCCAAACCTCCGAAGACTCCTAAAAATCCTAAGGATGCCTCTCTAGCCAAGGTTGAAGAAACGGGAAAAGGGAGTAAAGGGGAGAAAGGGGGGAAGGGAGACTCGAGCAAGGGTTTGATCAAAGGTGTGCCTTCCGAGGGTAAGGGAAAGAGCAAAGGGAAGGATTCCAAGCCCGAGGGGACTGTACCTTCAGCTTCTGCCAAGGGTGTATGCAAATTTTATCTTTCTGCCACAGGGTGTAAGTTGGGAAAGAACTGCAGAATGACCCACGACACGCAACGGGCACAAGCGGAGGGACGTTGCTTCGCATGCGGGTCGGGGAAGCATAAGATAGCGGATTGCACTAGGCCTAAGGGTGACACGTCGGCTCAGGCTGAGGCCGCCCCGCCGGTAGCCAAAGCTGTTGGTCAGAGCGACCTCAGGGGGGAGTCCTCTAACGCCTCATCAAATGTGTCGGCCAGTGCTCCCGCAAATCAACAGTTTGCTCCACCGACGGTACAAGACTCCACTAGCAACGCTTCTGGTCACGGGTCTCAAAGGGATGGTAACTCTGGTGCGGGGAATGCCTCGGTAAGATCGGTTGATGCTCAGGTTTCCCAGGAGAGGCTTGTGGAAGAGGCTATTGGGTTTCTTCGAGGGTTCAGATTGGCGGCTGTGCAGGGCCCATCGAGTGGGGAGGATTCTGACAGTCAGGACCCCTCACCGCGCTCAGAAATCTCGCAAGACCGCAATAAGGACCCTAAAGTGACGAAGATTAAATCCCAAAACCCTAAGCATAGGACTTGTCTCCTGGACGGAGGGGCAACCCACTGCCTACGGACGGGCGCAGCATCGGAGCTGCAGCTTGCCACACCGACCAGGGTTGGGCTAGCTCAGGGTCAAGCGCACATGCATGTGAACGCTCAGGGAACGTTGCTCACGGATCAGGTAGTACAACCGATCTGCTCGTTGGGGTTGTTGGTGAAGGAGTGCGGGTACAAGGTGTCATGGGATGATCAAAGGTTTGAGCTCCGAGGACCGAACGGCGAGAGAATTGAGACGAAACTTCGGGGTGATTGTCCTGTAGTTTCGGAGGGTCTTGGATTGGCTATGATTAAGGAAATCGAAGATAAGAGACACTCCAGAGCCGTGCGACAGCTCTATCTTCGGGCAGTCAGACAGAAGGCTGCGGGAGTCGAAGGGTCGTCGGAATTAAGGGTTGCAGGTGTCACGTTGATTGAGATACTGGAGTGGCTGAATCGAGAGGCTGGGGAGCTGGGAGAGAGTGTGTTATCGCAGGTCCCTCCAGACAGTTTTCAGGTAGAGCATCATTCGTTGGTGCTTAATCGCCGCAAACGTCGGGCCTTGGATCGGGCAACCGGGATAGTTATCCATGTGTTCGCGGGTCACCTAACATCTCGGGATCTTAAGGGCCTTCCAGCTGGAGTTGAAGTGCTGTCGGTAGGGAGTGAGCTTGGGCGCGATCTCAGGGATGATAATCTCTTTGCTTATTTGCTGGGCCTTGTCCGTGATGGCAGAGTGGTAGGGATCATCGGAGGGGTTCCGCAGAGAGGTGCCGGCTTGATAGTCCAGGTTCTGCGAATGCTCATGTTGCAGTGGCTATGTGAGCAATTGCATCCAGGTAGGTCCCTGCTAGCTATTCAGGGCTTAAAGAGTGTGACCAACTTGCGAGCGCAACTTCCGGAGGAGGAGCATCCTCCGCTGTGTCTGTGGGAGGTGCCAGTCATACGCAGGATGCTCAAGTCGGGTGCCTATCAAGTAGCCACGTTCGATGGGACTAACCGTCTCTTGACCAACCAGGAGAAGTTATGGCAATGGCTTAATGGGCAGCATACAGTTCTGAGGCCAAACAAGGAAGGAGATTTAGGCGTCAGGCTTGAGCGATCTAGAGGGGTCGGGAGTTGGAGTCAGGGGCTGTGCACGTGCATAGGACAGGCTCTCAAACACCACTGCGAGCAGCTCTCCTTGATAGCTGTGAAATCGCAGGCCAAGTCCCAGGTACCAGACTCCACGCCACAGGTCCAGGCTCTATCCCAGCGCGAGCTAGCCTTTAAAACCCATTGCGAGTCCGATCATATCACCTTTCGTCCTGATTGTCAGGTTTGTCTCAGCGGGGCAATTAAGACCCACATGCACTTCCGCAACAAACATAAGGCACGCAACGCACTTACGCTTTCAGTAGACCTTGCGGGCCCACTTGTGAGAGCGAGGGATCAGGAGAGTAGCCCTTTGCGACCGAGTGATCAGATGCGGTATCTGTTGGTGGCGACGTTGTCGGTGCCATGGTTTGAGGGTGGTAAGCTGGTAGACCTTACTAAAGGGGACTCCCACCGTGATCATCCTATCCCTCCCGATGGCGATGATGAGATGTTTCTTGCCGATGGCATGCTGGATGGACTGGGATGTGAAGTTGAGGAGGCTCCAGGTGAAGAGGCTGGGGGCGTAGGTCTGGGGGAGGTCTTGACGCTTGACGCAGACGACGAGGATGGTCCCGAAGACTCGGTAGGCGCAGTGAAGGCAGGAAAGAAAACGGATGAACAGGAATCGTATTGGCGTAAGGAGTGTGAGCGTCTTCAACAGCCGTGTAGAGTGCGACATCTCGTATTTGCGATCCCAATTAGGTCTAAAAATGCTCGGGTAGTCCTTTCAGCTGTTCAGCAGTTGTTCTCCAGAATACGATCGCTTGGATTAGGAGTACGTCGACTTCACACAGATCAAGGTACGGAGTTTCGCAACGGGTTGCTAGATGCCTGGGCTGAAGCTCGGGATATTCATCGTACGTATTCCCTTCCTGGAGACAGTCGTTCCAACGGGCTCGCTGAACGAATAGTGGGTCAAGTCAAGGCAGGGGTACGCAGTCTGCTTACGGGGGCTAATCTCGGAGCTACGTATTGGCCTCATGCGGCGCGGCAGTGGAGCGCACAGCATCTGGCCCGGACGTTGCAGGAGCTCGGACACAAGCCGGCCAAACCCTTGGTTCCGTTCGGTACCCCCGTGGTTGTGAAGCGTAGGGAACTGCCTGCCGACAAGAAGCATACTTTCAAATCACGCACCTTGGTAGGAAAGGCATTGGCTCCTAGTGTTAGAGTCCCGGGCGCGACTGTAATAGAGGTCCCAGACGACTCCGGCGGAACTCGCCTCTACACTGCTCCGGTGACGTACCAGCATGTGCGCACGCCTGCGCAGTTTGCGGGTCATGAAGCTGATCTGCTGCTTCCTCCCGGCACCCGAGTACGCAGGAAGACACCGGACCCACTCCTGAGTGCTATAGTAGGCGACCGCTCCAGTAACAATCAAGCTTCGCTTATTGGGGGGCAAACCAACCCATGCGAGGATCATTCTGCTTTGCTTATTGGGGGGCAAGCCAACCCATGCGAGGATCATGTTGCTCTGCTTATTGGGGGGCAAACAGATGCCGGAGTGAGCTCCGGGGGGGAGTCGGTGATGCAAAAAGAATCGGAAAGACACGGCGCTTCTGATGATCATGATGCTCAGGATAGGTGGAGTTTCGGAGAAACCTATGTGAGGGTTGATGGTAACAATCGCGAAGAAAAGCAGAAAGACAGTGGTGAGAGTGAAAACGGTGAGGGTAGAGAGAGTTGGGTAGCTGGAAGCGCGTCCTCCACAGAAGCTGCGGTAGATGTTGTGGGACGTGAAGCAAGGATTCTAAGCGAGGCGATGGCCGAGAAGTTGCTTAGCTATCCGGATCCGCCCACGCGGGAAGCTCTCGACAAGGTTGTGCAGGCTGCTCTGCAACAGGGGAACCGGGCACATCGACGTGTAGACAAGGAGAGTAAAACACGAGGGTGTAAATCTCTTACCTGTGGATTTTGGGCTTATGGAGGTTCTGTAGGCTTGAGTAGAGACGCCATGCAACATCCGAACTTGACCCGTCTTGTGAACTGGTACCTAGCCGAGCAGTATCCCGACAAATCCTGGGCTGCAATCCGAATTACCCTTAACAACCAGTCGAGTCCACACAAAGACCATCACAATCAACCTGGTACGAGTAACTTATGCGTCCCACTCACCACTCACAGTGGAGGTCGTGTGTGGGTGGAAGGAGAAGGCGAGGAGGAAATACAGGTTGGGTCTAGGAGGGTTAAAGGGTCATTTCTCGGAGACTCGAATTCTGTGGTAGAGTTCGATCCGCGGAAGCTGCACTTTACGGAACGGGCCTTAGGAGATAGAAGGGTGCTCATAGCGTATACTCCCAGATCGCTTGAAAAGGTGGCTCCTGTAGACAGAACGTTGCTGCAGTCGCTAGGCTTTCCTCTCCCTATTGACCAAGCCCCAGATCCGCGTCCTCCCTATACGAAGGCCCTCTACTACTCTATACAGGACCCAGACGAGTGTCAGAGCCCAGCAGGTTTTGTCGACGTCTCCGATAGTTCGGGGGATGAGGCAGTGGCCGCCCTGTGTGCGGTTGAGGGGTCGTGGGAGCAGATAGATAGTGAGGGTTACGAGGGTTGGATAGCAGCTGCTAAGCGACACGTAGCACAAGAGCAGAAGCACATGTGTGACGAGATGCAAGCTGGCAACGACGATGCGGCGACAATTACTGCCGAGTGTATCTCAGCGCTGTACTCTGAGATTCGGAAGGCGGAGGCGACAGTCGAGTGGTTGCGTGCCCAGAGTTTGAAAGCGTGTGGCTCGGGCGATGAGGCCCAGTTGAGGGTGTTGCTTGCGCGTGAGTCGTTGGTTGAAGACGAAGCTCAGTTGGTCGATGAGGCTGCTTGGACTCCGTTGGCCGATGATCCAGTAGAAGATCGGTGTGACCCTCATTTAAGTCCTCAGGATTATGAGCTCCTGAATGGGGACGGGCGTGTGGTGAGGCCAGATCAGGGTCCACAGTCATGGCAGGCTGAGCCGGCTGGACCGCTTCACACACAGACCATCAGCCACGCTGAGATCAACAAGGATCCTAGGAAGTGGGACTCCACGGTTGGTGAGGAACTGGGCTCGATCTTCGATGTACACAAAACGCTCAAGAGAATAGACGACGACGAGGTCGAGAGACTTCGTGAGGCCGGTTATGTTATTGAATGGGTTCCGACCAAGGGGATCTTTCAGATTAAAGCTCATACGGCAAGACAAAAGTGCCGCTTAGTGGCATGTGGCAATTACGCCAGTGACGCAGGCTCGAAGGATCGGTCTCACAAGCAAGCGCTCTATGCTGGAGGCCTTGACTCCCTGGCATTGCGATGCCAGCTCAGACATGCGGGCCTCAAAGTCTCCCAGAATCACGACAAGCCAAAAGCGGACCAGTGGACCGCCGCAGGCTCTGACATCAAAACGGCGTTTTTAAATGCACCGTTGGATCTCGGTGACAAACGTGTCATTCTACTCAGACCGCCAGCCGTTATGGTGCGGAACGGCTGGGTATCGCCTAACGAAGTCTGGCGCGCCGATGGCGCTATCTATGGTTTGATTCAGAGTCCGTCCGCTTGGTCTCACCACAGGGACAGCAGAGTCCCACGCTTAAAGGTCCAGCTTGGTGATCAGGGTTTTCGGCTAGTCCAATCAAGATCGGATCCTAACATCTGGTTGCTGCGGAAGAGTTTGCCTGATGGCACACTGGGACAGGACATTGAAGCCGTTGTAGGCATATATGTCGACGACCTTCTCGTCACCGGACCCAGATGTAAGGTTGATGCGGTGCTGGATGCTTTCCGGGCGGAGTGGCAGCTGAGCACTCCAGCTTATGCTACTGATGCGGGTGGCATCAACTTCTGCGGCATGCACATCAGTCAAGCTGACGACGCGATCTATGTTGATCAGACCCAGTATGTGGGAGAGCTTTTGGCTCGATACCCGGATGTTGAAGGAACGCTTCATACGCCTTTCCTGAAAGACCACTCGGGGGAGGAACCGTGCAGCAAGGTAGATCCGGCTCGCCTCAGGCTTGGACAGAAAGTAGTAGGGGAGCTTCTCTGGCTCTCAGCCAGAACACGCCCCGATTTATCATTCGTCGTGAGTCGGCTGGGGCAGCTCGTTTCTAAGGATGCTGAGTTCACCATTGCAGCTTCTCACAATGTGTTGCGGTATCTTAGGCACACGAGCCACTACCGGCTGAAGTACGGTGACGCAGGGTCCGGGGGAGAATTGCCTGAAGGGTGGCAAGAAGGCTCCCGCGGTTTGCTTGAAGTTTTTGCGGATGCATCCTTCTGCCCGGGGTCCGAAAGGTCCCAGAGCGGCATAGTGTTGCTTTGGGGGAGGGCTCCAGTCGCATGGTGCTCGATGAGACAAAGCACCGCGTCTCTCTCAACGTGTGAGGCGGAGCTCGGTGCGACGCTGGATGCTATGACGCTAGGTAACTGCTTGATGCCCTTGCTGAACGAACTTTCCCAAACCTCTCAACAGGCCGTAGTTTATAATGATAACGTCGGTGCTTGTACAGTCATGCAAGTCCCGGCAGGGGCGTGGCGAACACGCCACCTGAGGTTGAAGGCACAGTGGTTTATGCAGCAGCTTGAGTTCGCTAAGTACACGGTGTATCATGTTCCGGGAAAGTGGATGTTGGCTGACCTCGCTACCAAGGCGTTGCAAGCTAGTCGTTGCCTTGAGTTGCTTCGACTCATGCGTTTGGACTTAGGCGAAGAGCCGTGTGTGAGTGCTCTTCGGGGGGAGTCGGGCCCTTCAAACGACGAAAATATGAGTCATGGCAAGCGTGAGCGTGGTTGCAATCAGTTGCGTGACTTTGGTCGTGCCCAGTTGCTGGAGCGTGGTCGTCGTGAGAGCAGCGCGTGTAGCAGTCTCGGGTCGCTTGAGCGTGCTTGTCTTGAGCCTAGCGGAGTAGCGTCGAGCGTTGGAGCGACGGCTGCAGGACCTGCAAGCGCTGCCACCTTGATATCCCTCTCCTCGTCATCTGTAGGGGTTGAGGACAGTTGGTTGCGTAAAGCGTTGTGCTTGCTTGTTTTGGCATCGCGAATTTGGGCCGCGCGAGCTCGCGAAGTAGTCACGACTGTCGGCTTGGACGAAAGTGGTGAGGAGGCTAAGCTTCCGAGGAACCACGTTGTGGGCATGCTTGTGACCGTGCTTGTGGTTGTCGCCGTGCTTGCGTTGGTATCTTGGTGTTGCCGTGGTGAGCCCAGGGATCCAAGTGAACCACAGGTGAGGGCAGCTGCTTCACTCGATGAGGTTCAGAGTGAGTGGTCTCTGATAGAGCCGTCTCCTTCGAGAGGTGGGCAGAGTAGGATAATCATAAATCCTGATTCCTTAACCCTTCATGGTTGCAGTAGTGTCCCAAGCTTTGTACCCCCTGCAGGTCTGCGGCAAAGAATCCCTAAGGTTGCTAGCCGTCCCGGCGCCTCTGATGACCCTAGTACGGTTCCCCTCCCTATGCCTAATTTAGGTTGTGCGGAAGGGAGGAGGATTGCAGACGGAGGAGGACTGCAGCTCGAAGAGTCAGCAGAGGCACGAGCTGGAGTCAGACATCTTCGGGAACTTCTGGCAGAGTGTAAAGTTACCATGTATGCGGACGATCTCCACATTACTGGTCCGAGGGCTGTCATCGAAGCGATTGTTGAGCGCTTCAATCGTGAATCTGGCGACCTGGCAGCTGCAGGCCTAACTGATGCGAGACTTCTGCAGACATTTGACCAGAAGGCGGAGTCCTCACGAGAATCTGGTGCGAGAACGGAGGCCGCTCTTCTCGGTCGTACAGTTGAGACATTCTTGCATGATGTGCAATCATTTGACCAGAGGGCGGAGTCCTCACGAGACTCTGGTGCGAGAACGGAGGCCGCTCCTCTCGGTCGTGTCATCGAGGCAGTATTGCACGCTCCTGAGGTTCGGAATGTTACAGACGCATCATGGCCTGATGAGGTTCTTGATCCAGGCGATGAGAGTGCAGAATGGTTCGGCAGTGTAGCGAGCTCAAGCCCAGCGTCATCGGAGAGAGAGAAAGCGCTACCGCCGTACCAGTTTGCGCAGAGGTGAATGAGCCAGCAACCGAGTCACAAGATAGATGAGCTATTGGCTGCAAGGAACGCGCAGAGTTGAAACTGCTGTGGCGCATAGACGTAGGCATCTGAATTTTGACAGCCCCGGAGTAACCCGTTTGGCTGAGTACAGCGGATGCGGAGGCATAGACGCTTCGATTTGTGCGTATGTGCAGTTCAGCTCACCTGACGGTCTGATGATCTGATGGCCTTGAGTCTTACTGAACATCGTTTGAAATCGATGGCCTTGAATCTCTTCACAGTTTTCCGGAGGTGTAAAGGTGCAGTGGCCGAGGGCTCTGTGAAGTCCCTGCATGGAGTGCAGGGAGGGGGAGTGTGAAGGCGTTCCTCTGCCCACTTTTACAGTCGGCCTTACGGCACAGGCTTACGGAATCGAGAAGTGTACCAAGTTCGTTCGTGAGGCCATTTTTGTGCGATCAAAGAAGTCTTGCAGCTTCACAAGGGTATATACCTGGGATTTATTGAAACGGAGAGAGGGGCAGAGAGGAGGGTTTAGGGCCCCACTCAAACTGGACTCAAGTCTAGCACCACGTGGGTCGTTGTCAAGATTATGGTCCCTTTTTGGGTACTCTAAATATTAGGTGCCGTATTATAATAAGAACCCAAAAGGGGCCCCTAATTTTGACAGCCCTCCACCGCACACCTGTCGATCTTGTGTCCAAGGCAGGTCTGAAACCTCCTCGGCATCAGATTTTGGCTTCCGATTTGCGTTTCCCGGTCAGAGAGCCCAAAACAAGAAAGAGCAAAAAGGGTACTACTGGGGAACCCAGTTCCGTGTTCTGGCTCCCCGAGCCTTGGGATTAGGGTTTAGTTTTTAGGTGTAGGGACACTCAACCCGGAATCGTTCAACACGTAAGCCAAAAGCCTGTACCCCAAAACCTCGGATACCTATCGGAATCTCGGAATGAAACCCTCTCTCGAAGGTAACAGGACACTAAAGGAGTCGTCCGAACTTTGTCGGCTAGTTTCCCAAATACGGTATAGCATTCCGGAATGGATGCCCTTGCAGAACGGATGCCAGTCTTTGTGGGGGCTGCATCCAGGTTCCCGATTTTCTGAAACCGGTCCCATCTAGGGTTCAGCAGATGATATGGTCAGCAAGCTGAAGCTGTGGTTCTGGGCCCAGTCCAAGTAATTAAAATTAATGAAACTCAAACCTTTTCGCGCTTGAGGATTTAGCGCGCGGGTTTGCGATCTAAGACCCTCTTTGCAGCAGGCCTCGTTGTCCATCCAGCAGCCCGGTTACAGCATGAGCCCCCCTTTCCCCCGCTTCTTCAAAGCAACGAGGAAAAGCCTAAACCCTGAAGCCTACACCCAAGAACCCTGAAATCCTCAAGCCGGAAATGGGAGTTTCGAAAATAGGAGACCCTAGTACAATACCCTAAATTGTAGGATCCTTATTCCAAGGACCCTGAACTAAAGCCTTTACCGTTGCCTGAGGGGGGTGCAAGGGGCCGGCGGGGAGCACTCGCCTAAACCGCAGAGCCTGAGCTCCTTGCGTCAGTGCGCTCCCGAAGAAGAAGAAGCCGGCCTGGCAAAAGCCGTGGCCTCTACACAGAAGCGTAAGGCTATATGGAAGTTTCAGAAAATAGGGGACCCTGATATAGTACCCTAAATAGTAGGATCCTGAATATAAGGACTCCCGAAATAGGCTACCCCGAAACTTCGGAAAAGGCTATATGGGTGGTTCCCCGAATTTTCGGTCGCTTGTTACTCACATCCCCAAAGTTCTCAGGCACCCCTCTAAAAGCGAGCTGAAAAGGTACCTTAATTTAGAGAGCCACCTGAGCCACCCATACGGGGTCTTCACAAGGGTCTGTACAGAGCTTGATAAGGCTTTTTATCCGGGCCTGGATGATGAGACTACGAGAGGCTTTGGGGAGCGTTGAGGCTATAGATGCACTCTCAGAGCCCCTCTTTCGGAAACCCGGGCCAAATGAGCTCGTGCGACTTCGAGTGCAGATCAATTCGAATGCGAGGGGGTCTAGAGTCTAGGGTTTTGGGGGCAGGATAGTAGAGACCCCAACCCGAAAGAGAGATGACGACAAATCTGAAGCCGGCAACCCAGCCCGAAACTCTCAAGCCTGAAGCCATGAAGCCCTACAGCGGCGAATGACTCGAGAAGATTTTAAGCCAAGCCTGAAACACCAACTAACCAACCCTATCAGCCCGGCACCCACAAAACCCTCCAAAGACAACAGACGTGACACCTTCATCACCCTGCCAGGCCTTTGACAGCATACTGGCATTCTGAGCCTCCGAAGCAGTGGAGGTTGCCGGTTTCGTCACCCTAAATTACCCTTTTCAGCATGGGCTTGGATTGTGTGCCAGCGAACACTCCTCAACAGCAGGGCCTTCTCGTTTGACGAGGGATGCAAACGCGGGAGTCACCCTAAACCTTAAACCTGCAACTCTCAGCGACTGGCTTGCGAGCCAAAGGTTGGATGAGTTCTCGGTACGAAACGAAGAAAGTTACCACCGCACGGACACATAACATAATAAACAGCGTCTTTCATGAGTATGGTAACTGTTTTAGCACTCGTACTCGACTCAGCAGGCGAGGTTTTGGGAGAATCTACGGTGGATGATATAAATCCTGCATTACCCATAACAAGGAATATACCGTAATTCCCATGGTTTAGAGTCCTTAAGATAATGCCGGATTTATATCATCAACAGTAGTATGGTAACCTGCACCAAGCTCTTCTACTAGACCCAGCCATCAGATCGGCATGTTCACGATTTGTGACCTGACGGCCTTGTGGGAGTTTCCGGTCATTGGGGACCCTCTACATAGTAGGACCCCCATTATAAGGAAACCCAAAATAAGGTACCCCAAATTTTCGGAAACTCCCATTTGTAGCCTGACGGCCGTGTGCAAAGATCGGAGATCCTGGCCTTATCCGATATCACCTGCGGGTCTTCGGAATCCACCTCGGGAACCAAGACCAGTTCATGCTTGGGGTCGTAATAAAATTTCATCTTTTTGTCCTTATAAGTGCCTCTAAAAATGTAAAATACTACCCAACTATGACAGAGAAGAGACCTGAAGCCTGTTGAAATGGGGGTTGCTGGCTGCCAGAACACGACCCAGAAACCTCAACCCTACGCCCGGCGCCCTGAACCCAAAACTGTTTGCTGCTTGGGGCGTTCGGTTGTGGAGTCCGTACAAGAACGAGAACCAATCCAGGTTGAGTTCTGTTTGCCTCCAACATCACGCCTTCGTATATCTTGACTCGTATCTTTACTGCTGCTGCACATCCGACGGCAGTTTTCAATAGCAGCTACATCCAGCGACTATTGGTTAATTGCGGGGCGACTATTGGTTAAATGGGGGTGCTAGTCATATGTTACCTTGTACTGTGTCAGATACTGTGCTATTGTGGGCCTGGCACCAGTCGCACTACTTTCACTGCCACATTGCCATGGTTCAAGCAATGGCGCCACTCCGTCCTAATACTATAGGGGTCGCAATTCACGGTTGTTGTTTGCTCTTTGCAGGTTGTTGTTGTTGTTGCTGTACGTGAATGCGATAGCTGATATTTTTTCTGTTGCGGCCGTTGCTGCTGCTGCAGCTGATGAGGCTACCGTTCTAGTTGTCGTCCGGTGTTGCATTCCTGCAGGTTGGCGGTGGCGGCGGTGGTGGTCGTGGCGGCGGCGGTGACAGTGGCGGGGGTTCCGGTCTACGGGGCCTGTCGTTGGAATCGCTGTGCTGATGCGGCATACACTTGTTCCCTAGCTGGCATTGTTGCTTTTCTCACTGGACATGTTCTGTCGAATTAGAGTACGTATCGTGTGCGGTTGATACTGCCCCTCGATATCTTCGTCTTCGTCGTGAAAGTGGCTACTGCTGTTGTTGTTGCTGTTGTCGACACTGATGCTGTTGTTGGCTTCGCTGGCAATGCTTCATGATGCCTCCAAAGTTGCTGAAAGCCCCTCATCAAACTCAGCCCTACGCCTTCTAGACGCTTTCCATTCAACCAGAAGCCCCTGCAATGGCCTCAGCCTTCAACCGTAAGCTGCCCCTAAGGCATCCTAAAGCCCAACCTTAACCACAAAGCTTTGCCCTGAAGACTTGCAGAGATTTGCCAGCCCAGGGGCGCAATACCAGTTCCTTTCCAGCTTCGTTCCATCACTGCCCTGAGGTGATTTGGGGTCTGACACGGGCTCTAATATGGGTCTTGCTGATCGCTTTATGAAGGCTTCTTAAAATGAAGATTCGGGGTATCTTGCGTATCCATTATAATAAGGATCGTATTGTATGGAATCCTGCATTTTCTGGAACACCTTTTTGAAGTCCAGGGGGCATGCAAACCACCCTAAACCCTAAACTCTACACATGGGTGGTTGTCAAAATTATGGTCCCTTTTGGGATACCCTAAATATTAGCTGCCGCAGTATAATGAGGACCCAATAAGGGACCCTAATTTTGACAACCACCCTGACATGGAAGAAGGGGAAAACAGAACCAGGCTGACTATGAAAAGGCATCTTATTTCGGCCCCTGGGCTGCAGAACATAACGGAAGATAGGGGACCCCAAAATAGCACCCTAAATAGTAGGATCCTTATTATAAGGACCCCCAAAAAAGGTGCCCCTAATTTTCTGAAGCTGCCACCAGACTAGCCGAGGGGCGGCTGCAGCACACAGGTAGATGAACTTCTGGCCATCGGTGCGCTGAAACAGGGACTCCACGCCATATTCCACAAACTCCTTTCCTGCAGCGCTCAGCAGCTGCACCTACTGTACCTGCCCAGAGACTCCAATATCCCTTAATTAAGGAATATTCCTTAAATTATAGTAGGATCCCTTATATGATTTAAGGAATATTCCCTAATTAAGGGGTATTGGAGTCTCTGGGTTTAGGCCTTCCTGCCCTGGTGCTTCCTGCGCAGGCTACTGCTACTGCTACTTCCATCACCACATACGACTACTATCGACTACTACTTCCACTTCTGCTTCTACTTGCACCTCTACTTGCAGTTCTACTTCTACTTCCTACTTCCACTTCTACTTCTACTTCTGCTGCTGCTGCTACCACGACTCCTACTACTGCTACTGCTACTGCTACTGCTACTGCTACTGCTGCTACTACTACTACTACTACTACTCCTACTCCTACTCCTACTCCTACTCCTACTCCTACTCCTACTCCTACTCCTACTCCTACTCCTACTCCTACTCCTACTCCTCCTACTACTACTACAACCACAACAACAACTACTACTACTACTACTACTACTACTACTACTACTACTAAAGCTGATGAAGATAGCGGTCATAGCTTGTGCTTGTGTGTTTCAAGCTGAGAACTTGTTGTGTTTTGATTTTGTGGGGCTGGCCGGCTTTGAAAATGCACTGCTATCTTGTTCCAATTAATTACTGCTACGGCGCTACGGAACTCCTCCAGCCCAGGCGCTACGGCTAAAAGGTCTAACTCCTAAATCTCGAGTCCCCAGAGAGTCCAACTTAAACAGTATGGGCATCATATTATGATTTAAGCCCTATTCCTTTATTCAGGGTATTGGGCTCTCTGAGTCTCTACTAAGCCAATTCAACCGAGGCACCGATGTATCGATATTCGCCTTCGCACATCTCAATGATCTTGGACATGCCGTTCTGCGTAGCATACCTAAGGTTCTTCTCAGGGCTACCTTCAGACTTCAATAGCACCCTTGGACCCACAAAAGGCATGACAGTTTCAATACCATTACAATAGGGGTACTACTAATTAGAATAGGGTTTTGGGCCCAGTATACTACACAAATAATCAGAAGCCGCCAAAATAAAGATTGCCCCTATATGAAACCCCCAAAACACGAAGAAACCCCTAAACCCTAAAAACCCCAAACAAGGAGATCCCGGCTTTAGCTTTGGGTTTTAGTGCCCGGTTACCCGGTCCCTAAACCTGAAACAGCGAGCCTTAAACTTTGCTTTTTACCTAGAGGCTCCATAGTAGTTTCTTTTGGGTTTCATATTTAGAATCCTATAAGGATCTATAAGGTAGTCCCAACAAGGAACTACTATGGAGCCTAGGGATAAACCCTAATTTGTAGGAAACGTGCGCTCCTAAAGCGAGAGAACACGCTTTGACATTCCGAGCTTCAGCTTCAGGTTTTGGGGTTTAGGGTTGGGGCATCCCCCCTGACTAAACCATGGGGGGGGAGGAAAATGCAGACTACATTTTCCACACCCCTCGGGCCATGTGATCTGTAAATGTAGGATTTTCTATTCCAGCCCAGGCCCGGCTGATGCTCATGATGCTCGTCTCTGGCGGGTGCAGGTTGCTTACGCTCGTCCTCAACCCTGTAAACCCTAAACCCCGAAACTCTACACCCTGAACCCTAAACTCCTCAACGCTAAACCCTAAACCCCGAAACCCTACACCCTGAACCCTAAACTCCTCAACCCTAAACCCTAAACCCCGAAACCCTACACCCTGAACCCTAAACTCCTCAACGCTAAACCCTAAACCCCGAAACCCTACACCCTGAACCCTAAACTCCTCAACCCTAAACCCTAAACCCCGAAACCCTACACCCTGAACCCTAAACTCCTCAACGCTAAACCCTAAACCCCGAAACCCTACACCCTGAACCCTAAACTCCTCAACCCTAAACCCTAAACCCCGAAACCCTACACCCTGAACCCTAAACTCCTCAACGCTAAACCCTAAACCCCGAAACCCTACACCCTGAACCCTAAACTCCTCAACCCTAAACCCTAAAGCCCGAAACCCTACACCCTGAACCCTAAACTCCTCAACTAAACCCTCAACCCTACACCCTGAACCCTAAACTCCTCAACCCCCCGAAACCCTACACCCTGAACCCTAAACTCCTCAACGCTAAACCCTAAACCCCGAAACCCTACTTCTGGTGGGTTCAGAGTTCTTGCAGACCTACCTCGCTAAATCTCGGAACCCGTTCCCCCCCCCCCGGCCCTGCTGGGGTGCGCTTCTAGGTGCTGCTACGGCTACGGCTGCTACGAGTGTGGGTTGTGCATGGGTGTGCGAAGTAGGTGCCATTTGGCATCGACACCGAGCGCATACATGTTGGGCCACTTGCCCCTGGAGCAACAGCGAGTGTGGCAGCCAGGAGCGATCACATCCACTGCTGAATGGCACTCTCTCTCTCTCTCTCTCTCTCGCTCTCTGTCTCTCTCTCTCTCTCTCTCTCTCTCTCTCTCTCTCTCTCCCTCTCTCTCGCTCTCTCTTTCTTTCTCTCTCTCTCTCTCTCTCTCTCTCTCTCTCTCTCTTTCTCTCTCACTCTCTCTGCTGTACCCTTTGCCTCTTGCATGCGTCTGCCCAAATTCCAACCGAACCCCCACCCGCCGGACCCTGCATGGCTTATCATGGCTTTCTGCTCCAATACCCTAAACCCCTTGACCCCCCCTGCCCAACCCCCAGACCTGATAATGTAGAAAACACCTTCCTGCATTTATGTACCCCCCCCCTATCCTGCATTTATTAAGACAGGGGGGATGTTGGGGCATAGACTTCCCAGAGACTCCAATATCCCTTAATTCAGGAATATTCCTTAAATCATGTTAGGGATCCTACCATAATTTAAGGCTCCTGAATTAAGGGATATTGGAGTCTCTGGCCTGAAGAAATTCAGAACAACCCACTGTGAGCTCACGAAGTCACTCTCCACCAACCCCAGAAGCGGACTTGACGAATCCGGAAAAAAAGAACTCCCTGAGAGTTGTGTCCCCTACCTTGCCTCCGCCATATGACGTAGGGCTCTTTCTCATTTCAAAGGTTCTGAGATGCATTGTGCTGTAACTCTACTCAGAACTAAACTTATATAACTGACCCTAAACCCTAAACCCTTTTTGCCACTGGACCCAAGTCTGGGAAGTCTACGACCCACAACCCTACAGGGAACTCCAGAAAGTTGGAACATGGTTTCAGGGTGGGATATCCTATAATTTACCATAGAAGGGTTTAGGAGTTTAGGATAATCATATTCCAACTTTCTGGCTTTTACTGTAAGGATCCCTTATAGATCCCTTTAAAGGAGCCCTTATAGATCCCTTTAAGGAACCTTAGATCCCCAGGGGGGGAGCCTATTTACCACTTGTTTTACGCCGTGGTGTATCCACTTCTGCTCCTGGCTCCCCCCCTGGGGATCTAAGGTTCCTTAAAGGAATCTATAAGGGCTCCTTTAAAGGGATCTATAAGGGATCCTTTAAAGGGATCACTATAGGGTTTAGGGATCTAAGGACTCATTTTTTAAGGCTTTTGGGCAATTTTGATCCCCAGAACCCAACGAAACTGACCCGAAGACTCCCAGGATCTTAGTAGGGAACGGGGGGACTGGATCCGTATGATTGCCTCTGAAGGCACCTTTTAGTAGTCCCTGTGCGTTTTTTTTTTAAAGGGCCTTTTTGAGTCCCTGTACGGTTTAGGGTTTAGGGCTTAAAACCCATGCCCCCCATTCCCTACTAAAAGCCGGGGCGAAGACTCCCCCATGTCTTCGTTTTGGGAGCATTGCTTCTGTTGATGATATAAATCCTGCATTACCTTAAGGAACCTAAACTATGGGAATTATGGCATATTCCGTATTATGGGTAAGGCAGGCTTTATATCATCAACCGTTACACTACCACAGAGACTGCTTCGTTCTGTGGCAATTGCTTGACGGATGTCCCCTTCTCACGTTGGACTGCACTCTTCCATCGTTTGAGCACTAAGTACAGTGTTCGGAGCTTGACATTTCTTTCATGCTACCTCCAGGGACCACGAACCCTAAACACTGTAATAAAAGTGCGTCAACAGTTAGCATAGGAGTGGGGCCCATTCTAGTCTAGTTATAAGGAACCCCCAAAAAATCCTAAACCCGACTAGGCCCTAAACCTGGCATGAGCTGGTCTGAAAGCCCTGGGCTCCAAACGCCAAGCCGAACGACACAAATGTTCTTCCTAACCCTGGGGCTCCAAATAGCCCAAAGTAGGTTCTATTTACAGACTTTTGACCCCAAAGTAGGTACTACTTGTATACTTGGAGCCCTAGAAGAAGAAGGGGGGAGGTTACCTTGAGTACGTTAATAATTCGAATCGGGCTGGGGCCCATTAGACTATACTTATAACAAGAAGCCCCCAATATATTATTGGTAGTTGTTTAGGCCCCTACATTACCACTAGCCCGAAACATCTGGACCTTCATATGGTTACTCTACATGAGATCTTCGCTCGTCCATTTCAACCTCCCGAATTTCGTTTGCATCATTCCTCGCACAAAAAGAATCGAGAAGAGTCGCTGGTCTTCGTCGGAGTCGCTGCGGACGAGTCCCAGGTAGCGGTATTCGCATTGACAGTCCCGCCTACATGATTGGAGGGCATCCTAGCTGCTGAATTCCCCAACAAAAAAGCTTACTTTGTGACCATCGCAGGGTTTTTGCTACTTAGGCTTGGGAATCCAAGACGTGATACGTCTAGTCTGGAACATGGGTACGGACGCCTCAATGCAATAAGTACGAGGCCTTGTGTATTGCATGACAGAATACTCCCTGAAACCCGTGCTTCTTACACAACATACCTCATTGATGTGGCCCTCTATTCGCTGCTGCAAGATGGCTATGCAAGGATTGGGCTCTGGCGATGCCACACCCAGCATGCTTGGCCATCTACTGGATAAAGGACTCAGAGACTCCAATATCCCTTAATTAAGGAATATACCTTAAATTATAGTAGGATCCCTAATATGATTTGAGGAATATTCCTTAATTAATGGATATTGGAGTCTCTGCGGAAAGAGGGTACGACGCCAACACAAGTAGAACGCCACAGAATCCCATCGTGCGCAGAGCGGAGAGTCGCCCTTGCTTGGAGGAGCAGAGGACTTAGTAAGTAGGGTTATAAGTAAGGTAACAAGAGTTATATCTACTTATAACCTTAATTAAGGTACTTATAACCCTACTTACTAAGTTCCATGACCCTCTAAGTAGTACCCTAAACCCTATAGATCCCGTTAAGGAACCCTGCGAAACCCGTAAAGGAACCCTACTTGCTAAACATGATCCTCCACGTATCCACGGAGCCCTTTACAAGACCCAAACTTCGAAACTTGCCGGGGCAAGAGCTTTCAGCTCAGTTTTTGGGGGGGGGTTAGGTTGGATACTGCCCCCATACAAGAACAGTCTATAATAGGGCCGCTAGTAAGGGCCGTATATATCCATAATATTACGAACGTGGATATTGCTCAACTGTTACTGAGTCGGTGCGGTATCCAAGGTTTAGGGTTTACGGCTTGGGGTTCAGGGCTTTAGCTTCAGGGCAGAATGAAGGACGAATGCAAAATGATCCAAATTCGAGGTCTAACCTGTACCTGGCACTAAACTCCGAAATCATGGTTTAGGGTTTAGGGTTATGTACGGGTTTAGCGTTTAAGGTTTCGCCCAAAAAATGCACCCCCTAAAGCCCCTTGGATGCAAAAGCTTAAACCTATCTGTCTATCTAGCTAGCCACCTGACCACCTCCCTATCTACCTATTCACCTACCCATCTATCTATCGTTGACGTCTGTAACTTTTGGCCTAACTACCTGAGTCTATCTGGTCAGCCTTTCTGTCGACTTTCCTTCCTACCCACCAACTCTAAGCTGTCTAATCTTTCTACCTACATATAAAGATACGCATAAAAAATGTAGGTAGATACACGTTCATATAAGCACACCTCTACGTATGACAGCAACCGGGACACAATACCTACACATACACATGTACTCACAATCATGCGTATGTATGTATGTATGTATGTTTACATATGTGTCTGCGTCTGCGTCGGTGTAGGTGTATATGTATATGTATGCACGTATGTGATGTCTGCATGTATCCCTATGTGTACAGGTATATATATATATATGTGCAATTAGCTATGCAAACTGAGGCCCAAAAAACCCTCACACTCCAAAACGAGCGGCTTTTCGTAGGTCACCTTTTCGTGGGCTCGGCTGAAGTAACCTTTGGTGTCCAAGCCTTAGGTCGGTGTTAGGGGAGTTGTGGTACACCTACTTGTCGGGTGGCATGGGGAACTAAAGGTTAAGCTTTTTGGGTTTTTATAGGGATTATATCGGGACTATACTACCCAAAAAAGGTTAAAGGTTACCTACTCTACTGCTAGGGTTTTAGGGGAGTTGTTGTACAGATTTGTTTTAGGATAGGGCTCCTGCCCTTAACCTTAAACCCTAAACTGTGTCACTCTAGGGCTATCTTTTTAAAGTAGGGTTCACGACATCGCTCATAAAGTTTTGTTTCTTCGGTGTCATAGAATGTGTCGGGAGTTTGTCATAGGTTTCGGGATGCTTGTTCAATTGAGGGATTACCGGGTGACACTAATTTCGCATTGGGGCCTCCTAAGGCTTCAGAAGGCTGTCGCAAGCAAAATGGATGCCAAAGAGGTTCATAGGGCATATATATATATATATATATATATATATATAGGGCTTTCCTATTCAGTCCCGTTGATAGGAGGGCCGGGTCTAGGGCCAAGTGGCGTGTTGTTGAAGGTTAGCACGTGCTGGTGTTCCCAAAGCGAACTGTTGGGACCGACGTCAAATAGATACAGATTTTGCTACCGAAGCCTGTGGTTGCCACTGTGTGTTGAACCTTTTGAGACGTGAGACAGCATGGGCACACGGAACACATATCTGGAAGCTTCAGGAAATGGAGATACAGCGAAAGAAAGAGACAACATCCCGACTAGTGGGATTCGTCACAGGGGCTTGTAAAGTAAAGAGATTGGATACACCAAATGACCTAACGTGCAGGACGAGCATCTTTAGATTTTGGTGTCTCCCCGGCCGTATTCCACGAATCTCATGGCGTTGCAAGCATTGGCAAAACGAGACTTCTGAGAGTGCTTCTTCTTCTGCGTGCTTTAAAATTTGCAAGACTGTGGGCGTTCTAACCAACCTTCCATGGGACTGGCTCGCCGAAAAGCTTGGCAAGCTGTAAGCCTGTAAGCCCTAATTGGATAATCTCTGGAGCCCTAAACCCGAAATCCTCAGTCGTGCTATACCGGCCTAGACTCGACCATGCATCCGAAACACAAGTCCCCACAAATTCTCAGTCTTGGACTAGGATCCAAGGGTAGAGCCCTACCCTCGACACGTCAAATGCAAGAGGCAACATAGGATGTAGCAGAAGCAAATGAGCTAGTACCAGTACGCGCGACACTTCGGTTCCGTCGTCGTCGTCGTGATCGTCGTCGCAGTGGCGATCGCAGTGCCAATGTCGTCGGTACCGTCGAAGCCGAAGTAGTAGTCGTCGTCGTGGCCGTGGTCGTCGTACATAGCAACTAGCTGTTGCTGTTTGTCGTTGTACTTGCAGTAGTCGTCGTCAAAGTCATTATCTGACGGGTTTTGCTTCTTTACTTGACATTTCCTTTTTCGAATAAGACTATTAGCAGTAGCAGCAGTAGTCGTAGTAGGAGGAGGAATAGCAGCAACTGCAGTCACTATAGCAGAAGCAGCAGCAGCAGCAGCAGCAGCAGCAGCAGCAGCAGCAGTAGATCAGCATTCCTAATCCAAACTTCCGAGCAGCTCAGCTTTCGGAATGGGTGTGAGAACTGTCCGGTGAACCGCCGTGATGTGATCCTAGGCAGCCGGCGGGTGTAGAGCATAGGGCTTCCAGGACCAGCTGGCGAATTGAGGTCCAGTCTCTAAGTGTGTCTTGTAGTATAGGGGCCTTGATAATTAGAATACAGTTTTGGGGTATAATATACTATAGTTATAATAAGGAATCACCCAAAATAGTATAGGTAAGTACTGAGGCCCCTATAGAAACCATCGCATGGGGTTCTGCTCCGACTCCTTCTAAATCTACACAACCTTTTGGGACTTGTAGGAGGTAGTGGCTGACACACTGCAGCACATGATGGCATGCCCGCAACATACATACCTTGTGCTTCGGGTGGACTTAGCCACAAGGATTCCTTGGCTTTGGCCTGACCATGTTGATAATCTGTCGTTGTAAGAAGATGGACCCTCATAAAGTCGAAACCAAGAAAGCCTAAGACTTAAATTTGGCTAGTAAGGAATGGAGGAATGAGGTACAACTATAACTACTATTACTACCATTCTTCCATTCAATACTAACCAAAGGTAAGAAGACTGCAGTGCCATCAACACGGCTGAAACAAAGCACTGAAGCTCAAACCCCTGAGCGATCAATCAGAATCAAGGCATGCACGGCATCTCAACTCTCAAGAATCACCCATATACACTCAAGCCCATACCCATACTGTAGACGGGGAACAACATCAGAACCCCACAGTCTGTTCCACAATGCATGGGAGTAATTACAATGGGGTTTCGGGGCCCGGTATTTTATAATTGCAATAAGGAGCCCCCAAAACTAGTATATGTAATTACTTAACCGCCTCTATGAAGAAGTTCCGTGTGGACCAGCCCAGGGGAGCTTGGCGAACAGCCTGTACCCGCGATCACCCCCCGAACTCTTTCGGGCTCGCTCCCTCAGGCTTTCCATAACCTACTTGTCGGGTATCATGGGGAACTAAACGTTAACCTTTTTGGTTAAAAAGGGATTATATAGGGACTATACTACCCAAACAAGGTTAAAGGTTACCTACTCGACTACTAGGATAACTTGAGGTTGTTTTGTAATTTTGGTTTTAGGTGTTAGGGTTAAGGGCTTTAGGGTGTTGCGGTTTAGGGTGCGGGTCTGACTAAGCGGGGTAGGTTTACTTGGAAGGTCGGGGGACTTAGTAAGTAGGTAGTAAGTAGACTTATAAGTACCCTTAAAAGGACCCTAATCGGGGTTATGGTACTTATATGTCCCTAAAACAACCAGTTACTAAGTCCCCGACCCTCCAAGTAGGGTATAGGCTGAGGGAACTATTAAGGTCCCGGAGGAAGCCAAGCTACTCCTGGATCAGCTTGTACTTCTTCAGCTTGTCTGCACCAAGAAGCCAGCAGTCCCCAAGTTGCACATCATCTGGGACCTGTACAACATCTTAAGCTACCATGACCTACTTCTTCGTAGGATCTCATTGCCGACCCTAATATGGAATTTTCAGAGGCACTCTAGAATTAAGTAGATTCTGGTAGGTTAAGGTAAGGCGGACGATGGTTAGCACCCTAAGCTCAAAGAGGAGGGGTCGGGAAGCTTGGTGGCTTTGAGTTCTTGGGTGCGATGTCAGATTGTCCGTGCGTTCCAGTGTCCATCATATGTGCATTTCAGGACGGTTCGCCCCAAACAGGAAGGCATGAAGTGGCTTTCCGCAGGGAATCATCGATAACGTCTGTTTCGAACGGTTTGTAAAGAAGAAAAACTCACCAAAACGTGACAGAGTGCACCTGAAGCAACAAAACCATCTAAGAATCCCCTAAACCCGAAATACTGCAGCTGGGTCCCTAGGGCCCTCATATTCCGAAACTTCCACAGCCCTAGCCCATAGGGAGGGCCTGCAGCAGCTTGGTTGGATCCTCGCGAGCATTCATGATCGCAGCAGTCGCGCTGCCCAAGTAGCCTGGAACTGGGACCGTTCAGGGTATCGCAGGGTCGTAGTCAGTTACTCATTAGGTCTTCACAATAGGCTCCCTGGTTCTTAGTGGGGAATGAGGGAATGGACATTCTAAAGGTCCCTGATAGTAGTCCCGAAAACGCAGTCCCTCATTCCCGGCTAAGAACCAGGGAGTATGAACCCTTTTTTGCCACTGGGCTTGGGGCTAGCCAGATCCTTGCATCGCGGCATACCCTAAACCCTGTGCCCTATAGATCCCTTTACGGACCCTACTTACTAAGCCCCATGATCCCCTAAGTAGCTCTGCGGCCGGTGCATCTGAAGGCTCAGGGCTTTGGGGCTTTAATGTAGGGGCCTTAACAGTTAGAATAGGGTTCCTTTGAAGGCTGCCTTAAAAGGGGTCTAGTAAAGGACCGATAATAAGGTTCTATACTGAATGTAGGGGCCTAAAATAATGGTTCTGGGGTTCCTTATCATTTTTATAGTACAATATCCCCAACACCCCATTCTAATTATATTAAGGGTTTAAGGCTTAGGGGCTTATGGTTTACTCCAAGGGGTAAAAGGAGGGACCCTTAATAAGGACCCCTAGGTATATACCCCTACTCTATAATTGGCTATTATATACCCATTATATAGCCAATTATAGAGTAGGGTGGTTTACGGCTTGGGGTTGAAGGGACTTTTCCCCGATATCTGCTCCGAGAACACAGGCCCTGTGGAGATTTGCTTCGAGGTGCCGTCTCTTTTTCACCCAGAGAGCCCAATACCCCTCAATAAAGGAATATAGCTTAAATCATAATATGAACCCCTATATAATTTAAGCCATATTCCTTAATTAAGGGGCACTGGGCTCTCTGGGTCTTTTTCATGCATGCACATGTCCAATTCTCAAGCGTACCTTCAGTGGTAACCCTGCCGTGCCCCGTATCACCCTGCCGCCCATGCCAAACTGTGCACGAGAAACCTACTTCCCTGCCCAAGCCCACTTCCGAAGCGATCCGGTCAAATACGAAGCTTAGGGTTCAGCTTCCGTTGCGGACAAGGAGTGTAGTGGTTAGGGTAAGGTCTCATGCAGGAATGTACCTCACAGGATGGTACAACCCTCCGAAGTTTCGAAAGATGACGGTTTAAGCTCAAAAGCTGGGGTTTATCGCTTCATCGAGATTTAAAGCAGCCGCTAAATCCTAGACTCTTATAACATTACTTCTTTGTCACTCGCTCTCGGCAAGCTTACTAAGTCCCATGAGCCTTAAAGTATACCCTAAATCAAAGACCCCCAAAAGCACATAAGCATAAGCACTTGAGGGGGATATCCCTGCCTGATTGGGCTTCATTATAAGGGGGCTTACATGGGATATCCCTATCCATATTTTTGCTTATGTGCTTGTTCAGGGCCCCATAAACCCCTGGACCCTAAACCGGAGTCTATCGGCCTACGTCGTCTTCGGCACGGCGAACGAAGGCCACGCAGTTCGCGTCAGCATCGCACTTCATCTGCCCGGGGCTTAGGGCTTATAGGGTTTAGGGTTTAGGGCATAGGGCTTATAGTGTTGTTTAGGGTTTAGCTTTTTCTTTAAAGGCCCTTTTTCGACTCGCAAGGATCCCGAGAAGCGGTTATTCCGCTGGGCGTGACAGCAAGGCGCTTGCAGGCCAGGCAATCGCCCCCAGACATGAGCTTGACGGGTTTAGGGTTTAGGGCATAGGGTTTATAGGGTTTAGGGTTTAAGGTTTAGGGGTTTAGGGTTTATAGGGTTTAGGGGTTTGGGGTTTAGGGCATAGGGGTTTATAGGGTTTGGGGTTTAGGGTTTGGAACTACCAGGACACCCTCGTAGCCTCAAATATGGTCCCAAATAGTGAATCATTCAGAGCCTAATAGGGGGTAGATGGAGGGTCAAGATACATGGGAGTTTCCGAAAATAGGGGACCCCAATACAGTAATTATACCCTGAATAGTAGGATCCTTACTACAAGGACCCCACAAGAAGGTACCCTTAATTTTCGGAAACTCCCATATGCGTTTCTTATGTTCTTGGGCGCTTCTCGGAATAGTGAATAGTGTCAGATATGCGGGTGTCGGGGTGGCCCGAACGTTTATTGTAGTATCCTTAAGGGAGGGGGGTCCAACGGGGGTATATATATATATATATATATATATATAGCCTAGTGATCCCTAATCCTCCCCAGTACTCCCTAAGGTTCCCTTACAGTCCCCTAAGGATTCCTTATACTGTACCCTCCCCCCTGGAACCACCCTCCCTTAAGGAATCCTATAAGTTTATTAGCGGCTTTTGAACCCCGGTACGTCAGAAAAGCAGCTGAACGTTACCGCACACATGTCTCTCGGTCACCTGGTGATACGGCATGACGCTTGCAGACAGCCTGAGCCGAAACCTCTACCATGAACCCGCAAAAGCCGTGAAGCTCTCGAGCAAAATACATACGGTTGATGATATAAATCCTGCAATACCTTAAGGACCCCAGACTATGGGAATTGTGGTATATTCCTTATTGTGGGTAATGCAGGATTTATATCATCAACCGTAGTACCCATCATCCTCAGAACCTGCCCAGCTTTCCGCGATGCATCAATGCTTACTCGGCACTTGCGAGTCTACGACCAGGATTTAGAGAATAAGCGCAAGCGCAAGGGCATACCACTCAGGGTCTATCCGTCGTAGATCAAACCCTAGATGACGCTACACCCATAGGCATGAGTTCTTGTTACCAGTGTTTCTAAGCAAACAGTTTGCAACTTGTGGTTGGAATCACGAGCCGTTATAAGGCCTAAACAGTTCAAAAATCTAGCCATTGTGAATCAATCCTCATGCGCACACTCCAAGTGGAACAAAACCAGCCCCGCCCGGCCTTGCAGGTCATGAAGTCCTATCCGTCACAGGCAGGACGGGAGGCTTTACCCAAAACGCAGAGGCTTACTTAGAGGTTCTGGGGACTTGGTAAGTAAGGCTTTAAGTAAGGTAACTCCTAACTCCATCTACGTACTTATAACCCCACTTACTACGTCCCGGGAACCCTCTAAGTACTTTCTATCCTTAAACCCGAAACCCCTACTATAGAACCAATAAGGATACCCAAAAGAACCTAAGACAAAAAGCGAGGGCACCGTTTATGCAGATCCCTCAACCCTACGATGCTTTCGGCGACGATTCAGACCTCTATACTCAAGAACCCTCAAAGAAAAGCCCGGGAGGGCAGAGGTGGCTGGGTGCAAGCAAGTACCAGCAGATTAGGGTTAAGGGGTTTGCGGTTTAGGGTCACGAGAATATCTGGCCGTTTCATAATGGAAGTCACTGCAACTCCCTTCAGTACCACGGATAACTAGTGGATGTAGCTGACAGCCGATCAGCCTGGCAATAGCACAAAAAAATCCAGGATTAAGGGTGGCCTTGATTAAAAATTACCTATACTATGTTTTGGGGCTCCTTATCATAATTATGGTATAATGTTCCTGCCCATACTACTTTCGAGGCTTTTTATCATAGTTATAGTAAAATACGCCCTTATAGACTCATAACTATAGTATAATAATATACCTACCTATACTCTGTTTGGGGTTCTTTATCATCCTTACTGTAGAGTACACCCTTATCGACTCCGGGTCCGTCATGGGATAGTGATCCACAGTCTGGTGCCAGTTCGTGGACTTCAAAATCCCGTCGTGGGTGTCGGGCCTGGCTCGTGGCCGTCGTGGGTGTCGGGCATTTAGGGCTTAGGGGGTTTAGGGCTTCAGGGGTTCAGGGGTGTAGGGTTTAGGGGTTTAGGGCTTGAGGGTTTTAGGGTTTAGGGTTCAGGGGGGTTTAGGGTTTACTTAGGGCTTAGGGGGTTTAGGGTTTAGGGGTTTAGGGCTTCAGGGTTTCGGGCTTAGGTTTCAGGGTTTAGGGCTGGGGGTTTCGGGTTTCGTGTGTGTCGGGTCTGGCACCGAAGGGAGCTCGCGCACACAGACTGGCAGCCACACTCCAGATCTACCGAAACTTAATCTCGTTCGTGATTTAGGGTTTGGGGTTTAAGGTATATAGGGTTTAGGGTATAGTCTCCATTGTAGGTCTTACTTGTGGCTACGCATTTTAATTGAAGGTTAGGATCCTATAATTGCAAGTTCCGGGCAACCAAAAGAAGGGCTACAATGGAGACTATAGGTATATCTGTACCTGCATCTACATCAGTACCTGTCTACTTATCTTGTTACAGGTATTGAGTGTGTGTATATATATATATATGTATATGTATACGTATGTGTATGTATGTATGTATGTATGTATGTATCTCAGCCCCAAAACACTGAATCGACCTGGGAGAACATGGTTTGTCTAACCGTCTAACCCAGACTTGCAGGTGCCTTCCGAGTTCTGGCACATACCTCGGCAGCAACTGGTGAGATCCGGGTTCAGGTTTCAGGGGGTTTAGGGGGTTTAGGGCTTACGGTTTTTTTTGGGGGGTTAGGGTTTAGGTTGTAGGGGGTTTAGGGTTCAGGCTTTAGGGGTTCAGGTATGTTTTAAGGGTTGTCCTTTCCGGGCTTGCCTGTACGCCACAGAACACTTGGCCAACAAGTCGATCCGTGCACGTGCACTAAGAGTTCGATTCCAAGGCAAACCCAATGATGATGATGATAATCGCAACAAAAGTCACCAACCCCTGAACCCTAAAGCCTAAACTTTGGCCGGAAAACCCTAAACCCTAAACTCTGACTAACCGCTAAACGCACGCCTGTACTTTCAGGAAAAGCAGCTGGCAGGTCGTCTTCCCAGTAGAATGCTCCTCCAGCTCCAGCTCTGCCCCTGTACGTTCGAGACCTGATGTGGGAATTTCCGAAAATTTGGGGTACCTTAGGGTTCCTCTATATGGGTACTAATAAGGGCTCCTTTTAAAGGGCTCTTAAAGCGTTTGGAGTTTTTTCCGAAAATTAGGATACCTTATCTTGGGGTCCTTAAAAGAAGGATCCTACTATTTCGGCTGCTATATTAGGGTTCAAGACCTGATGTGGACTAGGGCCTAAGCGTTTAGGGTTTAGACTTGTCTGTTTAGCGTTCAGTGCTTGGGGTTTCGGCGCTCGCACTCGGAGAATCCAGGCGAGGCATTTGGGTTTAGGGTGTAGGGCTGAGTGTAGATTTAAGAGCTTCGGCCCGGCACACGTCTCGATATGTGCATAGGGTCTACATAAGGGATTTCGGATCGAGTTGAGGGTGTGGGGTTTGGGGTGTACGAGGTTTACAAGTTTAGCAGGCTTGGGGCGTTCGGCTTGGGCCTTGCACGGACTGTCAGAGCATCGTTAGCCGTTTCGGCACACCAGCCAACATGCATCTCTCCAACAGCACACTGGATCGGTCAGTTATGTGACTGACATTGACTGACCCCATACTGTGTCTGGCGATTCGACAATCGCCTGTCCAACCAATACCCTGGTTTTAAGATGAACTGGTTTAAACATCAAAGCATTGCATTTGGACTGTTGGTGGCCCCAGGACTCACTCGCAGCTTGCCGTCTCAACTGTCGCAGGGGAGTGCAACGTGCCGCACGGCTCACCCGTGGAATATGGAAACATTAAGATAGCTGATTTGTTTCTGAAGGGAGCAACGGTACTGCGGTACTTATGGCTCTTCACTCAAGCTGTGAAACAAGTGATTGAACACATCTTTGGGACCTCGCTGCAAATTCACAAGCTACATTGCCCCGGCCGTCATACATACCTCATGGAGCTCGTCACCTGCATCCAGCACGATGAAAGAGCTGTAAAAGCCTCCGCACCGGTATCCAAAGTCTGGGCATTTGTTTCAACAAACCCTATAACGAATATAATATGTAATGGCTCCGCTCTCAAAGTACCTATACAGGGACTACTTTGAGGTCGAAGTATAAGCTGTTTGGGCACATGGACCCTGAAAGAAAGATCATCGTCGCACTTTTCTGCTTGGGGCCTCCTCCCTGACAGCATGCAAGACTTGCGATTAGAATAGCGTCGAGAATAAGCGATGTTGGCCGTCAGCTTTCAAAGCGGTGTAACGACCAGGAACGTCTCAAGACCAAGCTGACGAGATTCGACATCTCGAAGCAAGCAGCAGTGGCCATCAAGGTTTCAGGTTTCGCACTTCGGGTGCATCGGGTTTAGGATCCCTCGATCTGAAAACGTGGCCTTCACGTCCCCCGGCCATTCGCAACCTGCAACCTCCAAAACTGTTGACTCCTCCCCAGCCAAAGCCCCACAGCCCAAACCTGGTAAACCCCAACACCTTGTAGCTCAGGGGCGCTTTGCGAGGGCCAGAGTGGCACCAAAGGCCACAAGTCGGACGGCAAATGGCATGGCGCCTCAACTGGGTTCTTGTTAAGGGATTTAGTTTAAGTTACCATAAACCCTAAACCCTGAACCACCATAATAAGAAGTCCCTCCTATGACTATCGATCCCTATTTTGGTAACTTAAACTAAGCTCCCCGAACAAGAACCCAGTCAACCGAGTCTCGCTTCCCTTCCAGAAACTGTCAGAAGTACTATTGGGGCCTTAATAATTAGAGTAGGGTTTTGGGATATATGATACTGTAATCCTAATCAGGAATCCCTAAAATAGTAAAAGTCTCGCTTCTCTTCCAGAAACTTTCAGAAGAACGGAGTTCTGGGAGCGGTTTGCTCAAGGGTTTAGGGTATCGGACTTAGGGTAATCGACGATGACTACGACTACAGTACAGTACACTGCTACTGCTGCTGCTGCTGCTACTACTACTACTACTCCTACTACTCCTACTACTCCTACTACTACTACTACTACTACTACTACTACTACTACTACTACTACTACTACTACTACTACTACTACTACTACGCCTCCTGCTGCCGCTGCGACGCGACGGCATCCTACCTGCGGCTGTGAATTGCCACCTGACCTTCCCTGCATTGTCGAGCCCTCTACTCTGCAGCAGCCCCGCCAAAGGGTGGAATTACAGGTACCTCGGCAATACAGAAACCGCCGGTGCCTAAAACCACCACAAGCATCATGCTTGCCACTGCCACAACCAACTTCGACGTTATGGAAATATTTCAGGATGTAGTTGCGACTGCTCCTTGCTTTACAGGGACCCTTAGGGCCTTAGGGGGGTAGAGGGAGGGGGTAGGGGACTATACTTCCTTGAATAGGCCTTATTATGTCGTTTTCCTAGGTGTTATATATTAAGCCCCCCTACCCCCCTCCCCCCTACCCCCCGAAAAGTCCGTATGATTGCTCCAAGTAAACGTAGCAGAGGCGCTGGCCGAGAAAGATTGGACAAACAACTGGTCTGAGATGTACAATGTACTCCGTCTGCTCCGGATTCGAGCAGAAAGCAGCTACGGCGCAAACCAGCTTGTTTAGGGCTTAGGGGTTTAGGGTTTAGGGTTCAGGGTTTAGGGTTCGGGGTTTAGGGTTTAGGATTTAGGGGTTTACGGGTTTAGGCTTAGGGGTTTTGGGTTTAGCTCAGGTAAAGTTGAGTCTCGACCAGGCCAAGACGGAAGTGGAATTACCACAAACCCAAAGAACAAACGCAGCCTTGACATGCTCTGAATTTCTTGCAGGATCAGGAATCAGGAAATCTAGTAAAGAGCTTATGCATACAGCCAGAAGTTCCCCAGCTCGGATATTCCTACTTGTACCTGTACTTGTACTTGCAACTGATTGGCCAACTACAGAAATGATCCTCCAAGCACCTCCCAACCTCAAGAATCTCAACCCAAAACTCTGAACGAAAAGCTTCACCACCAAAACCTCGCAGCTCAATCGCCGCGTATCATCTCAGATTGAAGTTTTCATCATCGGACAAGGATTTTGGCAAGTGATGCAATATGTCGTATGCCACAACCTTACGAAACCTCCAACGCTTTCACACGATGCCCAAACCCTAAGCTTTAAGCTCCACTCTTTCATCAAATCACTATGCCCTGACACTCTGCCCCAATATGAGCGATCCGAAAATAAGGGACCCGAATATAGTACCCTAAATACTAGGATCCTTATTATAAGGGACACCAAAATAAGGTACTCCAAATCTTGGGAAGCTCTAAAACCCTAAACAGACCCCTCATCGATCCCTTCAAGGAACCCCTATAGATCCCTGTAAGGAACCCTTTAAGGGCACCCCTAAGTTTCGGAAACTCCCAATATGCAGCATGCGCCCGCCGCTGCAAGCTGCGAGAGATATGCGAAGGCCTGCTCCGAAAACGTTCATTCTGGCTCCTTTAAAGGGTTACTATAAGGGTACTATAAGGGTTCCTTTAAGGCTCTGCAAGGGGCCTTAGCAGATTAGGGCCGGCTTAGTTTGACTGAGGTTTCGGGAAACGTTCTGGACTGAGCTTGTGGGAGGGCCGGTTCGGAACCCATGGCAAGCCACGGTGATGCAAGCAAACGATAGCTTTGAAAGCCTCAAAGCCTTGGCAACTCCCGGGTTTCAGCTCCATGAAGCATTATTTCTTGCTTAGGGTTTTAGGCTAAGTTTTAGAGCTTCAGTTCAATAATTCGGGCTTGAATGCCTTCAGTCTTGCTTTGCTCAAACCTTCGGCTATGCACGTGTTCCGAACGACTAGACCCGCAAAATACATCACATGACATGGCAATACAAGGGAGTGGCTTAGGCTTCCAAAGATGACTCGCAGAGCGCCGCGACGGGTTCAAACCCTCCACACAGCAATACAGCAAGTCCTTTCACTTTCACTATTCCTGCCATTACGAACCCAACTCTGTTGTGATGGAGCGGCATCGTCATCCTTGTCCCTCATGTGGCGCGCGCCGACCTCGAGCTAGCTGGTATGGGCCGTATGGGCTCAAAGTTCAATAAGTCCCTGAGCTCCACAAATGGCACGCGCATGGCATGGTACAGACGCTGTAAGGGCTGTGACAACTAAGGCTTTCGGGGGGACATTCTCTAGTATACTCATTAACTAGTTAGTCAGATAGGAGAAGGGGTACTCTTACCAAACAGAAGGTGTTAGAGTCCAATTGGGGTTTGAGGTGGTCGGCTACAACATGTCGGGGCCTGCGAGTTTTGGGCTTGAAGGTGGGGCTGAGAGTTCGAATCTTCAAAGCTGATGTATGAACCGAAAAGTTTGGGCTACATGATGCCAAAACAAAAAATGATAAAATGAATAAATGTGGCTTCTCTCTGTCTCTCTCTTTCTTTCTCGCTCTCTCTCTCTCGCTCTCTCTCTGAGGTCTTCAAGTCTTGTGGCTTCAGAGGTTTTGGGCATGTCAACGTCGCAAGCCGGCTAAATCCACCTTCGCCGTGCGTGACATTGGTAGCAGGGGGATTACCGCCTCAAGGGTCCGTGAGAGGGCTGCGACTTTAAGTATGACGTGGATGCTGAGTCAAGTCGGTAAGCGTGGATTCACATGCCGACGTACCTACCTCTGCCGACGGCCAACCATCGTGCTGCACATCCCCTCGGGATTCAGGGGACCTAGTAAGCTGGTTATGAGTCCTAACCAAGGTTCTCCGACTGATAACTTTACTTATAACCGCCATACTGAGCCTGCCGATCCTCCACGCAACCCCTGCATCCGCAACCTTGTTTTGCCCCAGGGCTCGCGGCTGGGATTTGCCATGACCACTCGCTGAGCGAATAGGGACACAGAAGATCAACATCAGCAACCCTCATCCTCCAAACCCGAAAACTCAACTCCTAAACTTTCAATCTCTAGAACCCCGAGTTAAACCAGAAACCCTCATAAACTGTACAATGTGCTGCCTTTCAGCCGTTCAGTCGGCCTGTACATCTTGCAACACAGGGGGGTCTTCAAGGAAAATGGAAAGGTGCGAACACTACGACTCTTGTCCCAGAGCCCTATATCCCTCGAAGCCTTCATAATCGAAATGGAGCCCGCTTGTAGAAGACACAGTAGAAGATAGATAACAAATATGTAAACAACGACGCATTGAAAAACTCAAAAAATAGCATCAGTGAGTACCCATGCGTTTATATAAACTCCCGAACCTCCCCATACCCCGAAGACTGAAAAACACAACATCCCAAGCCCAAAACACTTTATACGAAGGAACGGCTCTACAATGATCCAGGAAATTTATGGCCACAGGTTCAACATGCCGCAATGCCGCCGATGCCTCTACTCAGGGAAGACTTAGGGGTTTGATATTTGGAGTTAAGGGTTAGGCTTTCGAAGCTCTAGACAAGAATCGTGGAGTCCTGACTGTGATAGCACTCGCCTTAGCGGCGGAGAAGCATCTGGAAAATACGAAAGTCCGAGCCAGGCCAGCCTGGAAGATCAGAAAACCGAAACCCACATCATCAGAACTTGACAAGTGTTTCGCGAAATTGCATATGGGAGTTTCCGAAAGTAGAATTCTTCTTATAAGGACCCAAAATAAGGTACCCCGAAATCTCGGAAACTACCATAGATGGCTGCAGCCATTCGGGGTCCAAGCTACATTTGCTTCCGTGCTTGCATGGCAGGGCGCCCAACATGGAGTTTTTATATGAAGTAGGACTGCTATTGCTAGTAACTGCTTGTATCTCCAGAAATGCACCCAAGACATGTATTCACCAAATAACTAAGCTTTCCCCCTCTCTCTTCTCTCTCTCTCTCTCTCTCCTCTCTCTCCTCTCTCTCTCTCTCTCTCTCTCTCTCTCTCTTCTCTCTCTCTCTCTCTCTCTCTCTCTCTCTCTCTCTCTCTCTCTCTCTCTGTCTGTTGCAGGCCGAAACCATTAATGATCCATACTGCATCCCTCGTCGGTGTGAGTTGCATGGCCGGGCGCGGGCTCTTGCCGAAAGAGGCTAGACTCACTAGACGCTCGGCATTTCTAGGCAAACGCGGCAGACCGGGCACATTCCGGCGGCTGCCGACGGAGAAAGCAACCAGCGTGAAATACATTCCTTGTGATAGACGTGCCCGCACTGAAGGACAACGACTCGGCTGGTAGGTAGGAACTCTTCTAGGCAACATACACAGCCTGTGTCCTGTCGCACCTTGGTCGGTGGTAGGACAAGAGTGCCCCCTCCCAGCCGCTTTTGATCTTCATGGCCCCGGAGCACCACCTCATGGAATTCGGCCACCTCTGCCGTCAGGTTTCGGAAGGTGTAGGTTGCCCATCTCAAGCGACGAGATTCCGGTGCTGAAGTTCCTGATTCGTCCCCTTCGTCTCGGTAACACTCAAGGATAGTCTCGGCCAAGGCAGCACAAGTGGTGAGGCAACCCATGCACACGACCAACAAGGCTCCTATCCTTAGTTGTTGAGTTCATAAGCCCCCAAAAAGTGGATATACACTTTTGGTTTTATAGTGGGTGATCTTAACGCAAAAACTGTAAAGTGTATCCACTCAGCTACTGAGTATCTTATGGGGAGAGTTGGCCATGTGCTTTGTGACCATCACAAGCAGGCCGATGAGGAAAATGAAAAGCATCAACCCCAGAAGTACCCGCGTAGGGGTCATCTTCAGAGTGCCCCACTGCCTCAAGCAGATGCGTGCCATTGCGTCACTACTGGTCCAATCGATCCGTTTCCTGCAGCACTCTGCCCTAACTCGAGCCACACTGCAACCAACGGGCAAACAAAATGGCGTGCAGGTACAGGGTTCCACTCCCGATGCTTAGAAGGTTTCTGTGACACCGAGACGCCACCCTGCACGCCTCAAGAAAACCCACAACGATTTCAACAAAATCTTGAACAAGTCACTCTAGTTCAATATGGTCCTGAACTGAACCCTGTGCCAGAGTTCTGGAAATCAATGCCTTCAAGTCTTCAAGCTCATGCACGGAATATAGGCAATAGATAAAACAACATACAAGTATAAGACACGTTTAACCCCAAACACCCCTAAACCATAGATCTCTGCGCCCGTAACCGACATCCTTATCCTGAGACCCTTAGGAATACTAGTGCTGAACCTACATACAGTACCGAGGCGCTGCGGCTGCTGCAGCACCGGCTCCGAAGCCAATACAGTGCACCTCAGGGATCTGGGTTTAATATAGGAGCCTTAATCATTAGAACAGGCTTTTGGGATCCATTATACCACGAAGAACTTCTATATTAGGATTCTATACCATAGGGGCCTTAATAATTAGAACAGGGTTTTGGGATCCATTAGAATATAATTACAATAAGGAACTTTTGACTCCAGCTGTTGCTTTCTTGAGGGCCGGTTTCCTCCTACAGGATTTTGGGTTTACAGTAAAAGCCAGAAAGTTGGAATATGGTTATCCTAAACCCTTTAAGGTAAATTATAGGGGATCCGACCATTAATCCATATTCCAACTTTCTGAAGTTCCCTTTAGAGTTTGGGCGCGGGACTCTACTATTTGCTTAAGAACCCCCCCAAAAAATAGAAAATATATTCCTTATGGGGGTACTATAGGGATTTTAATTTTTATCTTTTGGGGGTTTCTTAAGCAAATAGTAGGAAAAATAGAGGGTTCAGGGCTCTTGGGCTCCCATTTAAAGCCTCTGGCTCATCGGCTTAAGGCTGCTAAAAGATTTAGGGTTTCGGGTTTAGGGTTTAGGGTTTCGGGTTTCGGGTTTAGGGTTTAGGGTTTCGGGTTTAGGGTTTCGGGTTTAGGGTTTAGGATTTTTTGTGAGAGGACGGGGGCTGCACATCAGCAGGGACTTCAAATGGCTGTGAGGATCATGGAGGTGGTGAGACAACGGGGTAGAGGGTCCAACCACCCAAAAGGGATCTGTGCGACAGGGTCTTGGAGCCTCTTTGTGGATTTGGGTTTTGGGTTGGGGCATGCTGGACCTAAGGGTGGCTGGGGTGACGGGCTTGGCTTTTCGAGTGGTGGCTTTTGAAGTCTAGGTAATTACAAGAAATTGGAAAGATTGCGGCAGCGACAGCTCTTCTACCGCATTCTGCTTTTCAGTCTCGTGTTGATCCACACTACTATTGCTACTGCCGTTGCAAAATACTATCCGGCCCTGACGCTTCTGCGCCCTAGTGAAAACTTGCGTTTACAATACACCAAGATCCTTGCAACCCAATTAAACGTACCTACAATATGGTAAGTCTTCAAGCTCGGACTTGAAAGTCTTCAAGGCTAATTAGATCTGATAATTACACTGGAATAGCTTAGGTACAGCCCCCATACAGTAGGAGTCTATAATAGGGCTACTATTAACGTCCTACTATATCTATATTATGAATATTATTCAACTATTACTTAGAAGCTGCCCCCACCCTGTAATAGTGACCATAAGGATTATATTACTACTATATTAGGGCACTATTATATTCCTATTATACCACTATTACAGGGTGGGGGCAGCTTCTAAACTATTACTGAGTGGGGTTCGTACCTAAGGAATAGCTGAAAAGAGTCTTGACCTCAACCCAGGAAGGCCTGGCAAAAGCGGGGCAGCAGGTCTCGATACGTCACCCCAGGGATCTAAGGACTCATATATTAGTATGGTCTTTCGGCCCACAAACCTTAATATATGTCACATATTCAGGTGTTTGGGCCCAAAGACCATACTAAAGAAGGCTCTTGGGCTGTTTTGATGCCCAGACTAAAGCTAAAAATGCTTTTGAACAAAATGTTTCCCGGCCCAGTTGCCCTTACAAACCCGCAGGCTGACCTGACTCGACGATTCTGTCTCACTCGGGGGCGATAAAGCCCCTTCTAAAACCATGTATAGCCGTAATAGTAATCCTCCCCTCAAAGACTTTCGTACAACCACAACTCCTTTCAATAACCCAAGCCCCAACGCGCCTCAACACATATCCAACCCTCATGATGCACAACCTTTACGAGCCCGTCAGCCGTATCGGAATACAGCCCACTGCAAAAAATCTGGAAAGCCAGAACATACAACCAGAACCGACGCCAAGCGCATATAAGAAGTCCAAACCACCTAATCCCTGAACCATAGGCCCTAACCTCCAACACCACACCACCGGGCAGCCAAGTTGCCGTGAGTTCCTTTGGGTTGGCACCTCAAGAGGAGTGCTTCGCCAGCTTTTGGGGTTTGATGTTGAGTTTGAGCTGGAGTGTATTGAGTCTCGACTCACACGCTCGCACAAGGCTGGCATGGATTCCGGCATTAAGTCTTCTCAGCTTAATGGGTTTAGGGTCTAGGGTGAGCTTGTGTGTAATGTGTAGGACATTTTAGAGCAGTTTACTGTCGCAAGTGTCAGCATGTATGTAGCGTTTGCTTAAGGCTTCGGAGTTTGGGATGTTCGGTTTCTTGGGCATTGGATTTACGTTCTCACAACTCGGACAAGCCAGTTGAGGTCTCACTCACGGTTTGCAGTCGGCTACTGTGGAGACTTGTATGCATGGCGAGTCAGTCAGTGAGCTAGACTCTGCCAGGGATATTGACAGACATGTCTTCGGTCCAGGACACAAATGCATTTGCTCACTTGCTTTGGTTTTGCCAAGTTCAGACGTTGCTGCAAACCAGGCGACGTGTGGAGGTAAGCTCCCGAAGAGTGCTGAGCATGTCCTGACACTGGCACAGATTGGAGTTGGCATCGTGCAGAGCACTGTCGAAAGACGATGGTAATGCTGGCCTGTCAAACCCTGAGTGCTCAGCGTGCGCCTATGTATGGGGCTGTATAACAGGCCTTGTGAAGGACAACTTTCCGAAACAACAAGACATCGGTACCTTACCCCAGCACTTTGAGACACGGGCGTCCCGAGCATCAGTACAAGCAAAGAATTGAAACCCTATGAAACAAACACTGTAAAGAGCTTTAAAGACAAAGGAATCCGATCTCCTCGGGATCTGTCGGCTCACCTGCGTGTGACTTGTGACTTGAACTCTACACAAGTGAAGCTTTAGTAGAAGGGTCTCTTGAAGGCTTCGTGAGAGCTCTACAAGGGCTCAAACTTCTTATGCTTTGGGTTTCACTGCCTCACTTGCTCCGATACGGTAGGGCTCTAGAGATTGAGGGCTTTAGGGCTTCGGGGCTTAGGGAGGCCTGCATTCCGAATACACCGACTTGTAATTGGCAAAGGAACGCATCCACCTTATGACAATTATAGGGGCCTGAATGATTAATAAGGCCTTGCTGGTATATGTCAGCATGGAACAAATACAGGCATTCTAGCGGAACAATGCGACTCATTAGTGTCGGCTTGCATGCCATTTTCGGGACAGACACCGCATCGCCTCATATCGCTTGTAAGGCCTCACAGTTAGGGAACGATAAAGCTTCAGCTCACCGTACTCATGCAGAGCTCTGACTGCAAACCGAGACCGAACTCTAAGTTCGGGGTTGAGGGCTCAGGGAGTTAGGGCTTAGGGTTACCTAAACCCCGAAAAGTAGGCAAAATAATGGCCCCAAACCCTAAAAAGGGCTATCATTCTACGTACTTTTGGGGTCCAGGTACTTTGAACCCTAGGCATTCGGTTTCGACGAGGGGCTCGAAAGGCTATGGGACGTACTCGCGCTCGGGGCGTTCGGCAGTTGAGGGGTTAGCACTTGTTTCAGTCTCCTGCAACATCAGCCTGAAATCCTCAATGATTGAAACAGCTAAACCCTGAAAAAGTGCACGAAGTCTGCCGAGACGGTTTCATCAAAGCTGCCGTCCGAAAGGAAGATCACCTCAGCCAGGATTCGGGCATCGTAGGGTTGCTTTGTGACCGGACCTTGAGAAATCGTATCTCGGATTCATGAGAAGTTGGCAAGGTGTGCTATGACTGCAATAGGATCGCATATGAAACGGCGATCTTCAAGCGCAACCCTTGGCTCGATTGATTTTCCTTTTTCGGCAGATTGTGCTTCAAGTGCCTTTGAGTGCCGCAAAAACAAGCCCTAATCTAATAATCTGACACAGGCAGCCAGATCACAACCTGGCAATCCTAAATTGCAAACCTCAGATTCTAAATCCTACTTCAGTAAACTTCATGCTCAGTCCCGCAATATCTGGAGACCGACGTCTGAAGTAGAACTGGGCTATGGTTTTAATTTTATGGATTCTCACAAGCCTGGTGTACGACACCTTTTTCGAACTCCCCAGAATCTCAGAGCCCGGAAATTTCAAAACCCAGGAACGTCATCCGCACCGGAATCCTCTCATCCCAGAAACCCAGGCAGACCCGAAACCTTCCGACAGGGCCCTTGAAGGCGTTTTTGTCACTCGTGCTCGAGAAGTCAGACGAGGTCTCAGGAGAATTACAGCAAAGTTTACTATAACGGGTACCATGATGGGTTACGAGGTCCCGAGTGAAGGTGACTACACGCGGTGTTTACAGGGTACTAGGAGGCCTGGAACTGGAGACGACATCCGTCTCAACTATCCTCAGCACTTTCTGTTTGCATCCGGGCTCATCGCTGAGTATAGCACTGAAAACCGAAATCCCAACACCCGAAAAACGACCCTCGATCCAAATCCTTAAGAAAAACTACCGAAAAGCCTCAATGCCCTCCCCTAAACCCCTGTAGTACCCTTCTAGTAACGCTTATAGATCACGTATCGGATCCGTTATAGATCCCTCACAGGAACCCTGAAACCCTAAACCCTTAAAATGCTAAACCCTACACCCTCCACGCCCTGCTCAGCCGCGAGGCATCAATGGGCCGCTTCTTCTGGTCGGCTCGCGCGCACTGTGCCGCTGCGCGGAGTCCTCGGAAAGACAGCACCCATGCACTGAGAGGATTAGGAGCTAAGGGTTTGGGGATTACGGGGTTTAGGGATTAGGGGTTGAGGGTTTAGGGTTGATTTGGAGAGAAAAAAAAGTGGTTGAGGTTTCCTTGTTTCCATAAGACGGGAATTTTTGGCCTCCTACTTCGCCCAGTCTGTAACAGTTCCTTTGTGGGTTTTGTGTCTGGGCTTGAGGGCCGCATGACCAAGTACGCCAGGCAGCGTGGACGTTGTAGCGCTGTTTAGGGCGCTTAGTAGAGGACAAGAGACTCAGTAAGTTGGATTATTAGTAGGGTTCTACTTATAAGCCTCATTCAGGTACTTGTTACCCGACCTACTAAGTCCCATGATCCTCCAAGCAGACCTAAACTCCAGACCAATTTAGGGTTTAGGGTTTGGGGCTTCCGGGTTTAAGGGGGGACTGTGTTGCAGCTTCCACGATCCGCAAAGCGCTTAATATAGGGGCCTTAGTGATAAAAAGAAAGTTTGGAGGCCCATTATACTACAATTATAATGAGGAACCCCAAATAGTATAGGTCATCATTACAGTAAGGCCCCTACATCATGACTAATTAGGTCCTAGATAGCGCGAAAAGGAGGCCATGAGCAAGAAAGGGGTTCCCGTTACGGGCTCCTTAATAGGGTTGCTACAAGGGGTCCCTTTAAGGGCTCCGCTAAGGGACCCCGACGAAGGGGTCTTTAAAGGGGATTCGAAAGGTCCCAGCGAATAGCGACCTCACAAGTTGACTACCTACGGAAGGATACGCCTGATACAATAATCTAGAGGTCGATAAACGGTCAAGTGGCCATAATCCGCTGAAGACACACAGAAACGGGGTGGTTTAATATTCCATTGGGTTCGGACTCTGATACAAATCGAAAAGCCACTCAGGAAAAAACTGACGAAGGAGTTCCGAGGAATAGGGCCTGTTCATTTCCTCAGGTTTTCTGTGTGCACAGCCTTTCGGGGTTAGGGTTATAAGAATCTTAGCCAGCCACGCACTGGATTTAGTTAAATAATTAAAACATCATTTTATCTTCATCTTCGTCATCATCAAATCATCCGCGGAATCATCCTCAAATCATCCTCTGCCCCACCAATCATCATCTTATTATCATCGGGCTCCCAGGCGCATAAGTCACACACGAATAAACGCAAGGAGTACTTCCACGCATGCTTCCTCAAAGCCTCCTGCATCACCTGCGAACACAAGCCTAAGCAAACTTGTCTTTGAGGGGCCGTGTTTGTCAGTGCACGTATACGCTGCAAGTTTGTATGTGCATTCAAGAGGTCCACGTCCTATCGCAAGCACTCGGCAACACAGCCGGCAGCTAATGAGAATTCACTACCGAAAGAGCATCACACAACCATCTGGCTCAGATGACCGCTGCTAGCATACCGACCCGCTCCATCGCCTCACCTCTTCTCCACTACAGGGTTATGCTACAAGAACATAGTCAATCAATTGGCGCACTGTTCATCCTAGACCCTATAGGCCCTTAGGCGATACCCATCGAAAAACCGTGATGTGTTTGAACCGTGGCAACGGGGCGGAGGGGCCCGAGGATGAATTTTGGATAATCCGCGCAGGACGGAGGATGCCAAGAATGATGGTTTCAGGATAATTAAATGATGAAACGATAAACGGATGATGATTTGAGGATGATTTGGGGATGATTTGAGGATGGTTTGAAGATTTTCTGATGATTTTTTGATGATTTTCTGATGATTTTTTTGAAGATTTTCTGATGATTTCTTGATGATTTTTTGAAGATTCCCTGGGGCATTCACACATTTCCCGATTTCCCCACTCCCTGCCCCTGCCTGCCCCTGCCCTCCCCTCCCGGGCGCCCTGAAGATTTTTTGATGATTTTTTGATGATTCCCTGTGGCATTCACACATTTCCCGATTTCCCCACTCCCTGCCCCTGCCTACCCCTGCCCTCCCTTGCCTGGCGCCCCCCCTGCCTGGGCAACGACGGTTTGAGGCCGTGGCTCAGCGTCACCGAATCATCCTCCAATCTTGCCTTTTCCAAACTGCCATCCCAAAATCATCCTCAAATCCATCCCCTCCAATCCTGGTTTCCTCGAATCATCCTCTCCAGAACATCCTCGCCAGATCATCTGCGACCTGCGTGCCACAAAAACCGTCGATTCAACACGCCTGCGATCTCTGATGACCTGGTTCCATATCTGTTTCTGTTGTCTGCGCACACGATACGCGTCGCAATGCATTCCATAGCACAGTCTAGAGTCTAGAATATAGAGTCTGCAGAATCTAGAGTATAGAGGAAGTGTGGGGACTGGAGTGAACAGGGAGCATCTTCCAGCAGGAGGAAAAAGAAGCTTCGAGCAAATTCCATCCAATTTAATCTACATGTCACTGGTGTCACCATCAATAGCCACAACAACAATGTCCTGCAAGTGGAGAGTGCAGAGTTGACTACTCCTGATGATATGATGCTTCGACTTACTGATGGGGATGGTTCGTCGATGATGACTACGGATGAGGATGATTTTCGGATGATGTTTTCAACCAGGGTGAAAATGATGATGATGTTGGCCATGATTTGAGGATGGCCAGAACGATGATTTTTTGATAAACTAATTCATTTAGGCTATGCCAATGTGTCCACGCAAGAATCTTATAAGGTTAGGGGTTAAGGTTTCAGGGTTTAGGGACAGGCTTTCTGATGAGTTTCGGACCCCGCTGTCGGTTTTCTACGGAAAGCATCCAAGCGACCCTTGGCGTAGTAGGTCTGGCCCCATGGCTTCGGCACCTCAGCATCACCAGAGTTGGAAGACTACTTAGAGCTTCAGGTAGTAAGTAGAGTCGCAAGTAAGGTACGTACTTGGAGTTGTTGCTATCATTGCTGCTTAGACGAATCTGCAAGCTGGAGAAATGATGGACAGATCATCCATCCGTGCATTGGCTAAGGTAACTGTAGATCTATCTACGTCCAACCCTACTTAAAGCACTTATAACCCTACTTACTTCGAGTTGGAAGACTAGTACTTTAGGGCTTTGGGGCCACTTGGCAATTTCAAGACCAGGCCGGCCCAGGATGTCCCACAGTGTTCAATCTCATAAGCCTGATCTGACTGTATGAAGCCACAACGAAACACCCTGTAACAGGCTGTGCAGATGTAGATATGTTCATGTGTGTGTGTGTATACAGACATAGCAACACATGTTCGAGCGGCAAAAATTTTCCTTGTTCTGTCACTGGTCTGAGGTCTGGCCATTAGACATGAAAAATTTGCCTAAAGCCCGAACTCCGGACATCCCCAAGCCAAAGGCCAAGGCGCCCCCATCTTGGCCAAGTGCTTCTGTGCGACCTCGAGTGACGTCTCCTCCGTGGCACCAGCGTTCATGACCCCAATATGGAAGCCCTTAATAACTACCTATATTATCTCGGGGTTTCCTTAATATAATCAGAGTATAATGGGCCCCCAAAACCCTGTTCTAGTCGTTAAGGCCCCTATATTTAAAACCCGAACCAAAGGGTGCAAGCCAGGTGAGGCTATTGCTGCGTAGTCGTTTAGGGTTTAGGCTTCGGGACCGAAAACCCTAAACCGTCCATGGCTTAGGGTGTGTGTGTGGGGCCATTGGCCTGAGGAGCAAGTTTCTCAGACAAGGAGAGCTTGAAGGATCAGGGGACTCAGTAAGTAAGGAAAGAATAGCAAGGTGGCTATAATTGTACTGCTGACGGCGCGAGCACAGGGGCACGTCCCAAAAACCCTAAACTCCAGCTAAACCCTAAACACAAAGCTCTGGACCCTAAACCTATATGTGGGTCTTCGTATTTTGCAGAATGCCCTTAGAGGCTTTGAGGAATCGGAGGGAATGGAACCAGAGCAGCCTCTAAACCCGAAACCCTCGGAGATTTCGGACAACTTTTGGCTTTAGAAGGATTAGGGGGGGTTTAGGGCTGTCTTCATGCGAACCTCGAGACCTCAATAAGAAACGTCCATGATGCTTGGGACACGTGGCCCTATACTTGAACCTTGCATCACATCGTCCTGGCCTGAAACTTGATCTCTGCCGCATCGCTGAAAGTGATGAGGCTCATTTTGTCACTGACTCCCGTGCGGGCATTCTCCTTAATGCTCCAAGCTTGAGACAGCATCACTGAACAATGCCCCTAAAAACCGTCTCTTTGACAGAGACAGCAACCGGCACCTCCGCTAGGCTAGACATTACTCTGGCTCGTTGGACTACTGCTCGCTTGTTGATAGTAGTCGTCTTACCAGTATCGCTACCACAGTCTGTGGTCTCCTGCCAGGCGTCCGAGAAAGGCACCGGAACGTTGAACAGATGGTCTCCAGTGCGTATGGATCCAGCTACGCAGCCCCTTGTACTATGCAGAGAGGTCTGCAGAGTTTATAATTAAAATATGGTTTTGGGGCCCATCATACTAGAAATATAACAAGGAACCCCCAAAATAGTGTAGGTAATTATTGACGCCCCTATAATATTTGTTCTGCAAAGATCGGGGGGGGGGGTGTCCGAACTGGCAGCCCAAAAACTGTGGACGCGAGCTGCTTCACCTCGTTGAAGACCGCCTGAATTCGGGTAACTGTACCTGAGACCGGGGGAAGACCTTGAGGGTTTGGGGCTTAGGAGTTTAGGGTTTAAGGTTTAGGAGTTTAGGGTTTAGGGTCTCTAGGGTTCAGGGTTTAGGAGTTTAGGGTTTAGGGTTTAAGAGTTTCGGGTTTAGGGGGAAGAAGGGTTCTTGTTCAGACTTACTTTTATGAACTGACAAGGAGGAAAGACATGCAGTACTTCTCACTCACTCTCTCGCTCCCTCGCTCGCTCCCTCGCTCTCTCTCGCTCTCTCTCTCTCTCTCTCTCTCTGTCTCTCTCTCTTCTTCCCCGGGGCATGAGGGGAGTGCGAAACCCCTCGGCCTTAAAGGCCCCCCCGATGTTTGTGGGGCTTTTGTCTCTCTCTGTCTCTCTCTCTCTCTCTCTCTCTCTCTCTCTCTCTCTCTCTCTCTCTCTCTCTCTCTCTCTCTCTCTCTCTCTCTCTCTGTCTCTCTCTCTCTCCATGCATGTATGCATATATACATAAGTTATATAGAGCCACATGGCAACATCAATATGTGCATCCGACTCGTGCAAACCAAACGTAAGCTTCTTGCCGAGAACCATCTATAATCTATAAGCTCCCGGCTTCTGTGAGTTAGACTTCCGTCGCTCGTGAATTGCTTGGTTCACATCTCGGGCGTTGTGGAGGCGTCCATCTGTCTGGATCCTATGTATGGGCCTTACCAATTGAGATAGGGATGTTGGGGAATTTGTGAAATGCAAGTAAACCTAGGAAATAGTATGACTAAATGTTTTGCTTCTATATACCCCTGCTTACTCCCAAACCCCGATCAGAGGCCGAAACGAGCCGAAACCCGAAACCCTGAGCCCGAATTCCTAACCCCCCTGTGAATAAACCGCTGAACATTCAACCCGAAACTCGGAATCCCACAATAGTGAAAACCCTGACGCTGCAAGCGAAGCAAGCGTATGATGATGCACGGGCTCTGAGGACTAAGGACTTAAGTAGGCCTTGCTCAAAGGGGGCTTATTGTAAGTAGGTTTACATCGTAATCAACCACAGTTATGTCTAGATAGTCTGACTTACTAAGTCGCATGATCCTCCAAATAAGGTTTGGGGGACGACTAAACCCCACACATGCCGCGGCTTTGGGGTTAAGAGACTTTGGGTGACTTGGACAATACGGCTATCTGGGGTTTAGGAAGATTTTTGGCTTCGGAATCAGCCTGTGAGAGTAAGGAAGACGCCGTATCATTGCCAGAAACTCCCGCATGTCTGTTTGGATCGTGACCAGATCCCTGTGGTGATAAGTGTAGTCGGGAACATAGCACTCCAAAACAGGGGCGGCACGTGTCCCGGGCCGGTAGCCGCTTTAGTTAGGGTTTAAGAAGTTTAGGTAGCTCGACGCACCTTCACACCCCAAACCCCTTCAGCAACTTCCAAGGGCGGGCTGCATTTTTGGTCTGACGCCACGTTCTGCTGGCAATCCATCTCCTGGGCCAGCTCTACACTCAAGGGACTGCGACCCCTGTTGTTGTTATACCACTCAAATACCCCAAATCCCGGTTCAACTGTCCAATCTATTAAGGCTTTATGCTCATCTCAAAGCCAGGAGTCGCTCATCGAACCAGAAGTGTCGACGACCATGATGAAGTGCGATTCAATGGCCACTCTCCTTCTGCTGGCCTGCCAGGGATTGGCGTGCGGGGTTTACTGGGCCGCATGTAGGTGGCTTAATCATTCGAAGACTGTTTTTCATTTGTAAATAGGGGATAATAGGGGGATATTACAATTTTACGGAGTTACGTGCTTAGCTTCAGGAAGTTGTCATATAGGTGTGCAGGGTGCAGGATTGTCCGAAAGTGAAGCCCTCCAGGGTGCATCTACAAACCCTGCACTTTATCCCTGGACGACACAACAGCAACCTCAAAGAAGACCTCGAGAAACGATCCAATGAAGCTTCCCCATACATTCTTAGCCCTATACAGCTTGAACTGAAAGCAATCCCAAACCGTAAGCCGAAAACATCCTAATGACGGTCAAACCCAGGATGGCCTCATTGTGTAGCAGCGAGTCGCCCTGACATTTTGGCAGCAAGGTTATTGTGCAACTCCTACAGAAAGATCAAACAAAAGTAGGAGTGCTGGGTGCTCTTTCGCTGTTTGGAATCTACCATGGCTCCATGGCCTCAGTGCAGTCATGCTTCTCATCACTCCCATTTGGGTCCATTCTGGTTGAAGGATTGGGTAAAACTTTCCTTGCTTCAAGGAGCCCAGACATGGACCTCACGGAGCGTAATAAGATCTTGAGCAGAAGGATTCCTGTCCTGTAGTATTCTCTTTAGTAGGATCCTTATTATACGAACCCCCGAATAAGGTACCCCTAATTTTCCTATCACATGATACCGTTGCTGTTTTGGCAGACCACCGCATTTGTGACATACCTTTATGGTGCACTGCTCCGCATCTTGCTGCTACCTTTGCTGTGGTCAGTGTTGCCTTATTTGTAAGCAGTTGTTTTCAACGATTGTGAGTTACTATGACTAATTAAAAAAGACCAAACCCTAAACCCTGACTATTTAACATTTCTAGAGCCAGAAGCCCGACAGACGAAGCTACACTTGTTGAGGGCGCCTTCGGCTTAAACGTGAAGCCCATGTATCCAGCCGCAGACCCTATATCCTAGACCGAAAACGGTGCGAGAGAGCTGAACGATTTGGCTGGAAAAGTAGTTCTGGCTCTACAAAAGGTCGTCAGGCTGTTGAATAGACATTGGCGTAGGCTCCAGGCGAAGATGGGTCTAGAATGTAGAATCAGCATTGCTTTGTAAGAGCAGAAGAATTACAAGTACAACGAGTACAAGTGGGTTTGGGGATGCAGGGTAAATTGACTTCCTGCATGCGGGCTAGGCAGGGTTTTTGCTGACAAATATCAAACATCCGAACACGGCGCCATCGCACCTGAGACATGCTCGTAACGCTCGTGGTGGTGTCATCTATGACGGAGGAGCCTGCAAGATTCAGGTCGGAGTGCACAAAGACTCCAAAAACCACTCAATTGAGGATTTTTTATGAAGTCATTTTAGGGTTCCTTTTAAAGAATTAAGGGATATCCTTTTTCTTTAAGGATTTGGGAGTCTCTGGGACTCAAGAAGTCAAGGAACCCCGATATCGACCTTGTAAACAGCAAGACTCCTCCTGTACAAAGAAGTATAATCTAGGGGCCTTAGTGACTAAAATAGGGTTTGGGGGGCCATTTATACTATTTTTGTAGTAAGGAACCCCCAAAGTAATATTAAAGACAACACAAATGTTGAGAGCTTCCCCCCCATGTTTCCACAAGCCTCAGGCATCGACTCTGGCTCAGGATACTTGGATCAGGTCTCTTAGCTTAGACTTGGTCCTTGTTGAGGAAGTTGACGCGAGTTGCCACAAGAAGAAAAGCAGCCCTTTATCGCTTTGGAGGCCCCGAATCCGCTGGACGCAGCCGTTACGACGACGACACCGACGGGGACGAGGACGGGGACGACGAAATGCTTGCCATTACAACCATTACCAGAACAGCAGTTGGACAGCTTCGCACTCGTACAGTACGAGTACTATAGTACTACTGCGCAAGCTGGACTAGACTCACACTCTTAGTACAAAAGGCAATCAACCCGCAAACCCAACCTGAAATACTAAATGCTGCCAGTCTGCCTAGTTTTTGTCTTGCGATGCCGGGCATGTTCGGCAGGGGAGGCACCTCATCTCCCTCCTGACGGCCATTCATCCCAGGTTCTTCGTCCAGTCCGCATTACGAGCAAAGTCTGTTTAGGGGTTTAGGGTTTAGGGATAAGCAAGGCGCGAAACCACAGCCCTGGTTCCAATCAGACCATTCAGGTGTTATAAGGATCACAACCCGAAGAGTGTCTATAATGCAGCAGGACTTCAACAGCTAACCTCAGGTCATGATATGCACTTACTTCTCAGAATGCTGTCCACAAGCTGGCTTCTTGTTGGGGGGATTTGATTTAAGCTACCATAATAATAAGGAAATCCTTTTATTTACTATGGATGCCTTTTGTTTACTCTAGTTCCCCATTATGGTAACTTATATCTCAACCCTAAATTCCTTAAAAGGAACCCTTATAAAACCCTTAAAGGAACCCTACAGTATGGTAACCTAGACTACAGTAGAAGCCAGAAAGTTGGAACATCAGTATCCTCGTGCCCTCAAGGTAGAGTTTAGGGAATCCCATCACAACTCTAAACCTATGTTCCAACTTTCCGGCGATCACGATAAATTCCTTAAGAAGAGCCCAGCAAGGACATGTGGTCCTCCTCATCGAGGCTCGTCTCCATAACGTGGCGGTCCTGTGCTGCTTGCAGCGTAATTTCACTCCATGGTTGAGGGCCTTTACGGCCCTTTAGGGTATAGGGGTTTAGGCTTTCGGGGTTTAGGGGTTTAGGGTTTACGGTTTACACTCTCGCCACTCGGACAAGCCAGACGAGGGCACGGTGCGTAGTTAAAGGGCTAAGGTTCAGGGTTGTGCTTTTTAAAATGCAGCAGTTCCCCCTCTCGTCAGGCACACTCGATAGGGTTCCTTGCCTCGGCCCGCGAAGTACACTGAAGCACACTGAGCCTACATCCAATATACACTTTGGCTCCTGGACTCCGGAAACACAGTCCTCTTCATCGTCATCATCGTCGTCGTCCTCATCCGCAAGGTGGTCGTCATGGCCTGCGAGGCAACTCCGAGCTAACCCGGCCCGATGTGTCGTTCTAGATTCTAGAGTCTAAGTACGCCCGAACGAAAGTGCTTTTGGAAGACCGTCGACGAAATTCTGGGGGTTGGGTTTGCGTTTTTGCCGAAACAGCTCCTGGAGACACGAATGCCCATGCACGTGCAGCGGGACTTGCAGAGGTCATGGCCTGCCATGCGAAGCAGATACTCAGCCAAATTGGCGTGTCCGAGTTTCATGTGGGAGTTTCGGAAAATGAGGGACCCTAATATAGTACCCTAAATAGTAGGATGCTTATGATAAGGGCCCCAAAGTAAGGTACCCTAATTTTCGGAAACTCCCATGTCTCAGATGCCAAGCTTTGAACCAACACCAGTACCTTCGACTAACGTCTTGCTCAACCCGCAGCACCCCAACTCGGCAAACACTTTTACAGTATCGTTCACGAAACGTCTTCGGTTCTCCAAAGTCAATCGCCGAAACAATCCATGTTTAACTGGACCGAAACTCAAACCTAATCAGCCACACCAGTTTAAGGACGGACAATTAACACTTTGTACATGGTAATGATAAGGGTAAGTTTCGAACGGATCGTCTCAGTAGCGCAGCTAGTTAGTAGCCTTTGTCAGGGCAAAATTGGACACAGCAGTTACTGCATAGCACAAAGCTTAGGGACCAATGATCTTGGAGCTTTCATAACTAGAATAGAGTCTCGCGGTATAGTCTACTACATCTACAATAATGGCCCTTACTATATAGCTGTTCCGACCCCGTTTTCGAACAGAGCCGGCCCTAGACCCTAAAGCCCCCCTTTTGCAACAGGTTTACCACTTCGCCCGGAATTGGAGCAAGCAGCCCTACCCTAAACCCTCCCTAAACCCTAAACCCTAAACCCAGCGGAAAACAGAGCAGGCCTGAATTTGCTGGCGCCGCCGGCATCGGTTGGTCAGCGCCCTCGGTGTCCTCCCAGGCCTGACCCAGAGACTCCAAAACCACTTAATTAAGGAATATACCTTTATTAAAAATAAAAAAAATAATAATAATGATAATAATAGTAATAACAATAATAATAATAATATTAGGGCTCCTATAATTGAAGGTATAATCCTCAATTAAGGAGTACTGGGATCTTTGGGGACAAACGACTGGAAACAACAAACAAACGGTTTGATTTGCGATGAGGGCGGATTTGGATTTTTCCACTCTTTTTCCCTCCTAGGCTTGAGGGTTTAGGGAAAACACCGTTAGGGGTTTAGGGTTGAGGGTTCAAGGGAATGAGGAGCATTTAGGGCTTCTATAGTAGCGGATTTGTTTAAGCATTGCCAGAACCGCCCAATTAAGGGTTCTATGATACAAGGGTTTGAATAGCTAGAAGGCTTCTGCCACATGAGGGCCTCAATGAAAAGAAGAGCATTCTGGATGCTATTTCAGGAGGGGTTTCATGGCAATTGTTAGAATACGGGGCTTGGAGTGGCATCATTACATAGGAACGATAAGAGATCCTGTGACTTATTCAGACCTCCATACTCAGGGCTTTCAGGCTGTGCGAAGGGGCTTTACTTTAAGTTCTTAACCTGTTAAGCTTCGCGCTTCTGAAGTTCGGTGGGTTATCGTTGCAGGTCTGGTGTTCTTGAGCTCGGTTCCACCAGTAGCCCCTCAATAACGGAGCTACTTTTTTTTTCTAATATTTACTGTAATCAGGACACCTCAGAATACAAAAATCAACGGGCTACTACTGGGGAATCTATAGTGGGGTAGTCATGAGACCTTCGGGGTTGGAGGCTTCCGGGCTCCTAGGCATGAAGCTATACCCTGACCTTCAGACATACTTGTCCAGTATCCTGGATGAACTAACCCTCTACTTTTGGGATTGTACTATATTGGAGTTACGGCTGCATCTTCGTCTCTACATCTTGGGTTGTGTTATGTTGGGGTTACAGTACCCAAAACAGGCCAAAGGCTACCCTACTCTACTAAGAAGACATCTTCATCTCACGTAATTAACCCTTTAACCCTAATCCCTAACCTCTCAACCCGTAAACCCTAAACTCTAAACCCCTAAACTCTCTCTCTCCCTCACAGACACTCGAAGCGTCAGGCCTGGTCGAAGGGCAACATCTGCGCCACTCGTGAAACTACAGATAGGAAAACTCTTGAAACTCTTTTCCCTGAACCCCTAAAGCCTAAACCCCTAAACCCTAAACTCCTAAAGCCTCTTGAGAGGGCTCCAAGCCTTGAAGATGTCGTCGGAACCTTGCTGTGCCCCCTGCAACCTTCTCGCCTGCGACGGGGCGGCGAGCTGACTGAAAGATCGAGGGCTTGGGGGGGCTGTCGGGATACAGGGTTTCGGGCTTCGAGTTACCGGTTTTCGCTCTTTGTTCATACTGGATGGACTCAAGTCTAGCCAGACCTAAAGCTTCAGCCCTAACTTTAAACCCTAGACCCGCAAGGCCGTGCGGTTTTGAGCTTAGGTCTTCGAGCGCGGATGAAGATATCAGAGGCTCATGTAGGTTGGGTAGTAACAGTCTATATCGGGGGTCATATCAGGGGCTATATATACATATATATATATATATGTATTTTTGTATATGTATATATATATATATATATACATATATATATATATATATATATATATATGGTGATATTGTGAATGCTATCCGACCTTTACGGGGTGCCCTAAAAAGGACATAAGAACCAGCAGTTTACAAGGATATACCTACCCTGTTGGGCTTCATGATAAAGCGATTTATGAGGGATATCCCTATCCTGATTTGTGCTTGTGACTGAGATATAGGGTTTCAGGCTGATCAGGGTGTATGACTTGAAGGTTTAGACGAGCTTTGGCTTCTCGCCGCCTTTGCTCCAAGGGTCATGGAGCCTGGGAAGCAAGGTACACCTTACATTAGATGTACCACAACCTATTGTACCCTAGACTCTAGAAGTTGCACCAGTGGCTTGTATGACTGACTTGTCTGTCCACCCTGCCTGAGGAAGCCTTGTTCCTCTGGCATGTATGTATCTCCACCTACATAAAAACAAGCTTTTCCAGGGTCTCCAGCTGTAGCTTGCGGCTGGCAGCTGTGCAGAGGCTTCTTTTCCTTACGCCACACCTAATAACATGGCCCAACCAATTCAACTTTTGGACAGATCTCGGGCTGGCCGTTCCATAGATCCATTCCGGATTCTTTTATCATTCTAACACACCCTAAACCCCAAACCCTGAACCCTAAACCTTACACCCTCAACCCTGAACCCATGAAGCGGCAGGACACCAGGGCCCCAGCGTGCGCGTTGGATTTGCTCTGGCTCCGGACCTGCATCTCCTCTGGCATCGAAAGCAAACCCCTTACTGGGCCATATGAAGCTTGGGGCCTAGGGTTTATTGTTGATACCTGTAACTTCAAGTCCATATACGGCTTGAAGGGTTCCACCACATGTAATTAGGGAGTCGTGACATACTGTGTTGCAGGGTAGTGGCTTCTTGTAGGTCATGGTGGGAGCTGCTGCGCCGCCATTCGGAGAGAGCAGCGTCACTTGCACATGATTTTCTGTCGTTATCAAGGCCGAGACCTCAACCCTAGTGCTTCCGCTGTGTCTCGATTTGGCTTCTTCGAGAGATTTCGGTCTTTGGGGCTGGGGCTTGGAGGGCTTCGCAGGTTCAGTTTGGATGCTGCGGCTCCGCAACTACAACGCAAACCGTGCAGACAGAATGCATAATCAGGAAGACTGTGGCGACCGGCCGACTCCAGCGGAAAGGCAGCCTAAATCAGCCTCATTACTATTGAGTATACCGTATGCTATTTCGCCCTGGGCCCCCAAGACCTTCAAGTCCAGACACCGGCTGTGCACCATTTATGCTTCGTCTTCCAACTTGGCCCGGCTGCTCATGCGAGCAAGAACACAATCGACCTCTTGGTGCACAATCAACCAGAACTACGGAAAATACGCATAAGCAACCCCACAACATGGTACTAGCAATCATTCAGGCCCCCGTGTTAAACCCAGAGGGAAGGGTATCGAGAGCTGACTGATTCAGATACAGTTTGAGGGGGGGAAGCTCCAGCATGGAACAAAGCTGGGACTACAAAGGTGGTCAGGGTTTGACAGGCTGGTCAGGAGGAGTTCTAGGCTCCGCCGGCAGGTCCTTGATATAAAGCTCCTTGATCTCCCTGTTGAGCTTCTCCATGTCCTGGTTTTGGCAACTGCGGGTTTTGGGCTTTGAAATTACTGGGTTCTTATCAAGGAACTAAGGAAGCCACATTATCTACTATGACTACAGATCCCTACTATGGTAACTTATGTTTAAACTCCTGAACAAGAACCTAGTTTTGGATTTCCCTGATCCTGCAAGCCAAGGCTAAACCACATAATGGGTTCGAGGTTTAGGATTAGTGTTTTTGGTGGGTTTGGGGCGTAGGGTTTCCCTGATCCTTCAAGGAGCACCCAGCCTGGCCAACTTTGTTCTGCTTCCCGCGGCTGTTCTTGTCGCCGGCCCAGCTTTCAATGAGATGGAGGCCTCCGAACCGTACGACTTTGGGTTTAGGGTTCAGGGGTTCAGGGGTTTAGGGGTTTAGGGGTTTAGGGTTTAGGGGTTTAGGGTTTTTTTGGCTAGGGTTTCGCTAGCTGTTGCGATTATCCACTGTTCTGTACTACTTACGAGCACTCTTAGTGAATGACATCTCAATCATCCTAGGAAACGCTCCCTGTGACACATGTAAGATCGTTCCGGAATCATGCGCCGCCCAGCAACCTCGGCCTCAAGCAATTGAGATGCGAAGAAGAAATGATCTTCTCGTGAAACTTCTTCAGCATCTTGCATGACCGAAAGAAATCAGTCGTGATCGTGATGAGGTCTTCATTGACCTCCAAAGGAATCGGCAGCCAAGCAACTGCCTTCCTCTTGTCCAGCTTGACCACAGGATACATTCCTCTGAACATGGCTACCTGATTGGTTGTACCACATTCGATACCAAAGGGCTTGTCACTCGAAGCAAAGCCCCCTGAACCGGGTCGAAGAAGATCCGAGAGCGTGACCTTCATGAAAGAAGACCCCAACCTGTCTCCGGACGGCTTCAAGGAAGCCAAGCGTTCCTTTGAGGCAGCGGCTTTCTCAATCTGTTGCCCTGGCGGAAGCGCTTCCATGTCTGAGTCTCTGATTTCAATGGCATCAGAATCGCCTTCTGGGCTCACCAACAGGTGGGTGTACCAGCTGTCAAGTATCATCCCCGGCTTGGGCTTAACCTAAACCCTGAAACCCATGAACCCTAAATCCTAACTTAAGCTCTCGTGTGCAGCACGGGTTTGGCAAAGCTGTCGCTTTCGGGAAAATCGGAAGCACTTCATGACAACCCGGGCCAGCACTCTGTAATGCGGGAGTCGGACCAATGAGTCTTGGCTAACTTCTGCACCCCTCCTGTTTAGCTAACCTGTCCGCCTCCTTAGTATAGCTAATGAAGAGAAACCCAAAAAGTTAAAGTCCACGGAGCCAACCAGAAGAACGCCAAGGAGTAAGAGCCCTAAGCCCTAAACCCACATAACCCCAGTACCATGCACAGCCAGGCCTGATTCTAATCGTTTGGGGCACTGCTTTAAGACCTACTTAAGGGATGAGGGGATGTAGTAAGTAGTTATGAGTAAGTTAGCGTTAGCAAAAATTTTAATCTACCTATAGCCCCAATTTAAAGTACTTATAACCCTATTTGCTAAGTCCCATGATCTTCTGACGAACCCTCGGCTGAGTTCGGAGGGCCGCAGGTAGGTTTCAACAGGCAGCGCTTTAGAATAGTCCAGAGTTCGAAGGCGGCTTTCGGTTACGACCTGAGGCCTTGAACGCCGTTGCCTTGAACTCTATCCTGGGGCACCTCAATCTACGTTCTACGAACCTCCCCAAACCCCATACCGAAGCATCTGACACTGAATTCTTCGCTGTCTTAGTCGTGGCCTCTTCCTAGGCCAACACGTCCAGATCACCACTCGCCCTCCTAAACCCGAAACAAGCCCGAAGCACAACTCCCTCCAACAGAAACCCACAAAGCGGGCCTAGTCTAGGCCCGATTTCGTAAAGCTGCTTCTCCGCGGCCTGACTCTCAATTTCGTGCATTGAGGAGCGAGGGTTTTCAGCCTCTCGGGTTTCTGACTAACTTTTACGGATATTTCGGTTCTGTCACATGTCCATCTCAACAGTGACAATATGAGGGAAACTTCAAAAGTATTCTCTGAGGAATAAGGCAGGCCGATAAGAAAGACGAGAACAAGGAAACATGAACAGAACATGTGAGGACAAAACTACAGCCTGCGATAAACTGCAAACGAAAACATGACCAAGCCAAAGGACAACCTAGGAAGGCAAGTGGCGAAAAACAAGTCTAGGACAAACTTGAAATAGAAAAGTAACGTCCGTGTCTAAGAAACAACAACCTACTTCTACTACATGTTTCTGCACTATACGCATCTATCAAGAAAATGTTGGCGGGCCGGCTGCATCGATTTTGCTTGATCCCTCTGCCTTCCGAACGCTTATCTGACTTCCCGAAGGTTGGCAAACTTCTGATCCCTTTCTTGTATAGTAGTACAATCATGCATGAAGAAACCCCAAGGGATAGTTAGTGGTGAGTACACAAGCTTCTACAGAAGAAAGTTAGGCCTTGGAGTTTCAGCATGTTCATGGGCCTCCCTGAACCCTGAATACGAATCTCAAAATCTTAACCTTGCGAGCCCTAGACCAGAAACGGTTCATGGGTTTTGGGTGTTGGGACTAAGGTGCCGACGATTTCTCTTCTACAATGATACTTCTTCAAACTTGTTGTGCCGGACGAAAACCAGCTTGTATCGTACCTTGTTTCAAAATGATGGCTATCAACCCATGAAAAATTAGACTGTGGAGACTGCGCTTGATGGATGCGGAAAGACCCCGTCAGGCCGATTGCCGGAGATCTGCAAAAGGGGCAGCCCACCCTAGACCCTAAACCCCTAAAGCTCCACTATCTTCGGGGTACCAGGCTCGGCAAATCTGAGCCAACATCAGAACGAGCAAGTACATATCACGATACAAGGCACACGACGCCCAATATACCATAACATACCAAAACCATAAAATCGTACACTCATGTGGTGCATGCAATGTTCATACTCGCACCAAAGCTTAAGCCCCTATGCAGGTGGGGTAGTGGCGGTTGGGGGGGCAGGTGGGGTTGGTGGGGTGGGTGGGGTGGATGGGTCGGTCGGGTAGGTCGGGTAGGTGGGGTAGGTTGGGGTAGGTGGGGTGGGTGGGGTAGGTGCGGTAGGTGGGGTGGGGGAGGTGGGGTAGGGTGGTGGGGTGGGGTAGGTGCGGTAGGTGGGGTGGGGGAGGTGGGGTAGGGTGGTGGGGTGGGGTAGGTGGGAGGTGGGGTAGGCGGGTAGGTCGGATAGGTAGGAAAAAGTTACGTCTAAGAGGAAAGAAGTTACATGTAAGAGATAAAGGGTTACAACTCAGCCTGCTACCTTATTCTCGTGGTAGTAGGGAACAACAACTGACTGCATGACTCACGCATGCGATTTTGCGCACATGCAGTTCTGGAACTCTTTGCACAGGAAACCGCCGCTCAAAGCTCGAGTCCGTCAATGACATGACTTTGGCAAGTTTCCTGGAGCAGCTATTCCTTTCTAGAACATGCAAACGACGACGCAAACGAGCGAAGCTGTAGCCGAGCATCTGAGGGAGGTATACAATCATGGCACAAACCTCGCTAGATGAAAAGGAATCTTGCAGAAACTGCAGCTTGGGCCACAAGTTGCCCTGGACGCTGCAGCCCAGGAGCGCGGGAAACGTTGCAATGACTTTAGCCACCTGCGGCTGGCTCAGTCCCACATCTTCAAGCCAAGCCACCGTAGGTTTCAGATTCGCCTCGATGCTATATCCCAAAACTGAAGGCGCTGCAGCTATGACTTTGACCACTTGCGGCTGGCTCAGTCCCACATCTTCAAGCCACGCGACAGTAGGTTTCAGATTCGCCACGATGCTGCATCCCAAAACTTGAGGCTTAGCAGCTATGACTTTGGCCACTTGCGCCTGGCTCAGGCCCACATCTTCAAGCCAAGCCACCGTAGGTTTCAGATTCGCCTCGATGCTATATCCCAAAACTGAAGGCGCTGCAGCTATGACTTTGGCCACCTGCGGCTGGCTCAGTCCTACATCTTCAAGCCACGCGACAGTAGGTTTCAGATTCGCCACGATGCTGCATCCCAAAACTTGAGGCTTAGCAGCTATGACTTTGGCCACTTGCGCCTGGCTCAGGCCCACATCTTCAAGCCAAGCCACCGTAGGTTTCAGATTCGCCTCGATGCTATATCCCAAAACTGAAGGCGTTGCAGCTATGACTTTGGCCACTTGCGCCTGGCTCAGGCCCACATCTTCAAGCCAAGCCACCGTAGGTTTCAGATTCGCCTCGATGCTATATCCCAAAACTGAAGGCGCTGCAGCTATGACTTTGGCCACCTGCGGCTGGCTCAGTCCTACATCTTCAAGCCACGCCACAGTAGGTTTCAGATTCGCCACGATGCTGCATCCCAAAACTTGAGGCTTAGCAGCTATGACTTTGGCCACTTGCGCCTGGCTCAGGCCCACATCTTCAAGCCAAGCCACCGTAGGTTTCAGATTCGCCTCGATGCTATATCCCAAAACTGAAGGCGTTGCAGCTATGACTTTGGCCACTTGCGCCTGGCTCAGGCCCACATCTTCAAGCCAAGCCACCGTAGGTTTCAGATTCGCCTCGATGCTATATCCCAAAACTGAAGGCGCTGCAGCTATGACTTTGGCCACCTGCGGCTGGCTCAGTCCTACATCTTCAAGCCACGCCACGGTAGGTTTCAGATTCGCCTCGATGCTGAGGCCCAGCACAGAAGGAAAACACGCCACAACTTTAGCCACTTGACCTTTGCTCAAGCCCACATCCTCAAGCCACGCCAATGTGGGCTTCATTCTGGTCTCGATGCTGCAACCCCAAATTGCCGGAAATTTACGCGCAAGAAGTTGTGTGTCCACAGTAGGTAGCTCTGCTTGAAGAAATATCTGCATGTTTGCACGCTTGACCTCCTGGTCGGTTGTGAGGACAGCCTTGCGCACAAACTCGTGTGACTTATGGAAGTCATGGCTTCCGTCGTCGGATTCGAAGAGTCGTAGTCGCTCGTAAACTTCCGGAAGCATTTCGTCTTTCAGCTCGCTCAACAGGGCCTGCACTGTCAGGACAACAGCCTTCAGCAGCGACGGTTTGTGGCCTGCACGCCAAACATCCACTAACATCTCCAACCGGCCATCCGAGCGTCCCAACTCACGGGCGGAGTGGCCAAGTCGCAGTACTCGCGAGCCTTCCGGCGCATATCTCAGCAGAGCTTCAGTCTTTCGTGCATCGGCTTTGAAGCCCTGTTCGTCATAGTGCCGCCAGTGCCCGTCATACTCCACAAACAAAGCAGTGCCCTCCTTTCTCAACACGCCATATGCAGACAGATCCGGGCACAGCCAGCGTGAGCCCCATGTCTCCGAAGGCTCCACCGGAAAGTCCCGGAAGAGCTCAGCAATGGGTTTCTCCGGCATCAGGAGCACCGCCAGATGGGACAAGAACTCGACCTCTGCAGAGCTTCGGTGCACCGTCCGAGCCCTTCCTTTCTTCCACCATGAAGGCCCAGGACAAGCCGCGAGGCCCAATGCAAAGAAGGGCAACAACAAAAGCTTTCCACAAGATTTCCATGAGCCCTTATGCCGGCTCATGGTCCCTTCAGGTGGCTGGAGGCTGGAAGGTGTAAAAGCTGCGCAGCACGGCGAGATGTACCACTTGTTGACACAGGGGGCCAACTCTTTGACTGCACCTACAATACCATCCCATCCCACATCTGCACGACACAGTTCTAGTCCATGGTGGGGATAGTATTAAAATCAATATGTATATGTCTATTCAAGTCTATTCCTTCTTGGTCTAAGTGCCCATTAACATGTAAAATCTTCCCCAACTATGACCAAGAGTTTACCTGCCGGCACGGGCAAAGAGAGCCGATGAATCTGCAGTTGGTGAACGCTAGAAAGGTCGTTTGGCAAGCGGGTCCTGCTCTAATCTTGTACTGAATACTCCCTAAAACCCTAAACCCTAAACCCAAACTTAGATAGATTCGCATCGATGTTCGTGCTACTGCATGAGCCCCTTTTCTCCGAAGCTTTTGAACCCCCCAATGTGTAAATGAACAGATGGGCGAGAGATTGCAGCGGGTCCGAGGGTCCCGCAACATTGAGGCCTTGCTGTCTTGGACTCCAAAGAGCACAAAACATCGTAATATGGGGCCCTTAGTGATTGGAATGGGTTTTGGGGCCTTTACACTATACTCAGGAACCCCCCAAAATACCCTATATTTACCATTCTTGGCAGGGCCTCTGGCACGTTATTAAAACGCGCTACATCCGGAAGTGTAAGTCTGGAGCCTTGGTGAAGGAGTTCTATAGGGGATGTTTTTAGTAGGTATTCCTACCTTTTTTACATCTGGACTTGATGAGACCTAAGGCCCAAACCCTATTTCCGAAAATCCTAAACCCCACAACACCATATTCCATTGGGCTCTCTGGTCTTCGCCTGCCCCAGCCGAAACTTCATGGAGAAAGAAGCCACCTGGACCAGGGGCAGGGGTTTAGGAGATATGAAAATTAAAAATAGGAATCTAAAGTGAATAATGCGGTTTCCTTGTTATGGTACCTTAAATTAAACTCCCTTAGCAAGAACCCAGTCATAGGGCTTAAGGTTGAGAGCTACGAGCTGTCCTTTCAATAAGGTTGTGAACTTGCGGATTCACTGTTTGTTCACTGAACCACTTGCAGAGGCGCAACACGTTTGGCACCTGACGTAGAGATGGGAGTATAGCGGCCCTACCAGGACAGTATCTCATGCTAGAAGGTTAAGGCAAGCTGTCAATTTTACACCCTCAGCCCGGCAGCTACTCCTTAATAAGCCAGTGCTTCAAACCTTTGACATTTGAACCCGGAGTTTAATGATGCCAGGAAGAGAGACTCAATCTCACGAACACAAACCATATGTAAACCCTCAACCAGTGAGGTGAGGCATCCAACCTGCCAACGGCAGCTGCTGGTAATAAATCCACCCCAGAGCTGAGCCTAAGTTCAAAGCCCTAAACCGCAGTCAGATCCACAAGCCTTGTAGTCTGAAGGGTTTGGAGCTTGCCGCAGTAAGATAAGCCCTCAACCCTCCCAAAGACTCTATGGCTCTATGGATCACCACATCTAAACTCTAACTCGGCGTCGCTCGCGAAGGATCCCTGCTACAACTTCAGAAACATGAAACTTCTCGGGCGAAGCCCGAAATCTAACCCTGCAGAGCGAGATTCGAGGACTTAGGTTTCGGTTTGGGCTTGGGGTTTTGAGAGGCTTATCCATTTTTGACTTTGAACAGCCATCGCAAGGAGCCCTATACCGAGCCTTATACGTCGATAGTTGGGCACATGCTACAAGCAAGGGCTCATGCGGCCCTCGAAGAAACAAAACAAACAAACTCAACCCTGTAAAGGCACAAACCTCCAAACCCTTTTGCAGCAGGCTTCTAAAAACCCTTTTGCAGCTGGCTTGCAACGTCACGCCAGGACAGCTGACTCGCTCCTTCTCAAAACCCTCAACCCCAAACCCCAAATGCCTTAAAGGTCCTAAACCCTTTCCCCGAAAGGCCCTAAACCTTAAGCCCCTAAAGCCTCCGAAAAGCCCGAAAGCCCAAAAGGCCCCTAAACCCCAAACCCCAGGGATCTTCCCCAGAGTGTCCGGGCCTGCTGCTTGTACTGGTCCACGCGGAAGCTCGTCATGATCCCGCCTCGGCTTTAAATTTGTCCCTCCCCTTCGCCTTTGGAATGTGCTTCGGGGAGTGGTCGTGTTTGGGGTTTAGGGGTTTCGGGGTTTGGGAAGGTTTAGGGTTTTTTTCCCTCTCGCATGGCTGGCATCAATGTCCACAGGCGAGGATTAGGTTTAGGGTTTGGGTTTGGGGCTTTGGAGTTTTTGGGGCAAAGCTCGGGGCTTCAGGCCTACCAGGGTCCGAAGCGGTCTCTTTGCAGACTGGCAGCAGGCGGCTCGGACTGGCTTGTCCCAGGAACCTGCCACTGTAGATATTGGTGTTTGCTTAGTTGCTGAGTTCATAAGCCCCAAAAAGTGCACACGTTCAGTTTTATAGTGGGTAATATTCTCTCAAAAAGTGTAAAGTGTATCCACCCAGCTACTAAGTTTTAGGTTTGGGGTTCGAAAGACAAAGGTGACTCAGGGCTCTGGAACCTGCCACTGTAAGTTGCCTTTTGTGAGGCTTGACATTCGAAATAAGAAAGGTCTACGGTCCATTAGGCCTGGGGTTGGAGAAAAAGATGTCTCTGGTTTAGGGTTTAGGATTCCAGGTCGAGGCTATTGGGTTTCCAACTTTTGGGCTTCTACCGTAAGGAGACTACAGTACAAAGCAGACCCGACAACAATTAAAAACAAACCTACGGAGACTGTAGTACTAAGCAGGGCCTGTTTACTATAACTGCATTTCTTATACCCCGGCTTACTAAGTCCCCTGATCCTCTAAATAGATCCTAAATAGTACAAAGCAGACCCTGGTCCCCTCCCGCCTTCTTTGCACTTTCTGACGAAGTTGGCTTGACTTCGCCTCAGTCGACTGCCGAAGCTACCCTGCGAACCCAATACACCTCAATTGAGGAACGTACCGTAAATCTCTTTTAAGCCCAAATTGGCCGGTCTAGCTAAGTTGCTACCTGCAACCTTAAGCATAAACTGCAAACGTAAGCTGCGGCGCTCGGCTACTCAACAGACTGGAGGGTTGTTCAAAGTTTGCTTAACCCCCCTGCTGAAACTCCGCAGCCCTGTAAGAAATCCGGGGCCCCAACCCCAGAACAGAGTTCTTAACAAAACACGTTATATGGCAATACTTGGGGTTGGGGTAGAATAGTGTTGAGGATTTACGGTTTAGGCTTCCGGTTAAAGAATTCCTTTCCTAATCGCCAATTGGGACGAAATCCTTGGCCTCGGCCCTTGTCAGCATCAAGTTCTCTGCATAAGAATCAACTTCAGACCCCTACCTGACAATTTGGAAGATGCCTTGTATTGTAGGTTAAGGAGGTCTACTTCTTAATTAAGGAGTCCTCGACCCTCGTAGCTTGCTGACCCAATGTCATCACAAGCAAACTGACGAGGTCAAAGTGTGGTTGAAACGCAGACTCCAACAAATCCTTGTCTGATATGAACGAACCTCAAACCTTTCCGTACGAGGTCTGTCTGAAACCTTAAACTCCTCAACACTAAACCCTGTGAACCACCCTAAAGTCCGTCTGGGCACAGGTGGAGGATCTCCAACCAAGTAAACCCGTCGCTGAGGATGCCAAACATCTCCTGGGTCGCGGCTGTAGGGTTCGGGTTTAAGTTTCAGAAGCAGGGTTGAGGAGGGGTGGTGTTTAGGGTTTAGGGCTCACTGTTTAGGGTTTCGGGTGTTTCTTTGACGAGAGGCCCTGACTCATGGAGCGCCTGTTTCACAGTCATAGTTTCATCATACAGGCTCCGGAAGCCCGCAACCATGTCCGAATGCATCCGACCATCTTAAACTCTGCAATCACCGTACAACCTTCAGTCTGCATCTGGAGTTGGAGGCATCTACGTCTCCCCAGATTTAGGTCTACGTAGAGCTGGGGGAATGCAAAGCCTGCCGAGGCCCCTCAAATGCCATACGTGTTAGTATGGTCGATCATACTCTCCTACCATGACTATAACATAGCGTAATTACCATCGAATGAATTAAGCTTACCGTTCCGAAGCACCCCGTCTGCAGAATCGAGCAAGGGTCGTTCCGCTCGACGTCGGGAAGCTGCAGGGTCTGAATCCATTCCCTGCAGGGTGCACACTCTCTCGCGTTACCCGCGGGATAAGGGCAACATTCACGATTCGGTCTCCCCTCCAATTTCTTCCGCAAGAACAAGGCAATGGAAGTAAGTTGGAATACCCCCGGACAACAATCACGATTCGTGTCTCCCCTCCAATTTCTTCCGCAAGAATAAGGAAATGGAAGTTGGAATACCCCCGGACTCCCGGACAACAATCACGATTCGTGTCTCCCCTCCAATTTCTTCCGCAAGAACAAAGAAATAGAAGTTCGAATTCCCAGAATAATGGTCATTGAAGTTATTGCTACTTACAATCATCGAATCAAACTGGTACTCCAGGGCTCGGGGGGTCCAACGTAATCCCAAGGCCCTCAGCGCCCAAAAAGCCCCCAACACAGGGTCTTCCTCAAAAGTGAAAACATAGTGTGTGTATGTTTATGTATATATATATATATATACAAAAGTCGATAAGCAACCCCAAAATACTATTTGGCAGTAAACCCTAAACCATAAACCCCTAATTTCGGCTGCCGAAAATGGGGGACCTAAGGACCCCAAAATAAGGTACGAGCACCCCTCATTTCCGAAAACCCCGCATATGCGGCTGGAAGGAGGGAGGCCCCTCAAACTGCAGCGGGGTCCTGTTGCAGGCTCGGGGGACGTACGGTGGGTGGACAAAATCCTGCATGACCCATAATAAGGAATATACCATAGTTCCCATAGTTTAGGGTCCTTAAGGTAATGCAGGATTTTGTCCACCAACAGTAGTAAGCAGGTAATCCCCCGTAGAGTGATAAGTAAGCTAAAAACCGTTTCAGTTGGGGTCATCATGATGAGAACTCTACAAGACAACATGCTTAGAACTCTATACAAGAAAATTAACTCCCGGGACTCTCCAAGTAGGGTGGAGTTCAGGGTAGGCTCTGGGAGTTTCGGGTCTGTTGCTGAATTTACCGACTGTTTAGGACCCTTTGTTCGCAGTACCTGGGGAGAAAAGAAGTAACAACGTGCATGTCATGATGGTTCCCTTAAGGAACAAATCCAAAAAATTCTCAAAGATGTGGGAACCCTATTTGAGCAGGGACTGCCATGCACTAACCCTAAACCCGAGCTCTAGCAAAGTATGGTACTCCAGAACCCGGCAAGCGTGTCGGATGCACTGGAGTTCAGTGCACTGAGCTGAATCCAGGCGCCGATGCCCCTGTGCCTCGCTGGAGAGTTCCGGAATTTGGGGACAAGGGTTAGGGATTGAGAAAGGTGTATAAGGGCTTAGGCTTGAGGGTTGGGGTTTAGGGGTTTGGGGCTTAGGGGCTTAGGGGTTTAGGGACTAAGGGCTACCCTACACCACCCTTGTAATAAAGATACTCTGTTTAATATTCTCTTGGGTTTTATATGGACAAAAAAATCCTAAGGAGACTGTAGTACTGTCTAGCGCTATACTGCTGGAAGCGTGCAGGTGGCAATGCGCAACTTTGACTCAGGGCCCGGCTTTTCATCTGCAGAACGCCGCAGTACATCCTATCATAAACTATAAATGCCCAACGACTTATGGGTAGTTGTCAAAACTAGGGTCCCCCTTTTGGGTACCCCAAAAAAGTCGGTGCCGTATTATATTAGGGACCCAAGAAAGGACCGTAATTTTGACAACCACCCTTCTAAGGGCCCTTATGGCCCTTGAACTATGGCGGTCTTCGGACGGAAGTCAAAGAATCACCTGTGTCAAAAACTTGTGCGTTAGTATACGAATCTTCACAACTAGAACAGAACAAGTGCTTGCATATAAACCTTCTTTCTTACAGCATCCCAAAACCGTGCAGGGACAACAAACCTGCATTCCAGTTCGCTTTCAGAAGGGTGCCGTATTATTTTTGGGACGTAAACAGGGGCCGTGCTGTACAAAACTGCCCTACTGCTTCGAACCCCCACAGTCTAAAAATGCCGCTGTCGACTTTTATGAACATCTGAAACGGCCAAAAACAAAGAGAAAAGCTGCAGCCAGGAGGCGCTGTTTGCGCGTTCTAAGGCGAGGAGCTTTCGAAGGTCGACATTGGGATCTTCCTTCATCACCAAGCTTGTGGTGTTTAGGGTTCAGGGTTCATCGCCGAGCTTTTGGGTTCTTCCCTGGGACTTTGTGAATTCGCCAATAAAACCTGAAGCATTGAACCCATAGACCCGAAATACTGACCTTAATCACCCAGCTTCTCGGAGATCCCACTACCCCTTTATTATGGAATCTACTTCAGACTATAGGGGACGTCTTGTTATGGTTTGAGCTGTGGGTTGTTTTGCCCGGGTTTTGTTAATTTGCCAATAAAGCACGAAGAATTGAACCTATAAGCCCGAAACCCTAAACTAACCCAATGGCCTCAAAATCCGCCGATCCCTAGAAAAGCTGCGACAGGCCTGGCCTGCATCCGGCAGGACAGCCGATGCAGGACCCGGCCCACCTTCGGAGTCTCCACGGTGTTGCTACGGGTTGAGGTTTGGGAGCCTCTCATGCGCGGTTTTGAGCACAAGTTCCCCGGTTCCAGGATAACCCTCAGATCTTGCGGCCCCTGTTGATAGAAACTCAATCCTCCGTTTTCCTGGGATCTGCTTCTTTGGTGACTGGTGCTCAGAATCTGTCAGTCTCTGAAGGCGAACCCCTCGTCGGAGCTGTTGTTGCGGTTTGCGTCGAGACTCAGGCGGTGAAGTTGCATATGTTCCCCAAAGTCCCTTCAATAATACTTCAGTTTTGAATAAGGGGTCCTAGAATGAAAAGGGCACAACGGTTCGTACTACCGCGGGGAACCTAGTTAATCTCTGAAGTAACACGAAAAAACCACTGACAACCTCGAAAGCCACTGTGGGGAGGGAAAGGCAAATTGGAACCCGAAACTGATGGAATCCGGTAAGGCACCCAAACTTAAACCTTTTCCAGCATGGGCTTGGATTGTGTGCCCGCGAACTAATACCTAAACCCTAAGCCCTCTCGCTCTCTCTGTCTCTCACCCGAACCATAAAACCTAAACCTCAAACTAAAACCGTTACATTGCAGCCCAAGCCCCTCCTATTAAAGGTTGCGGCGTCAACCGCGACCGCGCGGCGACAGCGCATTGAGGGTTTCACAGTGTTTAGGGAAATGTTGTTTTTTTCGGCATTTTTGCGCATTTGTGTTTGGAAGTGTGCGGAGCCACTAGTCAACAGTGTCGATATTTCCACGACTTTGAAGACCAATGTGTAGAAAACACTGGCTGGCGTGGCATTTTCGCAACACGCTGTTCGAGCACCTTGAAGTGAAAACTTTTTCAGGCTGTTTTGTTTGTGACTTGTCCTGTTGTTGTTGTGGTGGTGGTGGTGGTGGTGGTGGTGGCGGCGGTGGTGGTGGTGGTGGTAGTGGTAGTGGTGCTGGTGGTGGTGGTGGTGGTGGTGGTGGTGGTGGTGGTGGTGGTGGTGGTGGTGGTGGTGGTGGTGGTGGTGGTGGTGGTGGTGGTGGTCGTTCGTTGTTCTTCTTGTTGTTGTTGTTGCTGCTCTTCTTCTTGTTGCTTTGAGCTTGAAGGCTTCACAGATGTCTGTGGTTGTTGTTACGAGCTTCAGGGCTTCACGCAACTCTACGAGACTTGTTTACCGCGCTTTGCTCGCTTTGTGTGCCAAAGCTCCTAGGGCAGACCAGAGGTCGGAACCGTTCTTACGGCGAAACTCGAAACTAAGCACGTAGTCAAAGATCCTGGGGTTAAAGGGCAGCAGGCATCAGCAGTAGTAGAGCTAGTCTGAACATAAAGCACTAAAGGGCAGCAGGCATCAGCAGTAGGAGAGGTAGTCTGAACATAAAGCACTAAAGAGAACTGCTAAGAGTAGAACAGGTTCAGTAGGAGAGCTAGTCTGAACATAAAGCACTAAAGAGAACTACTAAGAGTAGAACACGTTCGTCATTAAGCCCCCCCCCACCCCCACCCCCCACCCCCCGAAGCTTGAAAACATGCAAAAACCTGCAAAAACCCTGCGGTCACCCCTAACGCCGCATGCTTAAACCTGCCATGATGCTGTAGACAGTAGAACCTGAGCATTCCGCTATCTGAGGCCCCTCTTGGTTCCCAAACTAAAGGGTGCCGCATTAAGCGTAGACTTGTATAGCTTATATAGGGTTCCTGACAAGAACGACGATTTTGACCCTTACCCGTATGTTTTCTGGTTCTTGTGCAAGATTCACATCTAACCAAGCCTCTATGCGCCAAAAAGCCAAACCAATCTTCTTATCGTCTTGGCCTGCATAACCCGTGACCCCGTTCCGCTTCCGTAGGCCCTTGTAGGCCCGGCGTTCGTACGCGCTAAGCCCAAAACCATGAATCACAAAAACCCTGAGCTGCACGAGGCACGAAGCCCTCACCCGCAACAAAGCCCGGAAGCATACTAGCATAAATTCATGAACCCTGAAAGCACAAGACGTTAAACACGAACCCCAAAACCTTCCTAAACCTTCAAATCACTGGACCCGGAAGCCCTGAAGAATCCTTATGTAAAAATCCTGAAGTTCTAAACCCGGCAGCCCTGAAGAATCCCTAAACTTTCACACACCGTACTCCCTTGCCACAGGGTCCAAGGAAGGCCTCTTGCGCAGGGATCTTCAGAAGCTCTTGTCCTTGGGCTTTTCTGGGGTTCCGGCGCTCACACTCGGACAATCCAGGCGAGGCATGTGGTTCGGAGTCTGACGAGTGAAACTTCACTACTCGCATCTGGGGTTTATTGTCTTGGGTTCAGAGGTTTGGGGTTCAGAGCTTCAAGGATGCAGGTACAGCGAACCGGGTTACGATTCTCAAAAGCAAAAGGTTCGGGAATGAGGGCTTGGGAGGTGATGTATATTGCAGGGAGACAAGTGCCCGAACATATGCGACTCCAGAAGGGCTCTACACCGATTTTTGCAGGGCAGGGATTCGGGGCTCTGGGCCGTTCCCATGCACGTGCGGCATTTTAGGATGCGGATTTTTCGGGTGCTTAAGGCTTAAATTAAAGTCTCATAACTAGGTATAGTAAACCCCAAAAAATTGGAAACCGGATAAAGGCCAAATAGTGCTGGGATTCCCTATACATGACTCTCAAGGATTGAGGCTAATTATTGTGTTTCCAACTTTTGGGCTTCTACTGTTAAGAAGGGTTTAGGAGTCATGGTTCAGGGATAACAATAGAGGTCGGGATATCAAAAATTGGGCCTTAAGACGTGTCTTTGGCTCCCTCACTATTTGGCGTCGCGGCTACTACTACTACTACTACTACTACTACTACTACTACTACTACTACTACTACTACTAATTACTACTACTACTACTACTACTACTACTACTACTACTACTACTACTACTACTACTACTACTACTACTCCTACTACTACGATTACTACGACAACAACAACGAGAACAACCACAACAACCACAACCACCACCACCGTCCCAACCACCGCAACCACCATAAACCACCACCCTTCCCCGACCCTTACCACTACCACTGCCCTACTGCCCCCCTCCCGTGCCCCAGTGCCCCACTGCCCCAGCCGCTGCGACTGCTACTGCCACTACTGCTGCTACTGCTACTGCTGGTGCTATTGGTAATTACTGCTGCTGCTACTGTACTTCTGCTGCCTCGAAACATGTTGCAAGCAGAACCTCCGATCGGTGCCAGCGCTTGCTGCATTGCCGTCCCGGGACACGCTGCTTCCTATCGCAACATCAAGGCACTCCCAAACCCAGAGCCTCCAAAACCCCTTAATTAGGGAATATACCTTAAATCATATAAGGGATCCTATTACAATTTAAGGTATATTCCAAAATTACGGGGTTTTGGAGGCTCTGGGAACCGTCAGAACAAGAGGCGGACCCAATTGCCCAGCTCTCGCCTCTGGCAGAAGTCCTGAACGCGCAACATTTCTGCGGTGCGAATAGCTTCAAGTTTTTTCCCTCACCCTAAACCCTAAACCCCTAAACCCTAAACCCTAGACCCTAAACCAACTTGGTTGCAGGGCGTTGGGGAAGATTGAGAATAGACAGCCCAGGCATTCGCCCTCTAAATCAGGATACTGATCATTTATCCTCGTGCACAATGCCCCGAATCCATATTCTCTCCGGCGGTTGGTCGAGCTTTTGTGTTGAGCCCTTTGCTGGGCTGGTCCTTTAAGGATCATGGAGCATTTTCGCAAATCGGATCCTGCTAGACCCAACAAGCGAAAATACAACACATCCCAGTGGCTAGCCCAGTCTATATGCTGTGTAGGTGAGAGCGTACAATATGCGCATTGAGTCTTTAGGGCGTGGGTGTTGGATGCTTTTTGTTTCGTTGAAATACAACCCTCAAGACTTTGAGTCCTTGGCTCTGAACCAGTAAACCCCAAACCCTAAACCCTCAAAAAGGTTTAGGGTTCCCCAAGCCCTACTCCTACAATGTATCCCCCAAAGCTCCTAAACCCCAAATTCTAAACCTACTCCTACAATGTAATGTCAGAACTTGGTTTTGAAACCCTGGGCCTACAATCCCAAAATAGTAGGATTCATTTCAGGAACCCTTACCAAGTCCCAAGGCTTCTTAATCAGGTTCCTACATTATCCCAAAAGCCCTTACCTAAACCCCCAAAAGTAGGTAAAATAATGGCCCAAAACCCTATAAAGGGCCATTATTCTACATACTTTTGGGGTCCAGGTACACCCTAAATGCCCTAAATTCAAAACCCCAAAGCCCCCGGGCCTCGATAAGCCCAGAAGTCTTGGCTGCGGGAGCCCCGCGTGCGTGAGGCCAGGGCTTCTTCTCCTTTGCCCTGCATGTGGGAGTTTCCGAAATTAGGGGTACCTCATTTTGGGGTCCTTATATTAAGGATCCTACTATAGGGTACTATTTTAGGGCCCCCTATTTTCGGAAACTCCCACGTTTAGGCTGTAGGATTTTTGCGGAGATTTGCAGGGCTGCGTCTGGTTTTCGTAAGTCACGGTGTAGCTTATGTTTTGCTTCACTGGTGTTAGGGTTAATGGCGTAGTAGGTGTTTTATATGGCTTCAATTCGGAGACCATCTAGGTGTTTTCGTACCACGGTCTTGGAGCTTTAGTTCAACATTGGGTGCACGCTGTAACTGAACGGAGCAGATTCGGTATTGAGCGTGGTTCGACAAAAGAGGAGTTGCCATGTGTGGCTTTTGGTTTCAAGCTTGAGGGATGCACCCCACATCATACACCATCACCTTTCGGCCCTACACCATCGCCTCCGAAAACAATGCTCCTTTTACGGAACCTCGTGTGACTACCATTGCTACAAGTTGTTCAACATCCAATACAAAGCACGATGCCCAGAACGGCTGTTTGGCACACGAAACCGAACAGCGCATAGCCGTTTCACATGGTCCAAGGTTTCTTGCCTGGGGTTTTAGGGTCAATCTACCTACTTGTTGGGTATCATGGGGAACTAAAGGTTAACCTTTTTGGGTATATAGGGATATATAGGCACTATACTATCCAAAAAAAGTTAAAGGTTACCTACTCTCCTACTAGGTCTAGACGCAACCAAGTAGGAGAGAGTTTCCCTTGCAGGCTTGGGCTTCGGATGCTGTCGTTGCTTGCAGGAGGTCTGGCACTTGTTTAGGGTTTAGGCATCAGGGTTTAAGATTTACACCGCAGTTGAGTTCATGGCCTAGATTATGAATCATATTTTGGTTGGGTTCAGGGTTTAGGTTTTACCCCGTGGTTGGCTTTATGTACACTGTACTTTCGTTGGGTTCAAGGTTTAGGATGCACATGGGTAGTTGTCAAAATTGTGGTTCCTCTTTGGGTACCCTAAATACTAGGTGCCGTATTATATGAAGGACCCAAAAAGGGACCATAATTTGACAACGGGTTTATGGCACGGTTGGCTTCAGCGCGGGTCTGACCAGGCTTCTGGATTTCGGCTCTGCTTGCGCTTAGCTAGGGTCTGCCTAGCGGCTCCAGAGTAGTTCCTTTTTGGGTTTCATATTTAGAATCCTATAAGGTAATCTCAACAAGGAACTACTATGGAGCCTATGGGTAGGGTCTTGAGCTTGTATTTGCAAGGTTTGGGATTTAATGATTGAAGTCTAGATCAAGTTGCCAGAGGACCAACATTGCAAGAAGAAGCCCAAGCAGGCTATTGTCTACACGAAAGTTCTCGCAACACCTTTGAACAACACACCCGCGAGTCTTTCCGGGATGCTTGAATGGGCTCGAAACCTCATTAGAGGTTAGAGTTCTACACAGGTTGCGCAATGTGGCAAGGGTTTCATGTGGAGATGTTCTTGAGTTTTGGGGTGCCGTAATTCCCCAAACTTGACCCTAAACCAAAACAACCTAACCCCTAAACTCCAGATCCCCCGAAACGCCGTCCCACGCCTTTTCTCTTTCCCGGGCACGACCTCCCAATCCTTGCATGGCTTATTGCAGGATTTGGGATGTGTCATTGTGCGTACAACGTCTTCAAAGGGGTATCAAAGCCGTCTTTTCCGCCTGATATGAAAAGCTACTCAAACTTAGAGCCGGGGGTTCTTAATCAAGGCAGCAGGTTGTGAAGTTGGAGGCTAAGGGGTGTTCGTGCACTGGCGATGAGGTTCGAAGCTTCCTAGAATCCCCGCTGGTCGATAAGAAAAACTGCAGGTCCCTCTAGGCTTGACACGACAGAAATTTTCTAAAGAATCATAACTACTTACTAGGAAGCCAGACCCCGTTTCTCAAGGTTTGCCAGTGGAACGCTGGAAAGCCTGCCTCCAAGACAGCACGGCACCGTAGCCGAAACCCTAAATCCAAAACAAAGAGAGCCGAAAGACGTGCAAATCCCGACCTGAAACTGTCCCACTCAAAGGACGCTATAAGCATTTACGGCCTGGGAGTGAGGGTGTGGGACACAGGGTCAAGGTGCAGGTTGCTTCGCGGCGCCAGACAAAGGAGTGCAAAAAGGATCAACCGTCAAGTTTTAAGGTTTGGTCTTAAGCATATACATACATGTAAATATATACGTATTGATGACACATACATACATACATACATACATATACATGCATACATCTGCGTACATGCACATACACATACATATACATATACTCTACATATACATACAAGTATACATACACACAAGACACAAACATTTACATATGCATATACATATACATATGTGGCCTCTTCCGGATCTTCCTCCTCCTCTGCGTCATCCTCGACCTCGCACCAAGCCTGGCTCTTGTGGATGGCCATCAAACCTCGGCTGGCTGCTTCAAGGAACAGGGGTCTTAGTCTTAGTAAGTAGGGCTGCTATAAAGCATTATGGGGGTATAAGAGTCTAGAGCCTACTCCAGGATGGGGGGACTTCGTAAGTAAGTAGGGCCAAAAGTAAGGCAGCTATAATCACTACCGTAGTGCATCTACGTATAGCCCTCAGTAAAGTACGTCCCCTGAACCTCGGCGAAGGCGACGGGAGAGGCCATGGGCGATCTTGAAGAACTTGAGGGACTATAGAGGACGTGCTACGGAATTACTGGTTATTATATCGCACCTTGAAGAATCTTATGATCCACTCCATGCTCAGGTTCCATTTTGGTGGAAAACTTGAGCAAACCACAAGGACCTGAAACAGCAGGATACTTCGGTCTGGGTAGGTATAAGTTCAGGGTAGACTTTAACAAAAACATGGACTTGCTCGTTTAGGAGGTGTCTGAAAAGAGCTGGAAAGACACCCTATAGTCGGAAAGCTCGCATTCTAGCAAGCTCCTGCCCGGAGACTGGGATCGATTCCTGCCACTGAGGCGTGGGCTACTTAGGCAGCCGACGCAGAAGGTCTTGCGGCAAGAAGGGCACCTCGGCATAAGGCTGTGTTTTGCAGTGGCCCGATGCCCTTGCTGGCCAAAACGGTACCGAGGAACCAACCACGACGATCACGACGACGAAGACTACCAACAAGATGTGCTTAATTGCGGTTACCGAGAAGAAAACTATGGTGGCGACATGATTGCGAATGACAAGGTGAACAACAGCAACGGCCAGAGGCATCAACCGTAAACTGCAAAGTCCAGCCAACAGCTTGTGTCGCATTGGGCAAAACATCGGCCGCCTCATCCTTTTGTTGAATTCCTTACTCCATGTCACACCCGGGATGCCACGGTTTAGGGTTTAAGGTTGAGGGTTTAGGGTTTAGGGTTGAGGGTTTAGGGGACAAATCTAAAGCCCCAGACTGCATCCAACTTCACCAGCCTAAGACCTGAAACGTTGCCGACAGCACAGAACCTAGCACCCGACCCCAACACCCTAATGCCGGGCCCTTTCACTTAAAACCAGGATTTTGGGACAGATGTGGAGCTATAGTTCATACAAGGAGCTCTGGGCTCGAGACCTTCCAGCGGTAGAGTGGAGTCGGCCAAACATCGAGGGTTTTGTGCTAACTACGATGGGCGAACGCCTCTTTTCGGAATTGGCTGCTGGGGACCTTTGCGATTTGGTGGTTTGCATCATCCGCAGTGACATGCACGGGGCCACCATGAGGACTCTTTGGCATTCCGAAATCTGTAAATGTGCGGGAAGCTTCGAAACAGGACAAACTTTGACCTTGTATGCTGCTCAGCACCAGGGACACTACGACGGTGTCCACCATCTGCAGTTGCTATCAGGTACCCGAGTGCTTGTCAGGCCCCCTCTGGGTGGCCAGTCTTTTCGTACTTTGAAAGAGGTTTGCGCGGGCATTGGCGGCCAAGCGCAAGGCTGTCGAGAGCTGGGAGGCAATTGCCTGGCCGTTTCAGATTGGAGCGCCTTAGCATGCGACACTTTGGCATTGCAACATGCCACCGTCGTGCAAGGAGATATCACAGACCCTGCGGTCAGGCGTTCGGTGCACAGTGCCAGTGCTGAGACACGTTGCTTGCTAGGGGCAAGCTTGCCCGGTCCTGGCTCCAGCCGCGGTTTGAGTTCAGGGTCTTCGGTTTGGGAGTGTCCACTGCTGCCCCACATCCTGCACCTTGCCTGGTTTTCACAAGCCAGTGGCCTTGTCTTGGAGAGTGAGGTCAACATCCTTCAGCACTCCTCGTGCCTCAGCCAGATCACAGCCTTTGCAGCCAAAGCAGGTTTCCAGGTCTCCCAGGTTGTCATTGAGCTTGCACATCAATGGGCATCGCGACGAGCTCGCTGGTGGGCAGTCCTGCTCCCAGCCCACCTTCCTGCCTTTGAATTGCGAACCTGGCCACACTCCAGCAATTTATGGCGGTCCAGGATGTCATTCCTGAGTGGCCCTGCTGGCCAGCGGAGGAGGAGCAGGCCTTAAGGTGGTCACCTGAGGAGTGCCAGGCCTTCAGCAATCCCACTTTCGGGCCGACTGATAGGGCCATTGATGTGACAAAGCAGGCTCCAACGATGGTCCATTCTTGGGGAAATGCTTTCAGGCCGTGCCCCTGTGGCTGCACTCGACCACTCTTCTTCAGATGCGTCACCTGCACCCACAGGAGGCTGGCCTCCTTAATGGTTTAGTCCCCGGTTTCCCCCTGCCGTCGGATCTGCGAGCGGCCCTGTGCCTCATTGGCCAGATGACTTCACCCATGCAGGCCTTGTGGGTGCATGCTCAGGTTTGGGACTGGGCTGCGGAAATCTTTGAGGGTCCTGCCGGCAGGCTTTGGGTGCGTATCAGGCTCGCCTTTTGCATGCCAGACTAGACTCCTGGATCACCCCTGCCATTCTGGCCGGCGGTCACATATCCGTCCAAACTGAGGAGGCCCTGTGGGAACCCAACATTGTCGGCCCAACCACTGTGCAGCAGCTTCTGCAGGAAGCGAAGGCCAAGCTGGCTCCCGGTCTCCGGATCACTCTCAGTGCGGAGGATCGCTGCTTGCCCTTTCATGCATTGGTGCACCCGGCCCCCTCAGGCCCGGTTTACAAACTTGTGGTGAAGCCTAAGCATGCTAGTCGGGATGCTCTGCCTGCCCAGCAGCCCACTAATCAGTGTGCGGAGCCAAGCTCCCCTGCCTGCGCCTTGATCCCCCTTGCGGTTCACCTTGCCCCCCAGGGCACCACATCATGCACAGACATCGCGCTCTGGTGTGGCCTATGGGACACGGCCCGGACCTTGGGAACCGATTCCGTGCTGATCCTCCCGCCCAAGATAGCAATTACTTTGCTTGAGTTGTCGGAAGATTGCAGTCGTGTGCTTCGAGGGCAGCCCTCTCTTGAGTGGCCCCCGCACATGTTGGTTTTCGCACCTTTTGTTGCAGCGGGTCACTGGACCTTGCTTGTCTTGAGCCAGGGCTCCCACGAACAACCACAAGTGCTGGCAGAGGTCTTCGATGGCATCCCGGGGCGCAACACGACCCCGGCCCGAAAGCTGGCAAACATCCTTTGTGCCCTGGCCGGCCGAACGGTGCACAACTTTGTTGAACTTTCTTTCTGGCTCCAGACCGAGCAAAACAATTGTGGGGCCCTTGCGCTAGCCCATGCTGCCAGTCGACTTTCAGGATCGCCGGATCCCCTGCACCTACAGAACGCATTGGACTTTCTCGCCTCTTTCCCCCCGCTACCCTCCCACATCTTTGGTGATGGCGGCCTCTCAGCTGAGCAGGAACGTGAGCTCCATGCACTACTGGTGTCAAAAGGGGTGCCGGCTACGGCTGTTGAAGCCAGACTGCAGCAGGCTGTTGCAAAGCTTTGGCTGCAGCGCTGAAATCTAGAAACCCCTGGCAGCTCCTCAAGGCAGCAGGCTCCAAGCCAGGCGCACTTTTCAAGTGGGTGCAGCCAGAGGAGCTAGCAGCCCACATCGAGCAACGGGCCCAGGAGAAGTTTGGAACCGAGGTCCCAAGGGCCAAGGCGAAAAAGCAAAAGGCGGCTCGGAAGCCGGTGCATGCCCCGCTTCATGAGGATCCTTCACAATTGCAGCTGTCGCCTGCTAGCTTTGCCTCAAGCTCCGGAGCCCCGCTTGGCCAGCTGCAGTTTGAGGAAGTTCAGTCCCAGGCTACAGGCATCTGCTTTGCCTCCTTGGAGCAGGTTGCTCCTTTCCTTAGGAGCAGCACCAATCTTAGTGTCGATGCACTTGCTCTTGTGACGACTTCAGAGATTGCTCTAGAGTCTGCTGGCTTGGCTCGGGTTTCCTCTGTACGGTACCCGGCGATCTTTGCACCAACACAGGAAGCCATTTTGGTTTCGGGTTCACTAGTCCAACTAGGAGACGAAGATGTCCAGATTGCAGCCACCGACATCGCCGAGGTAGATCATTTGTCGACCTGTGTGTGCAGACTGAGCCTCTTTCGTGACGAGTGCAAGCTCTCTTGGGACTCGATCGCCGAAGCCCCCATCCGAGTGCTTCTCCAGCAAGTGCCGGAGCTCCAGGTCTGCCGAAACCCCTCGTGCGATCAATCCTGCCCGGCATTTCATGCCGCTGTCGACGAGGTGGTCGACCACTTGTTCCTTGATGTTTGGGCCCGCCAGTGGTGCCGACTGTCAGGCGGTAAGATAAAGGCTGCTGAGGCAGAGCTGTTCCAGGCTTTCATCAGGGTCCCCTCGTCGGCAATTCCGCACCTCTTCAGGGTTTCCCTTCCCGGCCTGTACATTGAACCTCGTGCAGCAGATGGCTCTGGCCCTCATGCATCTTGGGCTGTCGTTTGGCTGCCGGGCACCAGTGCCGCGCAGGCCCTTCATCTTCTGAAGACCACGAGTAAGGCTGTGGCCTTGGCGAGGCTTGGTGTCAAGTACGGCCTCCGCACAAAGGAGGCAGACGAGCAGACAGTCTTTGAGGCCCTTCGACCGAACCATCATTTCGTGAAGGTCAGGGTTGTTGCTCGCTTCCGGCTCCACCCCCTCCCACATGGCTTCCAACGACACAACCTTCTGCTTTTGAAGCAGTGGGGCTGGAACTGTAAGCCGTTGCAGCCGGATCGTGGCGATGCTCTGGGTTGCGCCTGGTTGGTAGGAGCAGCTGATGAACCACCGGCCCAGGCCTTGCCTTTAGGCACAAGTTTCGTCTTGGCCACCAAGGTCCGTGACTTTAATGCCTCCCGAACCGCGCCCTCTGCAGTTTGCGCCTCCGCCCGGACCCGCAAAGCCCTTCTCATCGATGATGATGGTGACGATGGCACTGCTGCCGACCCTTGGAGCGGCGGTCGGGACCCATGGTCCCAGGCACGTCCCTCGACTGCCATTGCGGCTCCGCCGGCAGGCTCGTCTTCTGAGACCACCAAGAAGCTTTCGCAAATCGAAGACGGCCTTCGACAGGACCTGCACACGATGCTGCAGAAGACCCTTGATGAGAGAGAGGCCCCGCCTGGCCTCAGCGAACAAGACAAGCGCCTGCACTCCCTCGAAACCACTGTCAGCGAACTTCGCCATCAAGGGGCCAAATTTGAAAGTTGGTTTCAGGGGTTCGGCACCAAGGTTGCCGATCAAGCCCAGCAGCTGACTGAGCTCCAGACCACTGTCAAGGAGCAACAGGCCGAGCTCGGACGTGTAAAGAGCGATGTTCAACAGACTGTGCATCAAGTCGTTGGGGCACTCCAGTCGGAGCTTACCTCTCAGATGGCATCACAGCTTGCCGGGCAGATGGAGCAGATCCAAGAGCTCTTTGCCTCCAAAAAGCCACGGCTTGGACTAGGCCGAACCAGCCGTTCGTCTGGGCGAAAGAACGGGCTGGGAATGCACAGTCGCCCCACACTTGGTTGTGCCAGCCTGACTTTGGTGCATCTTTGTCGCTTTGTTTTTCAAGTTCCGTGTGGCTTGCTGCTAGCCCTGTCATGTGTCTTGGGTTGCCAGACTGCGGCTGCCTGCCACACCATTAGCTCCACCACCGTCCGTTACGGTGAAGCCGAACATCCGGGCCCGTCCTCGGTGCCTCCTTTCTTCATCAGTACCAGCAACCCTTCGGGACTCCGGGCCAAGGAGCCACACTACACGTCTTGGGGGTTGGGTGTTCACTGCTTTTCCGAGACCCAGCTCTCGGCCATGCCGGCAGCAATTTCGTTCATGTGCTAGAGCTACAGGCCGCAGCGCACATGTTTTGTCAGGTGCCCCCGCGGCCTTGCGTGTCAACAGCCAATGGGCTGGAACCTGGACTGGGGTTCTCCAGGTTAGTGACTTGCCCTGCAGGCCACTCAATCCCAACTGGCCGCTAGGTGTCTTCGAGACAGGCCGTATCATGCTGGCTCAGCACTATCATGAATCGACCCCTCTGTTGGTGGCTACTGTCTACGGGTATCCGAGTGGGCCAACCTGGCCCGACTCCAAATCTCGTACCGACAACCTCCTCAGCACCCTCACCAAAGAGGTGGTGTTAGGCTCTCGCGGGTTCCGGGTGATTTGTGGTGATTTCAACCAGGACCTTGAGAGTCTGCAGCAGTGCACTTTGTGGCGAGCCCAGGGCTGGATCGAAGCCCAGGACCTTGCCCAGCAACTCTGGAATCAGGCCCCTGTTATGACGTGCAAACATGCAACCCGCCGTGACTTCATTTGGCTCTCGCCGGAGGCGGCATCGCAATGCACTCAAGTGTTGGCCTCTGAGGTTTTCCAAGAACACACCACCCTCCTGGCAGGCTTCTCTCTGCCACAGGTTCCGGCGGCACAGACTACGTGGCCGCTACCGGCCGAGCTGCCTTGGTCGGAGGTGCAACTTGATGCTTGGCACCGGTCGGGCAACCATCACCCGGTTTTTTCGGAATCTTCGGACCTGTGGCTCGCGCGGTTTTCCAAGGCTGTGGAACATAGCTTGGAGGGTTTTGTGCCTTCATTTCCTAATGGCCGGCCTCCCTCCAACACCTTTGGCAGAGGCCAGCGCACGCAGCCCCAAACAAACTCCAGCCCTCAGCTGTCGGTCAGGCCCAGCCGGCCCGGTGAGGAAGCGTTGCGACATGATGGACTCGGGGCCGAAGTGAGACGCTGGTTTCAACAACTTCGACGCCTCCAATCCTTGCACCACGCGGTTAACGCTGGCAACCCCTCAGCTGGAGCCGTAAGCTATCGCCTTTCGCTTTGGCGATCCATTTTGCAGGCGCGTGGCTTCCGCCATGGTTTTGCCAATTGGTGGTGTACCCGTCCTGTGCGCTTGGCCAATAGCCCAGGCACTCTTCCAGTGACCCTCCCCACTGCCTCCCTGGCCCAGCTCCTCTATGAGGACTTCCGGGCGAATTTCCGTAGGCTGGAGGATTGGCACTTGCGAAACCGCACCAAAGTTCTGGATGCCAAATATGATCGCTCTTTGGCACAAATCTATCAGGACTTGCGAGCGCCTGGTCCCGAACAGGTGACAACACTTCAGGTAAGCCGTGAGTACGCCATTTTGGCTGTTGAGGGTCAGCAGGTGCACCTCGATCGCCCTCTGGACTTAAGGGGTACCTCCTCCTGGGCCATAGATGGTGAGCCGACTTCCATCCAATCAAGTGAAGATGACTTGTGCACCCTGACCACTCCTGCAAGCTTGTCCGGCCAAGAACTTGAGCAAGTACAGACCCTCTCTTCGGTGGCCGATCTTTGTTTTGAATTTAAGTCCCTTTGGGCACCTCGCTGGCAGCTGCACTCCGCAGCCACACCTCCAGACTGGCAGCGATTCATGGATTTTGTCATTGCCTTCCTGCCCCAGCACAGGATTGAGCTGCCCGACATTACTCCCGAGGTCTGGACTCAAGCCATTCATCGCTTCAAGCCTCGAGCCGCCCGTGGCCCGGACGGCTGGGCCCGAGCTGATTTGTTGAACCTGCCCCGGTCTCGCACCACGGAGCTCATCAACTTTCTTTCAGAAGTGGAGGCAGCCCAAAGGCCGTGGCCCCGTCAAATGATTGTTGGGTTTGTCTGTCTCCTTTGCAAAGGCAACGGCAGAACCGACTGCCAAGGATACGGACCCATCTGCCTTTACAGCATCATTTACCGTGCCTGGGCCGGCATTCGTGCCCGCCAAGCCCTTGCTGCGCTGCGATCCTTGCTTCCGACGGATCTTTTTGGATTTATCCCAGGACATGAGGCCATGGAAGTCTGGTTTTCTATCCAGTCGGACATCGAGCTCAGCTGCCAAAGCGGGGAAGCACTTCTCGGCCTATCACTGACATCATCAAGTGCTTCAACCACCTACCCCGTGCACCCCTTTTCATGCTGGCTAGGCACGTTGGACTTCCGCCCTGCCTGTTGAAACCTTGGGCAGCTTTCCTCAGTGCCACTGAGCGCCGGTTTCATATCAGAGGTCAGGTTGGGGAGGGGATCCTTTCTTCTTCAGGGTTCCCCGAGGGCTGCCCACTTAGCCCGTTGGCTATGGTTCTCGCTGATTGGTCCTACCACGAGTACATGCGGGCTTTTGCTCCATCTGCCAGATCTCTCAGCTACGTGGACAACCTCACCTGCACCTCGCAGTCGGTGGCTGCTCTGATCCGGGCTTACGGGGTCATGTCTTGCTTTACCGATCTGCTGGGACTGCCCTTGGACGCTACCAAGACCTACGTCTGGGCAACAAAGGGGGCCGATCGCGCTGCTCTCAAGTGCTTGGGTCATCCCGTGGTTGAGGCCGCCCGTGAGCTGGGTGGCATCATGTCGTTCGGCCCTCGGATTCGCAATGCCGCTATGAAAGACCGCTGTGCCGCTTTGGGCCCACTGTGGGCAGCACTTCGACGCTCCCAAACGCCAGGCTGCTTGAAACTCCAGACACTTCCAGGCAAGTTTTGGGCACAGGCTCTGCATGGCATATCTGGCTGCCCTTTTCCGGAGGCTCAGCTAAGCCGTCTGCGCTCCGCTGCAACTGCTGCACTTGGTATTCGCCCGGGCGGCGTAAGCTCCATGCTCCGCCTCAGCATTGCAGAGCCCTCCACTGCGGATCCGGGTTTCTATCAACTTTGGACTTGTGCCCGAGATTTCCGTCGGATGGCAGGCAAGCTCCCGAACTTCGTTCTCCAATGGCGCACGTTCATGGATTCCTTTGATGGCCGGACCACTCACGGTCCCTTCACCAAATTGGTCACCGTCTTTGCACAGGTCGGCTGGAGTATCCAGCATCCACCGTGGATTTTGGACCACGAAGGACTGGAGCACAACTTCTTGACGGTCCCACTGGTCTTGCTCCGCAGACTTTTGGAGCACGCATGGCTCCAATTTGTGGCTCGCAGCCACAACCACCGGCAGGGCATGTCTGACTTGAAGGGCTTAGATCCTGGACTTCTCAAAGCGGATCAGAAGCAGCTGAGTGCCCTCAACAGTGCTCGATATGCATCGGTGAGAGCCGGAGCCTTCCTCTTTGGCCACATGCACTCGCATTACGACCTCACCAAGGATGGCCTTTGCTCCCGCTGCCGTGTCCCAGACACCGTTGAGCATCGCTGCCGAAGCTGCCCTCACTACTCACACCTCCGAGTTGAACACCAATGGGCGGTAGATCAATGGGACTCTTTGCCAGTCTCGTTGACTCACCACCTGCTCCCCTCGGCCAACCCTCACTTAGTTACTCTTCGGAGCTTGCTGCACCGCGCAGTGGACACTACCGGGGTTTTCTTTTGTTCAGGGTTTGGGGATGGCTGGCAGCACCTCTTCACAGATGGAGCCTGCATTGAGAACTTCGACCCAGAGTTTTCTCTGGCAGGATGGGGCCTCGTGCATGCACAGCATCATGCAGCAGTGGCTTGCGGTGTGTTGCCAGGAATCCTTCAATCAGCCCCCCGGGCTGAGATCTGTGCCATGACGGCGGCCGCCCGCTGGGCCATTGGTACGGGTTTGCCATGCATTGTTTGGACAGACGCACAGAATGTCTCCACTGGTGTTGCCGCGCTCCAGGCAGGGCTGCCTCTGGACCGGGACGCCGACACCGACCTTTGGCAGACACTGGAAGGCCTATTGGTTCAGCTCGACCCGACTCGGTTCCTTGTCAGGCACACTCCTTCTCATCTGGATGAACAGCTTACGGAGTCACCATACGAAGATTGGCTCGCCGGTTTCAACGGCCACGCCGATGTCTTGGCCGGCTTAGCTGCTCGTAACAGACCGGAGATGCTGATGACGGCCTATTTGGCCGCCCGGAGCTACCACAGTGAGCAAGTCCGTCTACTTCGGGCTTTTCGGGCCATCTTTTTCGGCATTGCTGATATTGACCAAGGCCGCGGTCGACAACAGGTCCCCGCCGATGATGATACTTGGGAGCCGCAGGTGCCCGCACCCTTTGCGGTGCCTCGGCGGCTAGACATCGAGGGCCAGCTCCCTCTGAATTGGCGAGATCAACTCCCATTGGCGTGTGATTTGCCCTCCGACTTTGTTGGTGGGATCTGTAACTTCCTTTTCGAACAAGACGCCCAGGCAACAGCAGCCTACGAGCTGTCATGGTTGGAACTGGTCTTCGCCTTACATTTGGAAGGAGCCGTCGTCTATCCTGTCTGCGATTCGAGTGGCAAATGGGTGTCCGCTACCAGTAGACTTCTTCAGCCCCCAGCTCCGACTGTAGCTGGGAGGCTGAGCTTAGTTCGTCGGGCCATGCGCCCTGTTTTGCGTCGCTTAGGCCTGCAATCATCTATGATTAGTGGCATTGATCGTTCCGATTTTGGTTTGGGTTTTGCCCTCGATGGTCTTATCATCGGTTTCAGTACTGATCTTTTCTTGCGGGCAAGGGCGACACTCGGCCACTTTGTACAGGGCAGAGCTGCAGGCACCAGGGCTGCACTTGCCAGGCCGCTTTAATCTGACCGGACGAGGACATCGCCGCCGCGGACTGCACTGCTCACGCCGTGCATCCGCATCATGGTACGTGTGCGCTATAGTTCATACAAGGTAATCCAGGGAAAGCTATCTCTGCTCCATATGACACCCACAACCTTCCTCCAGTTGCCCCAAAAGCTATGAAGCCAAACGTACTGAGACTCGCACCACCAAGCGCTAGTGCTGGGTGTGACACCTGACGATGGCAGTGACGAAGGCTCACAATGCAATAGACTCGCGAAATCCCTTCAATCCTATACTGAACTTAGAACCCTAGCAAAATTGTAATTTTAGCTGTTTCTTAGGGATTATAATAACCAAAAAGTGAAAAAAAGCTATTTCTAAGTACCCCTAAGAATCCAGGAGCTGGTTCGTAGAACTACAGAAGGGGCAGGTTGCAGCAAATAGAACCTTTGATATTGTGAGTCTCTGGACTCACTGACGATTCAGCGTCACTAAGTTAATGGTTTCGGGTGTTCGATGTTGGGCGGATTTCCTAAAACCTAAACCCTCATTAAGCCTCAAGCCTCAAGCCCACAACCCCAAACCCTAAGCAACCCGAAAATGTAAGAGTCCGCAAATACTGCTTTAACTTGGGGTCCATGGTTGTTGTTTTGACAGGCTGGTGCTTCTTCTGCGCTGCGTACTTAGGGCTTAATGAGATTCATGCTTACAGTCTAATGTAGGAACCTGATTAAGAAACCTTGGGCCTTTATTAAGGTTCCTTCTATGAATCCGTTGCTGTTATAGGCCCAGGGTTTCCTAATCAGGTTCCTAGATTAGGGGTTTAGGGTCCTAGCAGTCTGGGGTTCCAGGCTTGGGCTGCAGGACTGGGGCCTTGGGGCTTAGGGTTTATAGTGTTTGGGGCACAAAGTTGAGAGTTACGGCGAGTTTCCGTTCTTCTGTGGGATGTTGAGAGGATCAACTTCCGTCCTTGCTCACGAACTCGACAACCTTCAATGGCTTCCAGCTCTGAAGACAATCGACTATGTTGGACACTGACAACGAATCAACATACGACCGAGGATCTATGCCCCGTATTACCGCAGTATGGTCTCAAATTCTTAAAAGAACGAAGTCGTAAAGCATCAGTCATTGTCGAGTACCCAGCTGCTGAAGCCCCAAACTCTTTCTCTCTCCCCTCTCTCTCTCTCTCGCGCTCTCTGTCTGCGACCTAAACCCTGCACCCTCAGCCCTATCTCCGAAGCCCTGAGCCCTGCGCTTTCAATGCTGAAGCCCTAAAGCCTACGGAAGCCTATACCCCGCAGAATCTCCAACTCAAATCCCTACAGAATCGTAGTGGAACCCTTCCGGAAACCTTCATAAGCACACGAACCAACAAATATCCTCTGCATGTCAGGCACATTGCCCACCGTTGGCGGCAGAATTCGAGCACGTGCTTGGCTCCTTTGCCAGTGCCAACTCGGGTCGGGTTCGGCGGGCAGGGGTGCCAGGGGGTAGGGTTTTGGGATGTCGGGATTCAGGGTTAGGTCTCACGCATTTAGGGTTTTCAGCTTTTTGGGAACGGGCTTCTGAGTTTGCAGGGCCTTGAACCATCGTAAAGTCTTAAACGGTTCTGTGCGAGTTCTGCGTCGACGGTTCTGCAAGCATACGAAGGCTTCTATCATTGCTGGCCCCGGCCCCAGCAAACTGTCATCGTGGTGGTTGTCCCAGCACGAATGCAAACATATGATCGGAACACGTAACATGTGGCAGAGGGTCGTAAAGTCTTTCGGGATGCTGTGACAATGTAGAACAATATCCTGTCATAAAATACCGGAGGTTATACAGCCTCGCTTTCTGCATTGTCGACTCTTCGCTATTGGGGGATGTGGGGTTTGCGCGTGGGTGTCCATGGGCTTAGGTTGGGGAGGGTTGAGGCTATGGGGTTTCCAACTTTTGGGCTTCTACTGTAAACCCTTTCACACACGGGCAATGGCTCTTTTCCTAGGTAGTATTAGGGAGACCCTTTAAAGTAACCCTTCTTAACCCTACTTCTGGCTTTCTAAAAGGGGACCTTATTGAGAGGGTCTTTATCCCCACGGGTCCTCCTCGTCCTAACTCCTATCTTTGACCCATTCGGGAAAGCCCGGCTGCAGCTCACAAAGATCCTTTGGAACGCGTCCTTGTTTGCATACCACTCCATGTAACTCCTCCGACAGGTGAACTGTGTATTTTGCCATCGAGATACCTCTCTTCTTCAACAACCGGGCCCCAAAAAGTTCAACATTTCTGTTCACTATCTAGAGATAGAAGCAGGTGGAGGAGCAATCGAAGTTAATGGAAATGGACGGCAAGCCGAAGCAGTCCATCTTGTGATTCGGTGGTTTTAAGGCTTATATTGAGCTATTCTGGCTTCTAGGCTTTAGGAGTTCCATCTTGCTGTTGTTAAAGGCTTTTTTGTCGGGCCTTGCACGGCTGTATGTATGGTGCTGGAACGTTTTGCGTCGAGGACCCTGCCTTGTGGTACGGACAGGCATTCTATACTGTGGCTAAAGTCTAACATGGGAGTCCGAAAATTCGGGGTACCTTATTTTGGGGTCCTCATAATGAGGATGTTACTATTTAGGGTACTATATTAGGGTCCCCTATTTTCGGAAACTCCCTAGCAGACTATGGCAGCTCCAAGTAGGGTTTCGAGTTTCGGGTTTCGGAAGGGTTAAGGTTTGAGGTCAAAGCCAAAGGTTGTCGGGTCTTGCTGACTGCACAACGGAGGTGTCGTGTTGGCGTATTTCGGTATCGAAAGGCATCGTGTTCTATTGAGAGACAAATGAACTTGACACAACTGGCCATTGCAGCCGGTGCATGGGCAGAAGTTGTTTTTCAAAATGCTCGAGTACAAGAAGAATGACAACGCCAGCCACCACCGCGAGTGCTTGATAATTTCGATTTATCGCTATGCTGTCGCAGCTTTTTTCCCTGATTTCACGGTTTGGATACAGGGCTTCAGAAATGTACTGGGCCCCAGGCCCTGGATAATGTCACCAAGACGTCTGGAGGGCTTCACATTAAGAAGACTGTAAGAGTAACACACCTCAGTTGCTGAGTTCATAAGCACCAAAAAGTGTGCATTTTCAGTTCTCTCTCTAATAATCTTATCCCAAAACGTGTAAAGCGTATCCACTCAGCCACTAGGACACTTTCTGGGGAACCCGTAAGGCGAAGTACTCCCAGACATTCACGCCGCGGGGACGTGCCATGAACCGGGCCAACCCGGAAGGCAAGCTTGATTCAGGGAGGCCATAGGGAGTTCTCATAACTCCCGATTCAAGCGCCATGAACAAAACTGAACTCTTCTTGGCCCTATATGCCAAAAACCATAGTAACACCACACCTTGGACTACAAGGGCAAAAGCACGCCTTCAAACAATTAAAGACTCAATGCTTCAACGATTGTGGGAAGGCTTGCGGGGAGACAGGTTTTAGACGTTCGGGTTTCAGAGCAGTGGGTTTCCTGGCATGATGGCGTGATGTGTTTCAGAAACTGAAGTGGGCTCTGCGGTTGACGGAAGCATGAGGGCACATGGGCTGCATGCTAATTACAGTATGGGATAGTGAGATCCCGCAGCAATAATAGGACACCTCCTTAAAAGTCCTTACATGGTGTCTGCGAGTGGGCACGGTGAAAACTGAAGCCCTTGACATGCAGCGCACGCACTTGCCCGCTCCAGCACTCGGGACAGGAGGTCTTGGACTTGGTCGCTGTTTGGCGGCATCGCTCCTGAATCTCATGGAATGAGGTTGCGAGATGTTGCGAGCAGGAGGAGGAGTAGTAGTAGTAGTAGTAGCAGGAGTAGTAGTAGTAGCAGGAGTTGTCGTAGTAGTAGTAATTTTCAAAGAAGTACTAAAAGCCGTAGTGGTAGCGGCGCTAGATCAAGTAGCCGTACCAGTAGCAGCACCAGTAGTTGTAGCCATGGTTGTCTCATCGCACTACATAGATAAAAAGAAGTTACAGTACCTGACTTATAACCCTACTTACTATAAGTTCCCTGATCCTTCAAGTAAGGAGATATTATTTATGAGGGGCCCCCACCCTGTAACAGTGGTATAATAGGAACATAATAGGGCCCTAGTATAAGCCTTATAGTCACTATTACAGGGTGGGGGCAGCTTCTAAGATATGATCAACAAATCATTCAAGCCCCCCTTGCAATCCCCTATAGATCCCTTGAAGGAACCCTATAGATCCCTTTAAGGAGCCCTTTAAGTAAGGAGATATGATCAAAAATCATTCAGGCCCCCCTTGCAATCCCATGGCGCCCGCGGATTGGTCGGCTCGACACTGGGCCCTGTCGAGGCCGTTGAGTCTTGCCTCAGCAAGGCTGCCAATAATAATCTGAAAGTAAACCCTCTCTCTCTCTCTCTCTCTCTCTCTCTCTCTCTCTCTCTATATATATATATTTAAATATTTACATATTTATATATTTATATACATGTATATATGGGTGGGTGTCAAAATTATGGTCCCTTTTTGGGCACCCTAAATAATAGGTGCCGTACTATAACATTGACCCAAAAAGGGACCCTAATTTTGACAACCACCCATATAACTGATACGAACTTTAGACCACAGTATTCAAGTATGGTATTTCAAGATGGAGCAACGCCCAAAACCCGAAAACCTCTCGACCCGAGCTAACAGGACTGTCGTTCTGACGCTCACACTGCGACAAGCCTGGCAAGGTGCCAGACCAGGGTCTGACAAGTGAAAGGGCAAGAAGACTGCTATACTGGGCTATATAATGGGTATATAATAGCTTTATCAAGGGTATAAACTGAACTTAGAACCCTAGCAAAAATTATCATTTTGGCTGTTTCTTGAGGATTATGATAACCAAAAATTAAAAAAATATTTCTAAGTGCCCCTAGGACTGGTCCAGCTGGCATTTGGAGTGCATGTCGTAGGGGTTTAGAGCTTGAGGGTTTGGGTAGGCGCACGCTGATCATTCGGGCCGGAAAGCTTTTCAGCAGTGCTACGCCTACTGAGAAGTGCATGCCGCTTGATTTGAGGATGCCATGGTGGAGCGATTCATGCTCGAACAAGATACTGCGCAAGTTCGACCGTCTTTAACCTTCCATGAAGCAGTCTGATCATGCCCCCACGAGATGCGAGGAAGTGCAGCAAGCTCTGAGCCACACACTCTGCCGTGCGGTCGGAGTCCGACTTGTCAGATTCGCTATCAGAGGTCGCGAGCTCGGCAAATGCTTTCTTCGGCATGGCGTGGTGAAACGGCAGGTGAACCTGCAAAGTATATCCTAAACTCGTAAACCGTACATCCTACAACCGGCTCGGAGTAACTTCTGAGCTTGGTCGGCTCAGCCCCATTGCGCTTGCATGGTTTTTTGCTGTGGGTCGCAAGAAGCTCGTCTTGCTGGGGCTACTGTCTCTTTTGAAGCAGGGACATGGCTTAAGACTATGCTTCCCTGACCCTCCTCAAACGTTAAACAGCCGTAGACCCTAAATCCTGAAACCGGATCATGAGCGGCATGTTGCTCTTATCGGTTGCCTACTCGCTGCCTGAGCCCCAAACACAGCCCAGAGAGTCGCGTCGAAGACTGTCTAGGATCTTGGGCTGCACATGTGGGGGTTCTCCTAAGGCCTCCTTCTTATATAAGGGTGCTACATGGGTTCTCCTTAAGGGTTCTGCGAGTTTTGTGGGGTTTCTGTCAAGTTCGACTTGGGGGTTCTGCACGGTTTTACATGGATTGCACAAGGGGCTCTAAGAAAATGTTGTACGGGTTCGGTAGTAAGGGGTATAGGGTTTTCAGTGCTTTAGGGCTTCCTTGGGTTGAGGGGTTAGAGGTTTCCACCAGGATTAAAGGTTTGAACTGCCCCTTCCCGATGTTCGCCACCTTTGTTACCTGAGGTGGTCCTAAAACCATCCGTAAGCCCCGAAGGGCCCTTGAAAACTGGAGTGATTTGCGAACATAGGGTCCGAACCCAGGCTACTGTGCTCTTGCTCAGGGATTCGAGCTTAAGACTTACACTCTCCCTCTATCGTTCCAAGTTCATCGGATGACCCCCGGGTTGAGCGTGTAGCGGCTTAGGGATTTAGGGTTCAGGGTTGCCATGACACGGGACCAGTATGATTTACTATAGTTCTCAAATAAGCGAACTCAAGCCGATCCGAAACCCAAGGCCCTTGGATTTTGTTAAGGAGGTTAGCTTGAGATTCTGTTACTTAAGGTTTAAGATTAGGAACTTAAATTAAGTTTCCATTGTTTAGGGTTTAGCATTAGCGAACTTGAGTGTACATTACCACATTAAGGAAACCATGTTCTTTACTGTAGACCCCTATAGCTATGGCAACTTCAAGTAAGTTACTTAACTAGTACCAGGCGTGCCGTCAACTGCCTGAACCCCAACCTAAAACTTCCTAGCACTTGACCATAGCGAGACACCCTCGACCCAAATGCCCCAAGACAAAAAAGAATTATCCTGGGCCATGGATGTCCTAAACCCCAAACCATCAAACACTTTCAACCTGTCCTAATCCCCAGGCTTGTCGCCAGACCGGGCAGCCGGCGTGCTTGGGAACCGGGTTTAGGTGTTGTGCTCAAGCGGTCAGAGTTCCAGTTTTCTTGAATGTGCTGTCCTTGTTTCCTGGGCTTTGGTTACGGGGAACCCAGAAGCAGGCCCCATGTCGACGACCGTCCCTTTACAACTATCGCCGCGTTGGGTTTCATATTGGATTCGGTGAAAGTACCGCTTGGAATTCGCGATATGGGTCCAGAATTCCTAAACCCTTGCTGTTCCACTATGACTGCCCAAAACCTTTTTTGCATCCGGGCTGTGAAGTTCTGGCCGGAAAGGTGCAGTTAGGCAGCAAGCCCTAAACTCAAGACCCCAAAGGCCGAACAATGGTTCTATGATGACCTGGGTTGTAGTTTTGGGCCCTTGAAAAACTTATGAATAGGCGCCAGGAATCAGAAACCCTAAACCCTAAACCTATGCAGGAATTAGAAGGGTAAGATTGAATTCTCCCAGAGTCAAAAGTACTGCCTGACAACTTGCGCGGGCACACCACGCCACGCTGCCAGATGCAAAGGCGACGCACCACCTCCCGCCTGAGCTGCCGCGCACTGCTCCCCGCCAAGGACCCGCCCCAGCCGCAAAACCCACTGTAGGGGCCTTAATAAGTCAGTAGAATAGGGTTTTGGGGCCCATTATACCATAATTAAAATAAGGACCCCCCAGGCCCCTATAGGAGCTTCGGGTTTAGGAGTGGGTTAAGCGTTTAAGGGTTACTCCAAACCCTAAGTCCGTCCTTAAACCCGACCCTCCACATCGCTGCTTGCAAAAAAGCCCAAGCTCCATGTACAAACTGGAGAAACCCAGGGCCCTCCCATAACCACGGAACCTCCACAGCAGGGGCACATCCTCGGATGACCTGCTTCGAGCAGCTCGATCCTTCAACACCTCTGAGAGGCACAAGGCCCTCCACCCAAAAAAGTTGTCCGATGATGGCCTCGTTATGGCCGTCATCTCAGTGCGGATTGCATGCGTCTCAGTGTGTGCATACCGAAGACTTGACACCTTCCGCTGACACGACGTCCTCCTTGGGGTGGCTGATGTTGCGACATCGAAACTGCGGCTAAAAGCCTTTGTCGACCAGTTCCAACTCAATGCACTTACAGATTCGTCTTGTCGTTATGATAGCTATTATTATTGTTATTACTGTTATTGGTACCACAACTAGACCATTGATAGTAGTATCATTATGACCACGTCGAGACGCCAACCATCTGTTAGAGCATCCCCTAAGGCATGCTATACGGGTTCCTTTACGGATTCCTGCAAGGGCTACTAACTTCAGACACCACCAAAGGTAGTCGTCGAATGCCCGAATGCCTGGAGCCTGCTTGGTGCTCCACAAAGAAACCCGGCACAACAAAATCTTGCGCACTTGCAGAAAGCCCCAGCTTTTGCCTGCTGACACCTGTAGCCTGTGGCTTCGTGAAGCTGAAGCTATCATTGCTGGTCTTGAAACCATTCTACTTAAGTTCTGAGATTGGCCAAAGTACCACCAGGCTCGTTCGACTCGCCTCTCTGACCGACAGATGTCCGTGAATATAGAAGCCTAAATAATTACCAACATCATTCCTTAGGGTTCCTTATTGTGACTATACTATAAAGGAGCCCAAAACCCTGTTCTAATTATTAAGGCCCTTACGCTATGGATTCCAAGCGCCCGGGCAGCCGCTCGATCTGCGGAGTCCACGTGGGCGCGTGCCGTGAGGAGAGCCGAGAGGAGGGCCTTGGCGTAGGGTTTAGCTCCAAATGGGGGTTTCCGAAAATAGGGGGGCCCTAATATAGTACCCTAAATAGTAGGATACATATGTATATAAAAATGAAGTCTCTACGTTCAGCTCCGAACCCCCTAAGCCGAAGGTCCAATTGGAGAAACGCGACTTTTTCACGAAGCGTCAGGGGACTGCGAAGCAAAAGAGGGAGGATTTGTAGTTTAGGGGCTTAGGGGTTCAGGGCTTGGGGGTTTAGGCTTCAAGGGGTTAGGGTTTAGGGTTTAGGGGTCAGGGCTTAGGGTTCAGGGTTTAGGGGTTGTGGGGTTAGGGCCCTTTAGGGTTTCACTGCTGCTCCCTCAGACCACCGCGGCCGACGATCTTCAAAGATGCTTGCAACTGCCTTGACCCAGACTTGACCCAGACTCCTAACAGGGCTTAGGGTTCAAGGTGTAGGGGCTTTGGGTTTAGGGTTTTGGTTTAGCGCTTGGGAACATTTCGGGATTCGGGTTTTCTCTGGTTTAAGCTTTAAACTACAGCTTTTCGTCACCCATGCAGTCCTAGAACCCTACACAGTGGAAGCATAAGCATAACCCCAACACTCACCAAACAAAGTACGTCACGGCATCATAATGACAGAAACTGATAGGTCTTACCCCTCAATCGCGCATTTGTCAACTGCACCGATGATCAACTGTAATCTGAGGTAGACGCTACGGAGAACTGGATTCTGGGGTGCATCTTAAGGTTTTTCCCTCCTACTTGGCAAGGATGAAGCCCGCATTACAGGGTACTTGGTTGAACATCGGACGGCTTGACATCTTAGGGTTTAGGATTGAGGGTTTGGGGTTTCGGGTTCATCTAACAGACTGTCAGATTTGCAAGAGCCTGACCTTCACACCCAGAGAACCCAATGTAGACCCCCTTAATAAAAGAACAGACCTTAAGTTATAGGTGGCTTAATATGATGATTTAATTTATACGCCCTTTTTTAAGGGGTATTGGGGTATCCTAAGCCCTAAACCCTATAGACCCCTTATGGGATATGATAGGATCCCTTCAAGGAGCCCCTACAGATCCCTAAAAGGAACCCTATTGGGGTATCCGGACACTCTCCGAGGCAGCTGCAAAATTTGGGACACAGGCAGCTGCTGGGCCTCCTCTCAGCTCGGCGCACGACAGGCGCCAACCTATACTGTAGGGGCCTTAATAAGTATGTAGAACACCGTTCCTTTAAGGGTTCCTTTAAAAGGGTTCTAGAAGGTACCTGTAGTAGGGATCTAGGATATAGGGGCGTGAATAACTATAACAGGGTTTTGGGTGCCCATTATACTACAACTACACTAAGGAACCCCCAAAATGTTAGGCCCCTATACTACTGCTCACCTGTCTATGTCAGGGTCAATTACAGTCTGGCGTACCCCTTGAACCCCTAAAGCCATATGGCTTTGACTCGCTTAGTGCGGCCATGAGTACCTTCACAAAGGTTGTGAACGCATAGAGACGATAGTTACCTTACATATAACCCCACTTGCGATGTCCCCTGATCCCTAAACCGTACAGCCCTATAGAAGCCTATTATAAGCCCCTTAAGGCGACCCTTAGAGGAACCCTACTCAAGTCCCCTGCCAAAAGAGCCCAATACCCCTTGACTAAGGGATATAGCTTGAATGAGAATATGAAGCCCTACATAATTTAAGCTATATTCCTTAATTAAGGGGTATTGGGCTCTCTGGTTGATCCTTTAAGTAATTTGAGCTTAGCGTTTGAGACACTGCACTCGAAGTTCCTTCGAGCCGATGGCTGTAAATCTACTCAGAGGTTTCGCGGGGACTTCATGGGTGGGGAATAAATAAGTAGAGTGTTAATAAAAGTCCCCTGACACGGACCCGAATTGGGGCTATGATGCTCATAACTCTTCAAACTATCTACTTACCAAGTCCTCCGCCCCTCCAAGGAAGGCATTGAGGCTCGAACTAGCCTAGCGGCTTCAACACTCAGAACAGGTTTTGGTGGTAATCATATTAGACTATAGGTCTATCAAGCCCTATAGGTATGTAGGGTCCATCATACGAAAAAAAACCAGGGAGAAAAAGATACTGACAACGAGTCATTCCGACCGCAATGGCACCTTGAACTTGGTTCGTTCTCTTCGATCCTGTCTGTGAGAGCAAAAGAAGGCCGAAACATTCGAGCAAAGCTCCCGGCAGCGGCGTTGCTTCGCAATCGCCAAGGCCAGAGGCATGTCAACCATACCTATAGTCCCCGTTGCAATTCCTGGTTTGAACACCTTGGCTTTGGTGCAAGGATCCAAAAAAAACGACACCCTCAACACTAAATCTCACTCCCAAAAACCCTAAGCACAAACAATGAACAGCAATGGAGACTAGAGGTGATCCCCATCAAATGCACCTTCCCGGACTGGTGATCCGTTGAATTCACTTATATCCCCCTGCATCCGGAACATCTCTGAACCCCATGCTCTGTTATAGCCGTCCTTTAGCTTTGCTACGGCATCCGACATGCTTCCAGAATATAGGGGGCCTGCATGCAACAATTGTAAGAGGGTTGGGGGGCTGTCGCAGGCTGACTCTGTAGCGGCTAGAAGGGAAACGCTACGAAGCCTTGTTAATTTGCGCACACTGAAATCTGATACCTAAATGGTTTTACATCCCACGGATCAGCCCAGTGGCTCCTAAGACATGGGTGAACCAGGTGAAACCTCTCCGACCTGAATGGGTGACACCTCGGAAGCTTTTCATGGGACCGTGGGTTCAGGTTTAGGGTTCTGAGTTCAAGGTTTCGAGTTAGGGTTTAGGGCTGAGGGGAGTTTTAGGTTCGAGGTTTCAAGGCTTTGGTCTTGTGGCTGAGGCGTTGCGACGAGGTACGGCTTTGGGCATTCCGGGTAGGCCTACTCCAACAGTATAGACAGGGCGGCAAAGCTCCTAAACTCGAGGACCTCAAGCGACCTGGACCCCCCCTAAAACCTACCCATTTTGAGGCTCCCTATTATGATTTCCTTGTACACCTGTGGCCGAAAAGACCTACCTTTTTGAGGAACTGTATATAATATATCGAAATCATAAATCGGAACAATGGTAGATCTTTCCGGCTACAGGTAAGCCCTGAAGGTAAGTAGGCTCTTTGGTGCTAAGGGAGAGCCTGAGCTTCAAATCCACAGTCCCTGCGTGTTCACCGTGTTCAACTCGTATCGGGGGCCTGGATACTTACAAAAAAATCAGATCATGAAGCCCCCTGTATTCTAGTGCCCGTCAAGCTTATAGGCCCTTGTTTTTCAGCACGGGCTTTGGCTGAAACCCTAACCCCTCACTCCATACCCAAGCTCGTGGCTCGCAGCCCTGAGCCCTCAGCCCTGCGCCCAAAACCCGAACCGGAACCCAAACCTTATACCCTAGGCTACATCAAAATCCTAGACCGAAGCCGCGAAGTCAAAAACGCCCCGAAGTTTATCCAGCGAGATTTCGCGCATCATGCCGACCCTCAAACCCCGAGAACCTTGAAGCGTAAAATAGAGGCCTCATATTTATAGAAGGGTTTTGGGTGTGTATTGTACCACAACTATAATACAGAATCCTAAGGAAAAATATTTGTGAATATTTGGGCTGCGATATTAACACCCCCAACCTGCAGCCAAAGACGCCGGGCTAGAGTCGATCCGGTGATCGCTCGGCCGGCGGGCGCCCCTCCTCGGACCGTCTCAGGTTGGAGGATTTCGGATCGAGGCGGTTTAGGGTTTAGGGATTACGGGTTCAAGGATGTTAAGCTGTGTTCTTTGCAGTTCAGGCTTATGTATTCGGTCTAGGAATTTAATCTTGAGTCTTGTATGGTATGATGAGTCTCACGAATCCATTATCAAGTCCTGCACATCTCGACTAGTACACTTAGTGTGAGGTTTGTCTTGTTGCTGTTTTCAGCGTTGGCCTTCAATTTAAAGATCTTTGACAAATCCTACCCCGATTAAACCAATTGTTGGCAAAACATGCTGACTCAAAGGCCTACCCAGCTCATACATATAGATGACCATGTGAATTGCTACATGACGGTACCTACTACTCAATCTGCACTGGGGATTCCCGTCGTTTTTGTTTTAACTTCGAAAACTTTAATTGTGGCTGATATTTCAAGAATTTCAGTCGCTTTTTGGATATGCACTCCGACGCCGACCGAAAAAGTAAAGAGGATTAATAGTAAAGCTTTCGCTGCCGCGTCTAATGAACCGGCTCTTATGTCTATTGACGTATTCCACCTGTGCTCCTCCCCCACCTCCCCCTCCCTTCTGTCCGTCATCTTGGCAGAAAGAAGAGTAGGGAAGCAAAGCAAAGTTTGCAGGTTCGCAGGTTCAAGCCATGCAGAGTCGCGGGATGAGTTTCCGACCATTTCGGAGATCACTGGTGCAAGGCTTCTAAAGCTTCCTAATATAGTACCCTAAATAGTAGGATCCCTATTATAAGGGCCCCATAATAAGGTACCCCTAATTTTCGGAAACTCCCAGGGGGTTCGGGCTCATGCTTCCGATTCACTAAGCTTTAAGGCTCAGGGTCTAGGGTTTAGGGTTTAGGGTCTAGGGTCTTGGGTTTAGGGTTCAGGGTTTAGGGTTCAGGGTTTAGGGGATTAGGGTTTTAGGGTTCTCGAAAAGGCTACAAACCATCTCAGCCATATCACAAAACACTGCAGCGCGGACGGTAGCATGGGCTAAGGGACCACGAGAACCACGAAGCATCTAAATCCTTATAACAGCCCTTATAGTAGCAAACCCTAAACCCTAAACCCTAAACCGCCTAAACCCTATTCCAATATTCAGGCCCCTTTTTGTTAAGGAACCACGGGAACCACGAAGCACCCACCGAGGCCCGAACCAGCTCTCCCGCTCCCCTCGAGGTTTCGGGGGTGAGGCCACCTGACTGCTTGAGGTCTTTGAGGGTTTAGGGTTTAGGGTTTGGGGTTTGGGGTTGGGGTTTAGGGTTTAGGGTTTAGGGTTTAGGGTTTAGGGTTTAGTTAGGGTTTAGGGTTTGGGGTTTAGGGTTTAGGGTTTACGGTTTTAGACTTCAGGGCTGTGGGTAAAAGCTGCAACGACGCAGGTGGTAGCGAAACCACCAGGCCCCTAGTCAAGCCACTGTAGTGTGTTGGGCGCTGAACCCTCAGTGCCTGACCCTAAGTACCCTAGACTTTCTGCAACAAGCCCTGGCTCCTTTTGCGGCTGACGGTTTAAAGTTTAAGCTTTCCTTGCGAAAGACCGCAATCTTTAAACCCTAAAGACCTCATTACCTCAAAACAAAACTACACCAAACCAGAACACCCTCAAACCAAGATAGCGGATGTCAGCGTACCGAGAGTCTCCAGCAAAGTGCTCTTTGCAGGGGTGCGCAAGTTTAGGGTTAGACAGGTTCAGGTTTGGGGCTGTTGAGGGCTGTTGAGGCCCTAAATCTGCAAAACGTGCAGCTCAGATGCGCTGTGGCTGCTTTTTGCCGAAGGTATGGGTGAAGCGCCGGGGGTCCCTGGCAAAGCAGTGGAATCTCACCAGAGCTTCTCATTCTCTTGTTGGAGGCAAGGATATGGTATGTACAGGGTGCAGGGCATGCAGATTTAGAGATTAAATGTTATGGTATGCATAGGATACAAGGCTTGGGAAAATGAGGTACCGCTATGCTTGTTTGAGACATCTGTCACACGATAAAACCTACCATCCTTGACTCGATGGCTGACGCTTGCGTTGCCTATTGGTTTAGGGTTCAGGGTTCAGACATGCTTCTTGGGCTGCTGCTCCCGATCTCAGCATAAGTCGCCACAGGCGTGAGGGTAACATCCCTGGAAGTATTCCATTGGGTTTTGTTGCGCTACGAGAAGGATGTTTGGTGAAATTTACACAAGCGGCTGCACGAGGACTGCTAACTAGTAAGAGTAACTAGTAAGTAGGCAGGTTGACATGAATGAATCCGCGCAGGGTTGCCTTAAACGCAAAACTGAGCATAGGTGAACACACACACACATAAGTTTATATATATATATGTGTGTCTATATATATATATATGTAGATAGATACATACATAGATAGATAGATAGATAGATAGAATTAGATAGATATACGGGCATGCTGGTGATGAAGAAGAAGATGATGATCATAATGATGGTGACGTCGATGTTCATGCTCTTCACCAACACGAGGATGATATTGATGATCGTGGAAGTGATGACCAACATGATGATGATAATGATGTGGGAAATTACAGCGGCCACATTTCGAAATTCCTGACTACCCCTACTTGTCGAAACGATGATGGATGTGGTAGCGCAGCGGCAGAACATCTGACAACACTGAGGCTCATACCGGTGATGAAAGGACAGAACAATCAGAACATGCTGATGCATAGGTGGTGCTGGGGTGCGAAATGATGCACGGTGGTGCGGAATATACAAATGCTGTGTGATGATGAAGGTGATGGTATGGTCCATGGCACGAGGTGGCGATGCTGACGATGATGGTTTTGGTGATGGTGACTGTGATGGTGATAATGGCCGTGATACTGATGGTGACGATGAAGATAACAAACTTAGCCTACCGAACTTATGAGGTCCCAAACGCTGAACCCTACAGGCCGTATAACCCCTAAGCCCGAACACGCCTGCTGCAGTGCCAGGAATGTCCTTGAGGCTGTCGCTCTGCAGCAAATCCTAGGGCTCCGGAGGTTCGAGTCCTCAAGGCTCAATAATTAGAATAGGATCTTGGGGGTATACTGTAGTATAACTATAGTAAGGAATCCCCAAAATAGTATAGGCAATTATAAAGGACCATGTACTACAACTACAATAAGGAACCTCGGAATAGTACGTATAGTCTCCATTGTAGTTCCTTGTTTTGGTTAACCGGCTTTATGGTTAGGATCCTATGATACAGTTTTCTGTTAACTAAACAAATAACTACAATGGAGACTATAGGTATGGGCCCTATATGGGAGTTTCCGAAAATAGGGGACCCGAATATAGTACGTACCCTAAACAGTAGGATCCTTATTACAAGGACCCCCAAAATAGGGTACCCCAATTTTCGGAAACTCCCATATAGGGCCATGTTACTGCACTCTGGCATTTTCGAGGCTCGGGCAGAGGCACTCTCTACAGAAAGGTTGGTGAAGACAACTACCCAGCACCGGGTGAACCCTAAACCCGAAACCGTTTTTTGCCACTGGACTGAAGTCTAGCCAGTCTACGACCCACAATCATCTTGACCGAGGCCGAAATGCAGCACCGATACCCCAAGCCGCCTTTCGGAGGAGTCAAGCTGTGTGCTCATGACACCGCAAGACGCTGCACACGAAGCAGCCAGGATTCCGATACGATCTCAAAGAAAAGGAGGATGTGGAACCTGGTATACCCAGAGCCTCCAAAACCCCTTAATTTTAAGGAATATACCTTAAATTATAATAGGATCCCTTATATGATTTAAGGTATATTCCCTAACTAAGGGGTTTTGGAGGCTCTGGGTACCTAGAACCCTGAACCCAAAGCCGAAACCTGCCGAAGCCCATAGAATCCAAAGGCTTCAGACGCCGCACAAAACCTCGGAGGAGGACCCCGAATCCTAGATGAACACTTTTTCCCTAAACCCTAGATGGGAGTTTCCGAAAATTAGGGGTACCTTATTTTGGGGTCCTTAAAATGAGGATCCTACTATTTGGGGTGCTATACTCTCTCTCGCGCTCTCTGGTCCCCCATTTTCGGAATCTCCAAAATGAATCTACACCGCTGCTGTCTCCGGGGGAGCGGCAGATCTGCTGACGGCACGCTGGGCAATCGGCAGCCCCGTGTTCGGCGGCGGTGGCGACGGCGCCTCCACAGATGATGAGCCAGGGTTTCGCGGTCCCAGACCTTCCAATATCCCTTAGTTAAGGAATACCTGGGGTTCCTTTAAGGGATCTATAGGGTTTTGGGTTTAGGAGACTCCAATATCCCTTAATTAAGGAATATTCCTTAAATCATATTAGGGTCAGGGATATTGGAGTCTCTGGGGAGCCGAAGCTTCGCATGCCCAGATCTTCCTAAAGTCCCTAAATTAAGAGGTATACCTTAAACTTGATTAGGGTTGTTGTACGCTAGCTTACAGTAGGATCCCTGGTGTGATGATGTATCTTCCCTAAATATGGGAATTTGGAAGGTCGGAGAGAAGGAGAAGCAGAGCGCCTGTCAGAGCAGAACATTCAACACCGAAGCAGGCCTGGTAGCCATGAAAGCTTATCTCAAAAAAATAACAGTAGGAGCAGTAGCAGAAGCAGGAGGGGGAGGAGGAGGAGGAGGAGGAGGAGGAGGCGGCGTAGATGCACGAGCACAAGGAAGGGGCAGAGCAAGAAGCAAAGGAGTAAGTAGGAAGACGCTCGAGCAGAAGCAACACCGATATCACAAGAAGCAGGAAAGTTACAGTAGCATCCGTAGTCGGACAGACGTGCAATACCATGGCAGCATTGATTTGTCAAAGGACGCCCACACTCACAGCCGCAGATTTCCTAATAGAGACCAGAAGTGGCAGGATCCTGGCTACAAGCACACCGGACAAATCCTAAACCCTAAACCCTGAACCCTGAACCCTAAATCCTAAATCCTAAACCCCATACCTTAACCCAGAGACTCCCTTGTCCCTTAATTCAGGAATATGAGAATAGGAGCCCGAATATGAGGTAAGGCATCTTAATTCCCAGAGACTCCAATATCCCTTAATTAAGGAATATTCCTTAAATCATATAAGGGATCCTACTATAATTCAAGGTACATTCCTTAATTAAGGGATATTGGAGTCTCTGGGTTAAGGGGTTTTGGAATCTCTAAAAAAGCGGTTAAGCCGAAAACGCCGTGCCAGCGGCCTCATCGACCTCCGTGATGGCAGACAGCCCCTGGATAGCTTTAGGGATTCGGGTGTTGCTTTAGGGTTTCAGGGTCTTAGGGTTTAGGGTTTCAGGGTCTTAGGGTTTAGGGTTTAGGGCTTCAGGGTCTTATGGTTTAGGGTTTCAGGGTCTTAGGGTTTAGGGTTTCAGGGTCTTAGGGTTTAGGGTTTCAGGGTCTGGAGTGCAAGGTTATGAGGTCTTGCTGGCCCGGCTTTCTGACTGGGGTCCCGGTTAGCGTTCGCAAGGTACCGCCTTGAAGATACCCTAAGGGTCAAAAGGACCCAATAATTGGGTACCTTGGTGTCGGATAATACTTGTGTAGGACACTATGTGGGAGAGTATATGATTCTTAGGAGGACCCTTCGGGACAGGGAAGACGTGAACCTCGCAAACTCTCAGCAACGCATTCTCGACATGCGCAAAACAACCAAACATTTCGGGACACCCTAAGCCGTTCTCCAGGGCCAAACCCCTATCATATTAGGGTTTAGGGTTTAGGGCTTATGGGATCTTATCATCCGGTCTGCAGCGACTTCTTGCGGGCATGACTTGTATCCGCGCTTTGCACAGGACGAAAGCCACGCCAATCGAATAGAGAAGCCTAAACCCCTGCCCTAGACTCCAAGCTACACCGATAGCCAAAGATGCATATGGGTGGTTGTCAAAATTATGGCCCCTTTTTGGATCCCTATCATAATACGGCACCTAATATTTAGGGTACCCAAAAAAAGGGACCCTAATTTTGACAACTCCCCATATCAAAGATAGCCAAAGCCCTAAACCCTACCCTAAACCCTAAACCCCTAAACCCTAAACCCTAAACCTGAAGATGCATATCAAACAGCTCCAGTGCCATGCGAAGCTCCGTCTTCTGTGGCCCTGCGCCCAACTCTGGCGCTAAGCAGTCCTTTCGCTAGGCTCGGGGCTTCCCAGAGACTCCAACATCCCTTAATTAAGGAATATACCTTAAAGTATAGTAGGATCCCTAATATGGTTTAAGGAATATTCCTTAATTAAGGGATATTGGAGTCTCTGGGTTTAGGCCTTCATGGTTTGGTGTTTTGAGGAGTTTTCTTCGGGCATTGGAGGGGTTCAAGGGAGTCTTCTTCCAAGCTATCTTAGGGTTTCGGGTTCTAGGCACATGTCGAAGGGCATTAAGTCTTAAGTCCTGCACCCTACACCAGGTTGGGAAGTAATTACGGCTTGGGTAGTACGAACCCCTTTTGGAAGAGCAAAGGGCGTAATACTTGAGATCAAGCCCGTGGTTGTTTAACAAGACATCGTGGGCCTCAAGTGGAAACTGCTTCTTGCTTCGTAAGCTTGGGTTTGAGGTCTGTTGTAGTCACGTCTCCTCTTAGTTGCGGCCTCTGCTTGGTTTCAGTACTGCTAGTTGCTCTTGCAGCCGCTGCTCCTGCTACTATCTGCTACTGCTCATCATGCCAGGACGTACACTATGTGCACTAGCCCTTCTTCATGCGTGGGGATCTATTTTCGGGAGTGTTGTGTATACAGCATAACTAAGACGACGACTCCAGTTGCAATGCACACTTATGTAGGCAGGGTTGCAAGCTTGTTGCATACGCATCATTCCCTTCACCCCCCAATCAAGGTATAGACAACCCTACTTACGACGTTTTGTGACTACTCATGAACCTTTAGTTCAAGCACCCTGACACCCCTAAACCCTACCCTTACGCCCTAAACCCCAAACTCGGAAGGGCCCAGCAAACCTCAAATCGCATAAAGTCCTGCAGAATCAGACCTCCATCCTCCTGGCCGTTGCCGTTTTGGGGTCGGGGCCCTAATGATTGCATAAGATTCCTGCAAGGGCTTCCTTTAAAGGGTTCTAAAAGGGGTGTTATCAGGGTTGAATATAGGGGCCTTGATACTTAGAATAGAGTTTGGAGATACCTTACCGTATAGTTGTGAACCAAAGAATGATCTTCCTAATTGCTCTGCCCCCTACAGCAAGGTTGCGGCGGGCAGGGTTCAAACAAAACGTTCCTGTCTGTATTAGGCGTTAAAGGGCTCTATACCCGGTTCTTGCATCGGCATTGTGCACTTCTTGATTTTCTGTACGATTGTGTTTTGGCTGGCGTTTTACTTCCCTGTTATGCCCTTCTTTGTGGCCTATACGAACACCGCCTTGGTTCGGGGTTAAGAGATTGGGTTGACGGTGTAGAACTTAAAGCTTACGGCTTAACTTTCCGGCATCATGGAAATTTTCGAGATTCTGCAAAAGTGAAAAGCATGGAAGTGAAGTGTTTCGGATTTCGAGTTCAGGGTTTAGGCATGTTGCCAGGGGATCTTGACGTGCTTTGGGTTGAGTTTGCAGGTGGGAACCGAAAGATATGTTCCGTGATGCACCTTACAACAACCAAACTGAATTCAAAGCAGCTAAAGGAACGCTGATTCTCAAATGGGAGTTTCCGAGGACAGGGGACCCTAATATAGTACCCTAAATAATAGGATCCTTATTTCAAGGACCCCAAAATAAGGTACCCCCTAATTTTCAGAGACTCCCAAATCAGTGTGAGTGCAGGGGGGCCTTAATGGAGGCACCCGCCACGACGGCACATAGCAGGCTCTTGACCTCGTGCGGTTAAAGGCTGTGGGAACGAGACTCGGAATTCTGGACTCTCAAGAGTTTGCAGTTTCGGATTTCGAGTTTACCTATAGTCTCCATTGTAGTTCCTTTGTTGGGGTTAATCAAAATCTCTATTATAGGGTCCTAACCATAAAACTTGTTAACCAAAAAAGGAACTACAATGGAGACTATAGGTAGGACTCAGGATTTGCCATGACGGCCAGTTTAGTCCACGGCGAAACACGGCTTGCCGTTACCGAAATCAAAGGACCAGGGGCTCAATGCACGGTGGGCTTGAGGTGTAGGGTGTGCAGAGAGGCCGAGAAGAAGCCCGAAGGATGTGAGGGGCCCTGGCCCTAAACCCTAAACCCTAAACCCTGAACCCTAAACCCTAAACCCTAAACCCTGGACCCTAAACCCTAAACTCTAAACCCTGAACCCTGAACCCTAAACCCTAAACCTGGACCCGATTGCGCAAAAACAAGCAAAGCCAGGCCAGGCGTCTACACTCAGAGAACCCCGTACCCCTTGATTAAGGAGTATACCTTAAATCATCGTACTATATTCAGCACCCTATAACACAAGGCATAATCCTTAATTAAGGGGTACTGGGATCTCTGAGCACTCCGAGTGGAGCTCCCCAAAACTCCAACGCAATCAACCCGGCATCTGGATTCGGGTGAAACAGGGCATCTCTTGGGTGCTGAGCGCACTCACCAACAGTCGACGAATATTATTCATAGTTTAGAAGGGGTCTTGACCCTGTAATAGTGGTATACTCGGAATATAATAGGGCCCTAATATAATCCTTATAGTCACTATTGCAGGGTGGGGGCAGCTTCTAATTCATAGTGTAGGTTAGGCCCTTAATAGTACCAGTAGCCTCCCATCATAGACTGTTACTGCATGGGGCCAGTACCCACGGCATCTCCACCAAGGTGCCCCACATCAAAAGAAGCCGACATGCAGTCTCTTACAGCCTCATACACACTCACCTCACCAAAAACAGGATGTGAACCCTACTTAAACTTTACAAAACTTCCCAGAAGCTCTTCTCAAAACAAGCCTCGAACCTCGCCGAAACCACTCGGATCACAATTCCCAAGTTTTGCGAACAACTCAACACTAAAGCATAAGAGTTTAGGGTTTAGGAGCTCGCTTCCTCATCTGCATTGTGCAGACCGGTCGAACAACCCCTAGCCATTTGCAAAAGTCCGACTCTCAACATAAAGCGCACTCGCTGGCACCAGGATCGTCCTATTGGAGACGAGACAGTTGTACGCATCACTTGGTTTGCTGTGCTTGAAGGATGATGGGACTTAGCAAGGGTCATAAGTACCTTAATTGGGACTATGAGTAGATATACCCATAGTTACCTTACTTACAACCCTACTTACTAAGTCCCCTGATCCTCTAAGTGGCCCCAAAAGCCTGGCAGCATGATGCCCCAAACCCTACTTAGAGGATCAGAGGACTTCGTAAGTAGGGTTATATGTAAGATAACTATAGCTATATCTACTTATAACCTTAGTTAAGGTACTTATAGCCCTACTTACTAAGTCCCATGATCCTCCAAGTAGACCCTAAACCCTAAACCCTACTTACTCCCTTTAAAGGAACCCTACATACTAAGTCCCATGATCCTCTAAGTAGACCCAAGCCCCAGTCCCATCATTCCTCAGCCTGCAGACCGGCCAAAGCAAACTCTTGCCTGCAAAGCCGTTAACCCAAGTTCTGGACCCTAAATGGGGGCTTCCGAAAATAGGGGACCCTAATGTAGTACCCTAGATACTAGGATCCTTATTATAAGGATCCCAAAACAAGGTACCCCTAATTTTCGGAAACTCCCAAATCCTGCAAAGCGCTTCTTCAATCATGTAGTGTAGACCGCCGGTTCGCAACCCCGACTCGACATGAAGAATGCATAACCCTCAACCCTTGACCCTATATAAACCCTAAACCCATACCCCTAAACCCATCCTAAACCCTAAACCCTCAACCTAAACCCCTAAACTCATAAACCCTTAACCCTAAACCCTAAACCCTAAACCCTAAACCCCTAAACTCATAAACCCTTAACCCTCAGCCCTAAACCGAAGGCGAGTCGAGGGGCCAAAGGCTCTCCCAGAGCAGTAAGGAGAACCTGGGTGGTTGTTTTTTTTTCTTTTATTTTTTTCTTTTTTTTATGTTTTTTATTTGTTTTCTTGTTTTTTCTTTTTTTTCTTCAAATTATGGTTCCTTTTTGGGTCCCTAAAAAGATACAGCACCTATTATCTAAATTTAAGGGTTTAAGGGTTTAGGGTCATGTACAGATAATACTTACGATTTAAGGAATATTCCTTCATTAAAGGATATTGGAGTCTCTGGGCACTGGGCTGCGTAGTGATTTTGGGTTGGGGGTGTAGGATTTTGGGGGTTTAAAGTACAGGGTTTGGGGTGTAGGATTTTTGGGGTTTAGGGTTTGGGGTGTAGGGTTTTGGGGTTTCGGATTTAGGGTTTGGCGTGTAGGGTTTTGGGGGTTTCGGGTTTCGGGTTTGGGGTGTAGGCTTTTGCGGTTTCGGGTTTCGGGTTTGGGGTGTACGGTTTGGAGGTTTCGGGTTTAGGGTTTGGGGTGTGGGATTTGGGGGTTTCGGGCTTCGGGTTTGGGGTGTAGGGTTCGGGGGTTTCGGTTTAGGGTTTGCGGTGGAGGGTTTTGGGGTCAAGGTTTAGGGTCTAGGGTTTTGGGCTTCAGGGTGCAGGGGGTAGACTCGTAGACTTTCAGGGCACCGAGGGTATCAGGGTGGCATTCGTACATAACAGGACCCTTGATTTGAAGGTTCGATGTCAGTTCCATGGATGGTGCTCAGAGGTTCAAAAATATGGCTCTTTTAGATGCCCGACTAGGGTTCAGGGGGAACCTCACTAGGTAGGTTTACCCTTACGGCTGTAGTTACTCTTGACTACGACCTTACTTGCGAAGTTTCTGTAAGCAGGGCTCACGACTTTCCAATCATTTTGGCTTGTGGCATTCAGGGTGCCCTGTAAATACCTGCATCTAGAACCAAAGGACCCCTTGGAGTTGGCAAATTCTGAAAGCAGTGTCCCTGTCCATCCAGCTCAAGAACACACTTCCCAAACCGCGCAAGCCAGTCACTCAGGATAAACTCACAATATGGACGCGCACACCTAGTTTGCTGCAGACATGAAACATAACTTCGCGAATCTTAGAAGGAATAACCTTGCTGAGGTTCTGCTGAATCCTTCGCACGTGCACAGGTCTTGGCCTTCGCGGGCTCCTCCTCAGCCTACAAAAAGGAGCCTTGATAGGGTACTTTCAACGATACTTACACAGGGCCAATACCAATTCTTCCGACCTTATATTACATGCTAGACAGTTTAAAGCCCGAGTTAACGCCATCTTCAGCCAAGGAAGCCATCGTGGCAAAGCTAGTGAGCCAGCGCTGTCCGTCCTTGCCAGAAGCATGGGGTGTGCATCGAGTGTGCCATTTCAAGCTTATAGGTACCAACGTCAGCCTTAGCCTTACTCCCAAACCGCACCAAAACCCTTGAACTGGGCAGTCCCTCCCCAATGGTATCCTCCCCCCGGGCCCCGGCCCGTCCCCGCTCTCAGCGGTCCCACACAACCGGAACGAACCCACGCAAACCAAAGCGAGGGAGGACGATGGAGAATGATCCCAGCCAGTGCTTCTTCAGAGCGGAGAACCGCGTCAGAGCAGGGACAGGGGCACCATTTGCAAGGAGAAAAGAGCAACATCAAATTCTGTAGTATGGTAACGAGCACGTAACGATGACATCACTACTAACAAGCGGCAGCAACCATACCATACCTCTGTAGAACACACTGCCCCCCACGGGCGGGGCGAGGCCAACCAAAAAGACCTCAGGCCCCACACCACAGGCGGGGGAGGGGACAACGCCAAAAAAGACATCCGAGGAAGACGGGGAAAGCAACAAGGCCAAACAAGAAAACTACCCACTTGACAGGCAAGGGGGGGAGGTACCTCGGCTTCTCACAGCTACAGCACTTGGGATTTGTTTTAGCAGATTTCGGAGGAGTTGGGCACATGCCACGGCAGGCTGACGCTTGTAGACTCTTTGTAGACACGTTAAACGTTAACACCCTAAAGCCCTAAGACCCTGACCCGGAAATCTAAAACTTTAAACACTCAGAGGCGCTAAAAGGCTCGGGGCTCTTCGGGGTCTTGCTTCGAAGAAGGCCTTGAGGATTTAAGCGGTTTAGGGGTTTAGGTTTTAAGGGTTTTTTTGAGGACCTTTTTCCAGCTGCGTTTTAGGGCTTAGGGGTTTAGGTTTTAGGGTTTAGGTTTTCAGGCTCGGGGTCGAAGTCCTGGAGTTTAAGAGCGAAAGCGTGAGACCAAAAAAGTCGGGTTGAAGGTCCATTGAAAGGTTCCTTGAAGGCTTACAGTTTACTGTACGGCTTTTAGAGTTCTTTAAGGGTTCCTTTGTCATGTGAAGGCAGGTCAGGCTAGAACAAAGTATTCATGAAAGTGAGGCGTGAGAATCGGGGGTCTTGGCTTGTTTACTCGGGTTCTTTTACATGATTTCTGGCACCTTAGCATTCGATTTTGACTGGTCCAGGGCTCCGGGTTCAGGCTTCTGCTTCGCACTTCGGAACTACAGAATTTTCCAAGCACTGCACAGAGCTGTAGTTGACTATGTCATGCGAGTCTCGCCTGCCGAGTTGCTTTCTCCATGGCCCACACCGTACGCATGTCGAAGGCAAAGCAAGAAAATGAACCCCGCCTCCCCGATGACAGCTTGGCGTCTACAGTTGGATACAGAGCCATGAGGTGATGAGGCGTGCTAAAGCCTTAAACCCTCCACGCGGAAGGGATGTAGCGTAGCAGTCCTCATCGGAAGCGCTGGCAATGTAGGCCGCGCCGAGGGTGCCTTTCTCAGTTCCCTATGTAAACCCTGAGCCCTCGCTGCTGAACCCTTGCAGTAGTGGAAGTAGTAGTGGTAGTACTAGTGGTACTAGTAGCACCAGCAGAACTAGGATCAAACAGGAGCAGGAGCAGCAGTGTCTTTTGTCACTTGAGTAGTAGCAGCTGCAGGAGTACTCGCAACGGTAAGAGTGACAGCAATGATAGTAGTTGTTGTAGGAGTAGTAGGAGTGGTAAGATGTAGTAGTTGTGGAAAATGCGAGGACTGCTAAGACTAGTAAAAGTAGTAAGAGCAGTAAGAGAATTCTAAAGTTCGGAAGTTCAGTACGAGCGGTATGAGTAGTAAAGTGCAGTATGAAAAAGTACTGTAATTAAGAGTGGTAGCAGCTAGTAGTGGGACTTTCGTGCGAGTAGCACGAGCTTCGGTGGGATTGGAGGTTCTCGGATGCAGGCCAGGCGCAACAAAGCACAGAGTACAGCAAGATGAGAGCTGCGAACACCTTTGCAGCGGCGGCAACGTACCCATTTTACCCTACTAAAGCCGCAAACCCGGCACCCCAAAAAATGAACCCCTATGGAACACGCTATACGCTACACCAGAAAACTCAGAAATCCAAGGGAGCTACAGTAAAACTGATCAGCACCGTCGCTGCTAGATACAAAGTATTTCTGGACATTCAACTACTTACAAGTCTCTTGTGGCAGAGGTGAAGCAGAAGCCATATGCGGGAAGCTCGAAAAGGGCCGCGGTACTTGGTGTCTCTGCTTTAAAATGTCTGTCCAAACGACTGCGACACAAATCTGGCACTGTGAGTACCACCATTGTGTCCGATGGCTACCCCGACTGTCGCCACTATCCCTGTGGCCACTACTACTACTACTACTACTACTCCTGCTGCTGCTGCTGCTACTACTACTACTACTACTACTACTACTACTCCTACTACTGCTACTACTACTGGTACTACTGGTACTACTGCTACTGCTACTACTACTACTACTACTACTACTACTACTCCTGCTGCTGCCGCTACTGCTACTGCTACTGCTACTGCTACTGCTACTGCTACTGCTACTGCTACTGCTACTGCTACTGCTACTGCTACTACTACTACTACTACTGCCACCGCTACTACTACTACTACTACTACTACTACTACTACTACTACTACTACTACTACTACTACTACTACTACTACTGCTAAGACTACACGACTACTATTACTACGACTACGACGACGACTACTACTACTATACTGCTGCTACAACTCGCATCACCACAGCCAGCCACTATTACTCCTGCTAACCCTGCTAACGCTACTGCGACCGCTGCCGGTGACGACAAGTACCACTACGCCTACGAACCAGTTCATTGCCTTGAATTGCTTAATTCGTGACTATGCGAGCTCTACTACTTCGTCTTCGTCGTAGTTACAAACCAAAAGCCATGTCCTTGCATTTTGGGCCCTGAACTGAAAAACTTCACCCGAGGCAAGCAGCCTGTCTCTAAGGATATCCTCAAGCCCGGCCCTCCTTTCCCGAACTGCTTGCAACCACGGAGGCTCCATCACGGATCCACCATCGCACGACCTGCCGCACGCAAGCCACCGTCGGTCTGAAATGGACTGGAATTCCTTGTTCCGGCTCTGCTCCAAGGAGCGAGCCCATCACTGCGACTCATTTTGCAGATCTTTGACGGATGACGGGATGGTATGTCTGCGCCGGATTGCAGTGCTAGAATGGAGGATTTGTGCTCCAGAATTTGCCTAGGCCTAAAAAGCGAAATCTCTGGGCCTGGGCCGAGCATGAACAGCGTACCGGAAACCTCAAGGGCGACCTGACCTGGTGAACCTTGAAGGAGTCTATGCCTGAGGGAAGTTTTAGGTACAGGTGCCGACGCTCCTGGGGGCTTGCCTATGGTGGAGACTACGACGACACAAACTGTAGCTATACGGATGACGATGACGATGATGATAATGGTGATTCTGATGGCGACGGTGGTCAGGCTGCTGATCGTGCAGCCTAGGATACCCCTTCCTAATGGTTCGGTGCAACGACGGACTCGATGACAACAACGATGTGCTGCCGAAGAAGAATCAACGCTGGGGACCAATTTCGCGCGATAACCGAGGCAACGGTGATGGTGGCGAGAACCACAAAGTAGATGGTGTGGCAAAGGCCACGGAAGTGATACAACGAACGAAATGCGAAATAACAAGTTACAAGTTGTTGCTGTCATTGACAGTCACGGTGAGCCACTCACTGCTCGTCATACATACCCAGCCTTTCGGCTGTTGTTGCTGCCACGCATGTGTTGTTACTGTGGTGTTGCTGCAACTATTTTCCAAAACTAGCCGTGTTGATAGTTGCTGCTGTCGTTGCTGATTTTGCCGTCTTTCGCCGCCGCTTTACCACGGCCAGAGCGACACGAGAACAGGGGCTTTTAGTCTTGTTCTTGCCTCTAGTGTTAATACCGCGGATACTGCAATTGTTGTTGCTCTTCCGCTGCTGATGCTGTTGTTGCTGCTTGTGCTTCTTTGAGGCCCTGCTTTCCTGATTCCTGGCTGCAAGGACCATTCAACCAGGAACGACGAGCTACTAGCCAGTACGGAACATCCCATGATAAAGCATGCTGAAGCCCGGAACGAGTTTGTCCCCCACAACTAACATCTAACTGGATTTCTGTCGCTACGGCTGGGGCAGGCCTGCTGTCGGCGCGACTCCGTGTCCCACTCTTGGTCCTGCTTGAACTCGCGACCTTGGAGTGCGGGAGCTCTATATATCTAAGTTGAACTCTTCGACGTAAGTACATTCGAGGGCGGCGCAAGGTTTATATACCTACCCAAAGGCCCCAAAGTAGTTCCTTTTTGGGGTTCGTATATAGAATCTTATTAGGTAATCCCAAAAAGGAACTACTTTGGGGCCTCTGGGTAGTTCTAAAGATCACGGCCCTGAAACATCCCGGACACGCACATAAAAAGCCTAAGACCCAAAGTCGAAACTGCATAACTTCAATCCTAAGCCCTGTGTTGGAACGGCCATATATGACCTGAAAGCCCTCTTCTGATGATTGTTACTGTTGCTTCCCCTTGTTACCCGCACTATTATCATCGTCACTAACCGCCGTTCAAGTCGCCAGCACTACCAGTGACGGCATGACGATCATTATTTTGCTACTGTCACTATTAGACCTATGGGTTGTTGCTTTATTCTTGGGATTGGTAGTTTCAGACTCGGCCCCCGCGCTGTGGAAAAGCATCATTCCAGCAGTCCAGAGGAGCAGCAACATCCTCAAGGCAGCCATGGCGGTGAGCACAAGGGTTTCTAGAAGGGGTGCGATAAGGATTACATGGATTTAGCTTTTGGGTTCAGTTTGTAGAGCTTACAATGCCGGGCTTCGGAGTTATTGTAACGGGCTTGTGACGAAACTTTGGGTTTGGGGTTTAAAATTTATCCGGCTTCGTGTTCGGGTCAAAGGGCACAACTTCTCCATGGACCTCACGAATGCAAAGGGACTTCCTCGCGAGATTTCCTCATCCAACAACTGCCAGGAACCCTGGGGGCACAAGAATATGTTGATGTTCACCACGTCGTCTCAAGCTTGGTCCTGCTGGAAATTCTATGTGACCGCAGAAACGTTTCAAGTTCGATGTCCACGTGGCGCAGATGGTTCCTTTTTTGTTTTAACCCGGGCTTGCTGGCTGCCAGGACTCCCTAAACCCTAAACCCTAAACAAATCCGAGAAACCTTCGACTGTTGTCTTCTCTCTGCTGAAAGCCCAACTTGTCGGGTATCATGGGGAACTAAAGGTTAACCTTTTTTGGTTATATAGGGATGATATAGGGACTATACGACCCAGAAAAGGTTAAAGGTTACCTGCTCTAACTAGGAAGCCGCTGGCAACTTCAGCCACCACGGACCCGCCTTGAGATGCAGCTGAACAAGATCTGGAGGAAGATGCCTCTCGCCACATCATCGACGTACTGCCTGCACGAAACCGGGAAGCTCAAGTGAGGAGGCTCCGTGGCTAAAATGTAGGGGCCTTAATAATTAGAATAGGGCTTCCCTTAAATAAAGGGGTTACTATAAGGGATCTATAATAGGATTCTAGACTATAGGGGCCTCAATAATTAGAACAGGGTTTTGGTGCCCGATATACTATAATTACAATAAGGAACCCCCAAAACAGTATTAGTAATTATTGAGGCCCCTATATTGCAGAGTTTTCCATGGGTCACGGGATTAACCCTATTTTGCACAGACTTGTATATGCCCGCCCGGATGTCGGATGTCAGAGCCTAAAAGCCTAAACCCGACACCCAATTCCTAAACCGAAAGTTACATTCTTAAGCGGGCAGTCATGCCCGGCGTTTGGTATCCCGCTTGAACCTTCCAGCCAAAGACAGTATGATATCCGCATTTGCTCCATAGTTGCCTGCATCTTTGCCAAAGATGACACGAATTGCCCAGTTGTAACTTTCATGATTCATTTTCCCAACGAACTTACCCTAAAGGCCCTACACCCCAAACATGAAACCCTCAAACCAAAACCCAAACACCCCAATCCTAAGCCCTGAGTGCCCAAGATCTCGGAGACCCGGGGGGCTTCTTGGCTCGCGGTTTGTAGAAGTTTGGGTTCCGGGCCAGCTTGAGGACCTACTGCTGCTGCTGCTGTGGCTCCTACCGCCACCACCACGACTACTACTACTACTTTTCTTCTACTGCTCCTACTTCTGCTACTGCTATTACTACTACTACTACTACTACTACTACTACTACTACTACTACTACTACTACTACTACTACTACTACTACTACTACCAGCACCACTAACACTACTCCTGCTACCGCTGCTGCGGCGGCTGCTTCTTTTGCTACTAGTACTGCTGCCGCTGCTGCTTCTGCTACTACTACTCCGCCTGCGGCTGCTACTACTCCTACTCCTGCTCCCGCTCCTGCTCCTGCTCGTACTCCTCTGCTACTCCTACTCCTGCTACTCAGTCCTACTCCTACTCCTACTCTTACTCCTGCTCCTACTCCTACTGCTGCTGCTTTTGCCACTGCTTCTTCTACTGGCATGTGGTGTTCCTCTGGCATGGTAGCACCATAGAACGCCCACGAACCGGGACCATAGTGCCTGGCCTTTCGCCCGCAGATGCGCACGAGGCGGCCGTGACTCTTGCGCGGCTGTCTGCAATCACGAGGAAGTAAACCACCTCAGCACAAGCAGTGTCGAGTCCTCGAACAATTAAACCACAAGGTACGCTCTATAACTCTAGAGTACAGAACCTGATGGTACCCTTGCCCTACCAGTTGGGTACATGGATCCAAATGTGGAAAATTTGGTGAATAGACAACCAAGGCTCCCGAGACACAGGATGTCCCTAAGGCCTTAGGGCTTAGGGTTTAGGCTTCAGACGTATGTCCTGGTTCTTTGATGAAGACGACTGCTGTCTTCATTCGCGCCAGTCCGATTGTCACGTCCACCTCGCCAAGTCCTCTGGAAGCCTAAGCCTTAAACCCTACAGGCTCAACAAAACTGCAGTCCCGGCAACCCGAAATCGCACACCCATGCGAAGAGTTCAGGGTATTTCAGGGTCTTCAATACAAGGATTTCAAGCATATGTCAAGATGTTAGATTCTCTTAGATTCAATGCCAGATCAACTGCCATGAACGTGTCTTAAGTCGCACGAAAGCCCAAGATATGCCCCACTATCCTGGAGCATTGTGACCGTCAGCCACAAGTAGAGGGTACCTATGTCAGTTCTGGCTTACAAGAAGCCGGACCTCAACATGACCACACTTTTCAAACAGCCCCTCCGAGCCCAGTGGCCGAGAGAGCGACGCGTCCGAAGATGTTGGCCACCACGACGCAGGCTCGCAGCGAACAGCGCGTCACGAGGGAGTAGGACCTGAGGATTCAGATTTAAGGTTTAGGGTTTAGGGTTTAGGGTTTAGGGTTTAGGATTTAGGGTTTAGGGTTTAGGGTTTAGGGCTTAGGGTTTAGGGCTTAGGGTTTAGGGTTTAGGGCTTAGGGTTTAGGGCTCCCAGCGCTCACACTCGGACTTGCATGGCGAGGTTCCTGGACGGCGAAGAGCACGTTGGCTCACAGAGGGCTTCGGTAGGTTTAGGGTTTAGGGCTTGGGGATTTAAGGTTTACGGTGTCGGGCTTGGGGTTCAGACTTTTTCACGGCCTGCGACATGTTTTCCGGCGTTATTCGCATCTGAAGGTATGATAAAGCTTCGAAGTAAGGTTGATGCTTTGGTATCAACGGGCAAGCTGGTTGACTCATGATGACTCATGCCTGCTGCAGAGAGGGTGGGTATGGCTTGACAGCAGAGTGAAGGCGAAACGAAATACCGAATTGCCACCTCGCCCATGGCTTTGCGCAGCAGGATCACTTGCCCCGATACGATTGCTTCTTTTCACCATTCATGCTTGCATTGTGGTGGCCAGCATTAGAATCGCGATCACCATGGGACCACCTCCCACAAAGCACAAAACCCCAAAGTCTTTAAAACCCAACACCCCTAACCGAACGGTAAATCATAATCTCTGAACCCTAATTTCCAATCCCGAAACTAAACCCAAAACCCGCGACCTCACGGCCAGGCAACTGCACAGAGATGTGAGGCTGCAGGTGACCCCAGAGGACGCAGAAGCGGCGGCAGACGCTTGGCCTGTGAGGCTTAGGGTGTAGGTTTTGGGTGCCTGGCTGATGGGCCAGGTCCACGAAAGACTCACGGGGAAGGTGTGACACGATGAAAACATGAAAACATGTGAGACCTTGCAGCACTAAAGAGATGTTCCAGATCTAAGTACATACCCACGCATCTGAGTCTGAACAAGGACCTATCCAACAATCAATGCAACCCATCTCGCTCCGCCCGCCTAGGAGTTAGGTATGGGCTTGCCCCATGTTTATCTCCGTCCCGCCAACGCCTCACACGTTTTTCCCCTAGGGGGTACCCTATGATTTCAACATTTCCATAAATTTTTGCCCATTTTTGACATCATACCCTTGCACATTTCACCATTAAAATTTCAGAAATTTATGATAAAAAATTCATAAAATTTTATCATAAATTTTATTACAAAATTCATAAATTTTGTAATATTTTTTGTGATATTTTTTGTGATAAATTTTTATCTTCATTTCTTTAGATATGTATTTATAACATTTCATGAATTATTATTTTCATACAATTCTATTAGTTCTTTTTGTAGTTCAATTTGTTTTTCTAAATACTTCATTTCCTTATCTAAATGTTCCTGTTCTTCTTTTTCTATAACGCATTTTTGTTTTATTTCTACAATTTTACTTTCTCTACTTTCTTTGATAATTTCTAGTTTTTCTAATTCATGTTTTGCCTGTTTGTAGAGTATTTCAAACAATTCATCATGAACTGATTTTTTCATATATATATAATACTATATATTTTAGTTTTTAAAACTTTTAAAACTTTTGTTTTTGCAACATGTCATGTGCAGTTCGGCATGTGCAGTCTGACACGAGAGGTTGTGCATTGTTACATCTTGTTCCCCTTGTAGCATTTATTGCTCCAGTTTTTTGAGTGTTTCAAGAAACTTTTTCAATTCGCTTTGCCCCGTCGTTTCTTGGATTGTATTTTATAAACTTTTATATTTTATGTTTATTTTGAATATAGTTTTATATTTTATACAAGTCTATATTTTTATACCGAGGCCATGCAGATCTTCGTGAAGACCATGACGGGCTTGACTGTCCCATTGGACGTTGACGGCACAGACACCATCGACAACGTGAAGGAAAAAATCCGCTCGATATGGGGCATCGGTGCAGACGATCAGATGTGGGAAGTATCTCATCTGTAATATAATACATCAAATAAATGTTTTCTACATCATTTTCTATATAATAAAATCAACCCGAGGTTTGTTCGCATTATCAGCACCTGATGGACATGTTGGCTTCTTCTTCTTCAGAGTCGGAGAACGCGATTTCGGATGAGGAGAACGCGAGTTCGGAAGAGGAGGAGGGTGTCCACGATGATCTCTTGGATGATAAGGGCAATAAAGTTTTTTATCAGATAGGAGGGGGTAAAAGGGCTCGTGTTTCTTCATCAAACGCTATGGGGTTCAAATGCACTAGCAAATATACTTCTAAAAACCAGCGTATCCGTTTTATCAATGAAGAAGCACGGAGCCTTGAAACACGGATCACCTCTTCGTCGGTGGTTTCACGGGTTTTTACCGAACAAATAGCTCGTATTAAACAAATACTAGAACTAGCAGAAACCAACGCGAAGAGTTGCATAACCGCTATTTTAGGGGTTGTAGATAGGAAGGTAAGACTTAATTTAATTGAAGAACTAGCAAAAAGCAATAACGGGGAATTAAGGGTTAAACAAATGGTTGACGTTTTGTTTCATTATGTAGATGACCAATTAGGGGAAGTAGAGACTTTGGTTACTGCCCTTAAATCTTATTCTTTACGCTCTATGGAAAAATTAATTGTTAGTTTATGGGGTTCTTCTAATGGGGATATCCAATGGCAAAAATTATACGGGTCTTTAAGTAAATGCCCTGTTCATGGAGATCGTCGCCATGATACGGAAAACCACCATGACGACGATGACGACGACGACGATGACGACGATGGACATGGTGGTAAAAAAGATGGCGATGAGGATATGCCGGACATTAGTTCCATTTCTATATCTACGCCAAAAAAACGAGGGCGTCCGGCAAAAATTACCACTTGATGAGGTGGGATGTTACAAAATATTTTTTGGATATAGTAAATAATTTTACAATATTTTGTTTTATTCTTTTGTTTTCCCTGCAAAGGTGGCCATCATCAGCGTGGGGCGCTCTGTGGCTACTGGATCGTCTGGTGGTTGCTTCTTTTGATGTCCTCTTGAAGGTGGGTTGGCAAAAATAATAAATAGTATGGGTTTATTCTTTTTTCCCTGACGAGGACATGTTAATGACACAGACCATTGCAAGCCAATGGACGGGAGGACAGATTTTATAAAAGGTAATATTTTTCCTTATCTTTTGGTTAGTAATTATAATATGTTTTTTGTAGTTCGTTTTTTATTTCAACCCCACGCAGGATCCTCGCGAGCGATGGCACAGCACAGCCTCGGGGAATGAAGCATCGCCTCGCTGAGCAAAAACAATGCTGGGAAGGGTGATTGGAATAATAAATATTTCAATAAATTATGTTTTTATTGAAATATTTATATTTTTTATTTTAAGTAAATATTTTGTCTATATATGTCTTTTAATTCTTTAAGATACATTTTTTTCATTTCTTTATCTCCTGCTGATTTTATCCAATTGTTATATGCACTTCGGTATTTTCTGTATGTAGCGTTAGTTATTGTTTTTCTATTGTTTGCTTCTTCAAATATCTCGCGTATTTTTTGTATTCCTATTTTACTTGGTTTGATTAAAGTTGTTCCGGTTGTTGTTTCTTCTTCTTGGCTGTCTTTTAAAATAGTTTTATCTTTTTTAGTTTTTCTTGACCCTTTCCTTACTGGTTCATCTGTTTGTTGTGGTGGTGGCGCGTTTCCGCTTGAACTTGATGAACCGCCGTGTTGAACATTAGGTCGTGGTGGTGCTGGTGATGGTCTGGGTCTAGGTAATTCTGTTGTTGTGGGTTGACTTGATGATGCCACAGGTAACGGTTGCTGTGTTGCTCCTACATTAGGTTGATGTGGTTGTAATATTGTTGTTGGTTGTAAATACTGCGTGTTTTGTATTGGCGTTGGGTCATATGTTGTATATTGTCCGTCTCTTGCCGTTCCTGAAAAATCTAGTAGCGGTCTAGGTTGTGGTAGCATTCTATTCATTGCTATTTGTGCCATTTCTTGCGAAAGTCCAGTAACAAGTGAAGAACCAAAATCCATGCCTGACATCATGTTACCTGCAACATTGCTTCCTACTCTTAAAGCTCCACTGCCTACACTTAAAGCTCCCCTTCCTAGACTTCTTAAAATTCCTGAACCTCCTTCTTCTTCTCTTTCTAATTGCTGTTGGTGTGCTTGAATAATTCCCTGTTGGTTGCTCTGTTGTGCAGTTGCTATGTTTCCTAATGTTTGATTAATTTGTGCTAATTGTTGGTCTTGTGGTGTTCCGAATTCTTCAATTATAGACCCTATGTCACCTCCTATATCATACATTTCTGGTTGTCTCGGTTGTTCTGGTTCTGGTCTGTCGTGTTGTGTAAATAATGATCTGTGGGTCATATCATTATCTTCCGCGTATTGTCGTTGCATGAGATCCCTAGCTATTCGTTCAGCGATTTGTTTTTCTTGAATTTTCAATTTATCCAAATGATCTTTGCCATCAAAACGAGTTCCTTTATTGCTTTGTTTATAAAATACAGCATCTCTGTTAGGAAAGGGTTTTAATGCATCTTCGTTATCGTTGACCAATTCTAAAATATCTTCATATCTAGATCTTCTGTGAAATTGTATTCCAGCATTTTTAACTACCATTCTTTTTTATATATTGTTTTAGAAAATAGTCTCGCTTAATTCGCTTAATGTATCATACCTTTTCTTAAGATGTGCTAGTGAAGTCTCGGGTATTCGTGGATTATGCATTTCCCCCTTCAATCGGATCATCTCGGTTTCATAATTTGATTTCATGATACCCTCTAATAATTTTCGTTTAAATGCCATGTTACTAGCCTTTTCATGTCTCGCTTCTAATTGTTTTTTCAAGTTCATTAGATAGTCAATATTATGTTGACGATATACCAGATCTTCAGATGAATTAACCACAGGATTATCTAATGATTTTTTCTTATGTAGTTTTTTATTTTTTTGAAATTTAAACCTATTATATAGAACCATTTATATATATTATTATTTAGATTTTTTACTTCTAGCCTGAAACATAGCTTTGCACATATTATCTGATTTTTCCTGTCTTCTTCTCATAATTTCGGCGTTCATTGATCTCATTTGCAATTGTAACAATTGCTGTTGTGTCAAATTTGCATAAGGGTTTAATTGTTGTTGTTGTATTTGTTGTGGTGGTTTAGGTGGCATTGCTTCAGAAAGAGGTAATTGTTTTTCTTGATATTGTGGTGGTTCTACTATATTATTTTCTTGTGGTTCTGGTGCTAAGGGTTCAACATTTATTTTTGTTTTTTTCTGGGAGCGTATTTTTTAACTGGTTTATCAATAATATTACTCGGTTTCTTTTCACACACGCTAGGATGACTATATCGTAAAGTTTTAGTTGTCATAGGTTTTTTACAGTCTTTACATTCTGTAGGATTTTTAATAACTTCTGTAATTTTTACTCGTTTTTGTTCTTCTTTTACAGGTTCAATTTTTTCAATTTCTGTTTCCGGCGGTGCTTCAGTTGCTTCGTTTTCAGGTTCATCGTTAACTACAACATTTTCTGAGTTTTGTTCTGACATATATAACATTCTATATATTTTCTATTTAAAATCATGTAGCGTCTGTATTATGGAAGAGTAAAGAAAAACTTAAATTAACACCGTTAAAATTTATAAGGTTACCTATTTCATCAGTTATTCTAAATGTTAGTTTTCTTATTGAACGACGCGAGACATTTATATAATCATAGTCTGTAACGCCATACGGATCATTTATAATACTAGCAAATGAAGCATTGACGGGGATTTTTTTCACTATAGCATTTGAAAATGTTGATGGACTGTGAAAATTATTATTTGATAATTCAGGACACGATATATAAATATCTTGATGTGCCAATAAATTTATAAACCCAGAAACCCACGACACTGTAGAAGTTGAAAAATCTAGAGGTAGAGGTGTATTTAAAACACTATTTATACTGTTTAAATTATTCAAATCAACATTATTTGAAAAAGACCCTACGTTACTAGCAATCATACTATCAGGAAGAACAATAAAAATAATTTCAGTATAATTTGATTCAATTGTTATTTTATTTGAAATTGTATTATATGATACGGTGTATGTATTATCTCTACCTGTAACATCAAACAAGAAATTTAATTCTCTTTGTATTGTAGATGCTAGTTCCGGTGGTGTATAATTTCCTAGTGGTATTTCAACTCTTATATAAGTTGTTCCTGTCGGTGTTGCTGGTGCTAATACTCTATGTTGAAAATACAAATTTCTATTATTTTCGTTTATTGAATACCATGTGTTAGGAATTGCTAACTCGTGAACTTGCATAATCGTTCCATCAGGAATTTCAAATGTTTCCCTTAATTCTATTTGAAAGTCGCTGATACTGCGACTGTTTGATGTGCGATATTTTGAATTTACATAAACTTTTTTATATGTTAATGGTCTGATACTCATAATAATATATATTATATTTGATAAATTAATTTATAATCTTTTTATATAATGACAAAGATTGAAGGACAATTAAATAAGATGTTGGAACACAACGGCAAAATATCAAATACTCAAGGTATCAAATATGCATATGATCGTGATAATAAAATTTTTGTAAAGGGAAATAAAATGTATGTGGCGGGGACAACATCTTCAAGGGACTGGCGACAAAATTTTACAAATCTTAAAACAGGCGGAATTAGAGAGATGGATCGCTACAAGGAAGCGAGACGGGTATTAATGGAAAATCCACAAGTGGACACGCTATTAGGGCACAGTATGGGAGGTAGCGTTGTTTTAGAACTAAATAAAGAATTCAAGGATAAAAATTATAAAACAAGAACATATAACGCTCCTGTAATAAGTTTCTTTTCACCTATGATTGGTTTAGATAGACCGACGGAACAGCACAAACGATTTAGAATGACAGGCGACCCCGTGAGTGCTTTTGATAACGCGGCTATCAGTTATGATGCTAAAACTTTCAATCCTATAGCAAGTCATGATATTGACCAATTAGAAGGCATTGATGAAAGAATAAAAATATTAGGTATGTATTAAATTATCTAAAACAATATAATATAATGCTTAACAAGGTCAGAAAATCAAAAGAACAAACAAGAATAGGAAAAATCCCCGAGAACATTCAGTTTAAAAACAAAATTACAAAAAGTATAAATAATTCATCTTATGAAATGATCAGGGGAATTGTAGAAACTGATGTTTCGGCTGTAGTGCAACCACAACTTGAAAAACAAATTTCTAAAAATATGAATAATTTAAATTCACATAAAAAAAATAATATTAATAATAAAAAATCTAAATAATATATATAAAATGGATTTAGTTATAGCAGAAACTCAGGATAATATGATAAATTCCTTACAGTTCGGACTTCCAGAAAGCGCCGCGTATATTACAGATCGTAAACAGGTTCACTTTCCTAGTGTATCCGGAAATGTATTTAGTAGCACCAATGGCAATAAATATATTAAGTTTGTTATCACAGGTGAAGACAATAATTATATTGATATGTCCAGTATTTGTTTATTTTTCGATCTTGTTAATGATGATCTAAATGCAAACAAATTTTTAAGGCCATTAGGAGAAAGTCATGCATTCTTCACTCGTTATAGATGCAACGCGGCAGGCCAGCAAATTAACGACATTGATAATTACAATTTAGTATGTGAAGAAATGAAATCTTTTAAATCAGAGGAAGTAAGAAATTTAGATGATATTCAGGAAGGATGCTTAACCCGATACGACAGCACAATTAATAGACTTTATGCTTTTGCAATTGAAGACCATAATGCAGCGGCAAATGCTCCGGCAAATGACAGAGGAATAGTATTACCAAAATTAACACGACTTAATACAACAGGTATAGCACAGGGAAAATTCGTGAGGATGGGGCATAAACCATGCTGTGGGTTCGTTCAATCTGGATATTATCCTCCAATTAGGTATTGTCCGTTAGAATTTATTTTTGAAATTTGTAGCGATCCACAAGAACCTGTAATCAATCCGGCTACACCTGTTGCAGCATCACAAGTGGCTGACGATGTTAACGGTTTATATTTCACCACAAGAAATACCACTACCTCGTGGAAAATTCAAAATTGTATCCTTCGCTGTGAATTAATAACAGTCGACAATGCCGTTAATAATAACGTGGTTTCACATTTACTAAAAGGTGGCCGTTTAAGAATGGTTTATCCCGCCTATCACAGTTTTTCTCAAACTTTCGCGGCTGGAAATACTGAAATCAATATGAATATTGTTAAATCCTCAACGAGATTATCTCAAATGTTCTTTACCTTAAGCAATTCAGACATTCAAAATAATAATGTAAAGGATAAATTCACTTACAAGAAATGGAATTATTTTTATCATCCTATGAAAGTTACGATTGATAATGTTCGCGGTGTGGTTGATAGTGATAAGCAAATTTCATATTATGTTCAGATCGCTAATAAAAAGTTCCCAGAACAAGCTATAGAAAGTATAGCAGAAGCGATGTATTTCCTACGCCGCGCAGTGAATGTTATGTCTCCGTTTTATGATGGTTTTTCAATTGACATTTATAGATACACTAACGACAAGTTTATCGGAGGAATAAATTTTGATAAACAGCCTGATATGAATTTTACTGGTTCCAATACTAAAATGGGTTCCTTATTGACTTTTAAATTAAAAGGGGCTAATCAAACTTTCGCGTTAGGAATTGAACAGGTTTATGTCACGCTTGTTTCAGAACATGTATTTGAACTCTCGGAAAGTGCCTCAACGGTTCTTGATTAAATAAATAAAAACATTATTAAATTAAATATAATCTACTTAATTTAATAATGGCATCCGTGAATAACTTTAATACAGTTTTTGCAAATCAAATATATAAAATATTTTCTACAGGTGTTTCAGAAATAGGCGACCAATTCGCAACACAGGAATATGTAGATAATGAGATAGCAAATATTAATGTAGGTAATGGAGGAGGTGGAATAACACAGCAACAGTTAGACGATGCAGTAAATCCCATAGTAGCATATAATGCAAGTCAGGATTTAGTAATTACTGATATAAATAATAATCTATCTAATAATTTTCAAACTACAACACAATTAAATTCAAATTTTTATAATAAAACACAGGTAGATAGTGCTATTGCTGTTGTAGATGGTAAAGCATTAACTAATTTTAATGGTATAAATGCTATCAATTCAAATTTAACAGATAATTATCAAACAAACACACAACTCGCTAATAATTATTATAATAAAACTGAAATAGATGCTAATAATTGGATTGATAATACAGCACTTGCACCATATGCTCTAACATCTACATTAACAAGTGATTATTTAACATCTGCACAAATAGCAACATCATATTATAATAAAACAGAAGTAGACGGTTTAATTAGTGGTGGCGGTGGAGGTGGTGTTAGTAATCCTATTGAATTAGTAAATAGCAATACAAGTATTGAAAGATACACAAACGCCACAAAATCAAACATTACATTAGATTTATCAATAAATGAAACAGCGAGCGGAATAAGATTAATTAACGGAACTAATGACGATACTGACACGAACACATATTTAGAATGTAATAATACAACAAATGGAACAGTGTTTTATAAACAAATATTTATAGAGGGAACAACATCATTTAACAATGATACTATATTATTACCAATTTCTACTAATGGTATTTCATTATGGAGAGTATCTAATAATACCAATCCAACATTAAGAATTAGAGACGGCACGGCACAATGGATATATGTTAATAATAATTTTAGATGCACTAACGCTAATACTGAAGACGGAAATATTATGATTTTAAACGATAATAGCGCATCAAATAATTCTAATAGAATGAGGTTAGGAAGTTTAACGAGTGCAGAAGTGGGAATAGGTAAAGCAAATGAAAGCGGTTATTTCTTATCAGTAGGAGGAGCTACAAAAGTTGATAGTTTAGAAGTTGACAATAATATTACAATGAACGGAGATACAATAACAGCAACTAATGGTAATGGTATTGAAGTATTTAAGAATACTACAGACGCCTCGCCAGTTTTACAAGTTAAGAACGCGCAAGGATATATTAAAATGCATAGTTTTAATATTAACGCTTATAATACATCAAATGATAGTCAGTCCTTATTATTATTGAATACAGCTACCTCAGGTGGTGCAGTATATTGTAATAATTTAGGTATTGGAGCAATAGCAGGAGGAGCTACCCGATTAAATGTCGCAGGTGGAGGCAGTGCTAATTTTTCAGGTAATTGTAATTTTAATGGTTCTGATAATACATTTAATAATAATATTTTAATAAATAGTAGAGGAAGAATATATCAACAAGCAAACGCGAATTTTTCATTAAATTTTATTGCAACCATAGAGCAAAATTTTTGTATTCAATCAAACAGAAGCGCAGACCCGACGGCATCTGATATATTTATAAATTTGAATGATACTAACGGTATAACATTAAATAAACCTACAGTTTTTAATGATACAATTAATACAATTGGTAAATTCACATCGGAAGGTGATTTTGATGTAGATATCGGAGCAACAGGAACTCCAGAATTTAGAGTATTAGGCAGTAGTGTTAATTTCTTTGAAAAAGCAAGTATTACACATACACAATTAGCGGGTCCTATAGATCAGATATTTTTTAGAAATCCTGACACGAACGGAGATACAATAATAGAAATCGGAACTAAAAATGTATTAACTGTTAACGATGGAGGTATTGATGTTATCGGTGATATTAGTTATACAGGTGGTATTGCCCCCAGTTCTGATAAAAGATTAAAGGAAGATATAAAAGAGATAAATAGAAATAAAGCGGTTGAGATGGTAAAGTATATAAAACCGAAAACATACAAATTTATTGACAAAGAAAAATACGGCAACAGGCCTTGTGTGGGTATGGTAGCTAATGATTTTTTAACTGATAAAATGCCTTCAGAATGGGGGAATATTGTTAAAGAAGGAAGAGATGGTTATTTAAAGTTTGATTATAGTATGTGTGTTCCGATTTTATGGTCTGCTTTACAGCATTCATTGAATGAATTAGATGATTTAAAGAAGGAAATAAAGAAGTTGAAAAAAGATGATAATAACAGTGATAGCTCACCAAAAGCAAAAGCTAAAGCTAAAGCAAAAAGTAAAAAATAATTATTATCTAAATATATTATATATATATGGGATCTAAAACATCTAAATCTGTTGCTAGTGAAAATATTAAAAAGATAAAAGAACTAGATATCAATGAAAAGACTAAAGCGGATATTTTATTATTTGATACCTTAAAGGATTGTATAGAAAGGATTGAAAAATTAGAAGAAACGAAGAGTGATAAAATATATTATAAACTACCTGCTGTGAATTTATGTTCATATTCATTGATTTGATAAAATAATATTATTTGTTTATGAAATAATATTATTTTTTAGGGTTTAGGGTTTAGGATATATATTGAATTTTTATACTGCTTTTGCAACATGTCATGTGCAGTCTGTCATGAGAGCAGTTGAGTGTGGTTGATGTTGCTGATTTTTATATTTTGAAGCAGCGTTTGGGCTCTTTTGTAGGTTGGACATGGCGACCGTTTTTTTTGCAGATGGGGACGACACCACCGACGAAAATGCGCAGGTGGTAATTGTTTCTCGGTGTATTTTAAAATATTTTCAGTTTTTTTATGTTTTCTAGTATGTCTTATATCATATTATACCCGACGCGAGGTCACAACCAGGAAAGTTCAGCGTGTGTCGTGGTGACAAACAGTATTTCTTTTTTTGATTATACATAAGATCTTTAATTTTATTGTTTATACCTTTTTCTACATATCTTCAACAAGGAGTGGGCAGTGGCGATCCAGTTCTACATCGAGACAAAAAGGAAGGAAGAAGAGGAAGAGGAGAGAAAAAAGATGGAACAGGAAGAGGAAGAGGAGAGAAAGGTTATGGCATATGAGAAGAAAAAGAAGGAAGAAGAGGAAAAGGAGCCCAATCCAAACCAGCACAACCCCCCGCTTACCAAAGCAAGACCCAAAGTCCCATACAAAACACCGACAGTTAAGGCAATGCCAAAGCCACCGACTACGCCACCTCCGGAGCACCTTATCACAGCTACCACATCCAAAACAACAACCTCTGCGCTCCCGCCCGAACCACATGGTGAAAGTGTCATACCCAAGGGCATCCAACGGCTTCTCGCGACTCGAAACGTTTTAGATTATTGTTTTGTTTTTTTTGTATATATTTAACTACGTTTTTTTGATATCAACCAAGGAGGGCAATGGTGGCGGTGGAAGGGCAAAGCCGAAAGTGGTGCCACCACCAAGGAAGTATAGCAACCTTACTTAATTAAACATATAAAACCCGAACTACTAAAAACTAAACCATACCCTTTCCAAGGTGATGTGGAGCCGAATGCCGATGGCAAAAGAAAGCGTGAAGAGTATCCCGAGGCAGATGAGCAACTTTACTTAATTATAAAACCCTAAAAACCCTAAACCCTAAAAAACCCTAAACCATGCGCCGAGGTAAACGATGACAAAAAGAAGGACGACGACAAGAAGAAGAACATGCGACCTAGCACAATAATATGAAAAAAAAACCTAAAAAGCCCTAAACCCTAATCCCAATCCAAGGTATGGTGCCACTCGGCGACGCTGATCGTGCAGTCCGCTGGTGACAAAACGAAGGACGGGGGCAGGGTTGTAAATATATATTATGATTGAAAATAAATATATTTGAAATAAATATATTTGAAATATATTTATTTATTGAATATCTGTGGATATCGTCATAGCTTTTTCAAAGCGAATAAAGAACATACGATTTATATCTTTTGCATTTGTATTTATATATAAGAATGAATAGGGAGCGTCGTTTATAGCTATTCTATACATTTCATATAATTCTTCTTTATTCACTAACGCGGAGTTTTCTTCTAGGAATGAGTTTACTTCATTCATATTTTTTAATCGGAATATAAATAAAGCGGATGCGTTTAACCTTACAATAGGAGCTAGGACATTATATTTCTGAGTGGATAATAAAACAGATATTGCATTGTGGCGACCGCGAGTAAATAGGGAATGTAATATATTTGAATACCTAACAAATTTTGGGTCATCCGCGAAATCATCAATAACGATCAATATTGAATGTAAGTTTCTTTGTTTATTCTTTTTTTGATAATCTATAACTTTATGTTGTGTTTTTATAATTTGATTTAGCGCCTCTGGATTATATTCTTCAAAGTATGTTTTTTCCTTTTCTGTATCTACATTCATATGATCGGATATATGTTTTTTTACGCTATTCCATGTGTCATCAACATGAACACTAGGACTGAATATAAATATTCTTTCAAAGGAGCCTTTATAAATATTCAATATGAGATTTTGTATTAATACAGTTTTGCCACCAGTTGATGAAGCAACCAATATACCACGGAATGGAAGCGATGGCATCATATCATATTTTGAATTTTTGTATGTATATTCCGGAATATCTATTGGTTTGACTATAGGGATGTTATTATTCATTATTTTTACATAGATTTTTATATAAATTAATGATATAATGAATTACGATAAATATATTACGGCAATAAATGAACTTGAAGAAGTAGAACAAATAGTAATAACTGAACCTAGATATAGACGCTGTTGTTATTCCGTTTTAGAAATTTGTAAGGGGGTATTACAATATTTAAAACTGAAACGAAAATAATAATGTTCTAATGTATATTAATATGAACGATGAAAACGGAGAAAATATAATAGATAATGGTTTTGAATTAACACCAACACATTTAAAATGTATGCCTTGTAGATGTAGAAAAAAGATTTTTGTTAAGAATAGGAAAAAAATAGAAGATAATGAAGGTAAAGTAGTATTAGAAGAAACAATAAAAAGTTCAATTGTAGCATTTGGAAGAGGAACAACACCAGAACTGCAACCGAGAACATTAACAATAGAAGAAAGAATAGAGCAATTAGAAAATAAAATAGAAGAAATTAAAAATAGTAATAATAATTTTCAAAGAAGTATATCAGTTGATGAAAAAATATTATTAAATGAAAGATTACTAAAAATAGAAAAAGAAGTAGAAGAATTAAAACATGTTTACAGATTTCAGTTAATGGACTAACATTTAAAAATTTAAATATAATATAATTTGACAGGGTAACAATGCCATTTGGAAAGAAGGAGAAGAAAAAGCCCCCAATAGCAACAATGGCACTACATAAGATAGTGGTTAATTAGTTTCTGAATTCATAATTTTATACTCACGTTCCCCGATCGTTAATATAAAATTATAAATTTAAAGTTTTATATAAAATATTAATATATGACTGAAGTTGTTTTACAAAAGTCTAACAAAAAAGGCAAAAAATACGATGCGGTTATAGATGGTAAAAAAACTGTATCATTTGGTGCTATTGGATATAGCGATTTTACAAAACATAAGGACGAAGAAAGAAAGGAACGATACATAGCAAGACATAAAGTTAATCAAGATTGGAAAGACTATAACACTGCGGGATTTTGGGCGAAAAATATTTTATGGAATAAACCGACGATAGAAGCATCAATAAAAGACACTGATAGAAAATTCAAGAATATAAAAATTAAAAATAAAATTTAAAAATATATATAGAAATTTTTATTATAATTTTTGTAAAAAAATATATTCTAAAGAAAAAAATCTATTATAATATATATGGAAAATAACACTTTGGAAAAAATGTTAAATGAATTGTCTATGGACGATATTAAAGAACAACTGGCATTATATCAAAAACTTTATTATCATAAAAAAAAATCAGAACAACATTATTACGAAGTGAAAAAAGAAAGCGCGCGAAAATATCATAAAAGAAAGGCTTTAGACAAAATATTAAATGATAAAAATATTGATATAATGGATAAATTAGAACTCACTGAAACTAAAACAGGAGTTAAGGTTAAAAAAAATCAAAAATACACACTTGATAATGTTGTTATGTTAAAACCTTCAAAACAGAAAACGGAAAGGAAAACAGAGAAGAAAACAGACACAGAAACTACAACCGAAAATGAAAATAAAAATGAACAAGGAGGGAGGGGAAATGCTTCCAGTTAATAACTGGAAGGGGTTCCCCGCTGTAACTGGAAGAGGTTCCCGCTGTATTGGGGAAGCCTTAAAAAACGAAGGAGGGGAGCTTCCAGTTAATAACTGGAAGGGGTTCCCCGCTGTAACTGGAAGAGGTTCCCCGCTGTTACTGGAAGAGGTTCCCCGCTGTTACTGGAAGGGGTTATTTTGGAAATAAAAATATTAAAAAAAATATTAAGAAATTTTTATTATACAAATTTTTCTTTAGAAAATGTTTTAAAGAAAAAAAATATATATTAATATATATGGCATCTCTATGCCCACGATGTGCTGACCAAGAGGTCACAGGAAAACTATTATGTAATCAAGCTTTGAATAACGATATTTTTAAATTAATTCATAGTTTTAATAGGTGCGAAAGGTGCGATTTAAAACAAGATGTAAAAAAGTTTAAAATGATATTACGAAGCTTACCTGCTTTCAGTTTTCCTCATTTAGTAGAACTTGCTAAAGGAATGTTAAGAGACAAAAAACTAAAGAAATACATAAATCGTTTTACACTGATGTATTTGAAGTGGTTTAAATATGATATATTTATATTTTTGGACGAGTTTGACATAACAAGATTTAAAAAACATAATTTATATAATAACATAAAGACAACAACAATGACAAACATAAAAAGGTATTACAAAAAGCCACAGATAATAGACTTAGAAGAACTGGCGTTCAGATTTTACAGCGATTATTTTAAACAACATTTTGACGAAATAGAAACGGATTTTATGATAAAAATGTTAAAACGAATTTTTGAAAAATAAATTTCTAATTCTTTTTATTATGAGCGACGACAATAATAATAAAAAGAATTCCATAATAAACGATATCTATTTTGATAGGGCAGGTTTTGGAAGCAAAAAACAAACATTAAAAGATGCAAGAGAGAAAGATAAAACTATTACAATGGCAGATGTTGATAATTTTTTTAGGGAAAATGTGGAACAGAAGAAACAGATAAGAGGGAAAAATTCATTTATAGCACCGGAACCATTTTACGAATTTCAATTTGATTTATTTTTTATAATCGACCTTGAAAATCAAAAATTTAAGGTCGGGGCAATAATGATTGATGTTTTTAGTCGGTTTATGGTGGTAGTTCCTATTAAAAACAAAGATGAAGGCAATGTAGCATCTGCAATGATTGAAGGCTTTAACAAAATGGGAGGAAAACCAAAAATACTATATACCGACGACGAGGGAGCATTACAAAATGCAAGCATTCAAGAATATTTAAACAAGGAAGGAATACAACACCACAGAACGAGAGCACATGCGAATTTTAGTGAAAGAGCCATTAGAACTTTTAAAGATATGCTTTATAAAAGAGTTGAAGCTGACGAAAAAAAAGGTAAAACGAATATTCAATGGACAGACTATATTTTTGAAATTTTATTAACATATAATAATAAAATGGAACATTCAACTATTAAAATGACACCGAAGGAAGCAATGAAAGAGAAAAACGAACTGAAGGCAAGACAGAATATGACAAACCAAGCTACGAGAACTAGAAAATATCCTAATATATCCGTGGGTGACAAGGTAAGAATTTACAGAAAAAGGAAAGTAGGAGAAAAAGAAAGAGTCGGAATATGGGGAAAAGAAACTCACGAAATAGAAAAAATAGAAGAGAGAAATAACCAAAGTAATTTTTATGTGAAAGGTAGCAACCGTCCATATTTACGCTTTGAACTTTTAAAACTTTAAAAAAATATATAGAAATTTTTATTATAAAAATTTTTCTTAAAAAATGTTCTAAAGAAAAAAATATATAGTATTATATATACAGGATGTTCAAGCTAACATATTGCTGGGAGTGTGAGGAAATCAAAGAACAACATAAAACATTAAATAAAATATTACCTGATGATTTTTGTAACATGTTAGGGGATTATGAGAAGTGTATAAACTGCGACTGGTGTGTCTACTTTAACGACCATTACAAAAAACCATATGAGGAAAATAAAGACCACTTTAAAGCAAGAATAACAATTCATTTTTTATTGATGAAAGTATTTGATAATAACACCATGAAGCCAAAACTAACAACACACGATTATAAATATATAATACATAATTCACAACACCCATTGAAAAAACAGATGTTGAATTTCATAGTTTCAAGTCGTAGAGGGCGCGTTAAAAGTTCTTCAGAGTTTTTAAATAACTTACTACATTGGAATTTTTTATATAGAGATTTTGATAAACTATCTGAAATTTCAACAAACGAAAACAGAGAAATTGTAAAAGAAATAATTTTATCAATATTTGAATTCTTTAGGATATGTTGTTCTAAAAAGAAATACAGCGTAAGTGAAAAAGAACTGAGGGACTATATAGAGGAGCGAATGAAATAAACATTTTAATAAATCATCTTTTATTAAATTGTTTATCCAACTTTTTTACACCAAAAACTTAAAAAAAATATATAGAAATTTTTATTATAAAATTTTTTCTTAAAAAAATGTTCTAAAGAAAAAAATAATATAATATATTATATATAGGATATTATATGTCCAAGTTTATAGAGAGCAATGTTAGAAAACTTAATAAACTGAAGCAGGATAGAATAAATGCTTCGGCTAAAATCACACAAGCAACAAAGAACCGTTTAAATCAAATAGTAACACTTTACAAGGACAGAAAAATAGCAAATGTAGCAACCGCAGAAAATTTCATTAAAAACCTTACCAGTGCCAATAAAAGAACCGCAGAAAAAGCAAGGGACAAATATAATGAAACAATTAAAGACCTAAAGAAGTCAAAGCCACTAAACGAAAGAATAGCAGAAAACAAAGGTAAGGATACATATTTAGTAAACTTTCAACTCTACACCACGAGGAAGTCTAGTAACACAATTAAACCTGCGTTTAAAAAATTTGGAGAACAATTTTACATAGAAAAGTTTGACATTAGACAGTCAACTGTCAAGACAAAAGAGTTCAAAAAAGAATGGGTAAAAAAGGTAATTTTTAGATTTATTGATGAAGAAGGTTTTAAAACTAAAGCATTACATAAGGTAGATAAAGAGTTTGATGAACTAATGGATATATTAAGAAAAGACAAAGATTTTGATGATTTTGTAAAGGATTTAATGAAACATTACGATAACCTTTTTGACGCTATCAAAATTCAACAAGTGGAAAAAATAAGCAAAAGCGGTGAGAAATTTGACATAATGAAGGAAAACTTAACCGACGGAATACTGCACTCATCAATGTATCATCGTTACATATATACACACATTAACAGCAATTTGACAAACCTAAAACAAGCAATAGAAAATAACACACATGTAGATAATCAATGTTGGTTTAATGCACTGATAGACTTTTACCACGATACCCTGATGGACGGCAACAAAAGAAAACAATTAACACGAGAAAAAATTATAGAGATCACAGGGAAGGAGGATTTTTATAGCAAAGGTGCTAGCATTGAAGATATGGATAAGGTATTTAAGGAGTTTAAAATACCAGCTAGAATTTTTGATAGCTTTAATAATCTGATATATAAACACGAACCGGAACATAACAAAAGAAGAATTAAGCCGTTTTATGCCATTGTCAAAAACAGCCACATATACACAATGAATAACGATCTTAAAAGCATTGAACAGAAGCAAAATTTAGAAGAACAAAAATACATAGTTAAAGCATCTACCGAATACCATTTGAACGAAAAGGAAGAACCACCAGAATATAAAATGTTCAATGATACATATGAACTTTTAAAAATGGTCAGTAAAGAAAAAGAACCAATAACATATTATTTAATTCCTGAACATAACAACCTGACCAGAATATTTTTTGAACTCTTGAACTCAAGATATGAACCGCAAATAAAATTTCAAGCGGGAATTATTACAGAACTGAAGCTTAAACTTAAGAAAACCACATTTATAATTAAAACTCAAAATTTGATTAAGGCGTCGTCGGATGGATGCATAGCAGTAGACGACGAAAAAACATATAACAACATGAACGAAGCAATGTTTAATTTCAATAAAGCTTTGTTTAATCCATTACATAAGTCATTTTATAATCAAATTGACCTGAAGATTTACAAAGAAGCAAAAACTATACCACCAACGGGACTTTTAAAACCTAGGGAATACATACCGAGAGATGTTACAGAAATAGACATAACGAAAGCATATACAAGTAGATTAATTAACATTAATAAAATACCGGTATTCAATCAATTTGACATCTGGAGACCTTACACTAATGACATGGATTATAATAAATTGTCAGATTATGTGTTATACTTTGTTGAAGATTGTAAAAGAACTAGGCCTAATTTTACAGTGTTTCTCAACTTGTTTAATAAAAAATACAACTTAATTTATGGAAAATATTTAAAACAGATTGAAGCAAACGATCTAAAAATATTGTATTATAAAACGCCTTCATTCATACACGATGTTAACTATAACGAGTTAGTTCAGGAATTATGGGGGAAATCCATTAGTGACCACGAGGAACTGGACAAACTCATTAAAAAACTTATTGTAAATGTTAATATCGGGCTTTTAGAAAAAACTGAAAACACCTCGCAAAAAAGCACAGTTTTTCAAAACTTAAAGGAGGCGTCAAATTTTCAATTAAAACACGGGGGCAAAATACATAAGATAGAGGAGGTAGAATGTCACTACGATATAATGTTCACGGGAGATAAAGAAGACGAAAACATTTATTCAAAAATGTATGATGAACCAAGTGGAACGGATTATTATTTAGTGAATTTATCGGACAGTGTAATGTTAAATAATGGATATATTTATATAAAAGAGCTGTTGCTTCAAGATCATAATTTTAAAATGTTTCAAGATTATGATACACTAGTGAAAAATTTTGTATCCGTTATGAGTGTTAAAACAGACGCATTTGTAATAAGAAAACGGGATGTTGATAAAGCGCGAGAAATTTTAGAAATGAAAACCGGCATAGGAGAATGGAGGGCAAACAAAGAAGGTGAATATATAATTTTACCACCTGAAGAATACAAACCAAAACCAAATGAATTAAATAAAATACCTATCTACAAAAATGTAGCAATAGAAATCAAAGACGAGTATGACACCAAAAATATAATAGCAAATGTTATAAACACTAAGCATGTTATGATCAGGGCAAAATATGCAGGTTCAGGAAAGAGTTATATATGTGAAAAAATGGCAGATATGGGTATGAAAGTTTTATTTGTATGTCCTACCAATAAACTTGTTCAAAAATACGGCACGGAAGCAATCACAGTAAATAAATTCTTTTCTATAGCTGTGGGTGACGAGAAGCTAGAAAAATTTGATTATTCAGGTTATGATGTCATAGTGTTTGACGAGATTTACTTTAATGGATTAAGGGTGTTAAACAGAATTAGGGAATTTGTAGAACAAAATCAAGATAAAATAATAGTAGCTACCGGCGACGGTAAGCAATTAAAACCAGTATCAGAACTAACCAATTTACAGGAGCACGAAGAATACGCCGATAATTGCGTGGATAAAATTTTCAAATATAATATTTATCTGAAAGTTTGTAAACGATTAAGGAAAGAAGAGGATAGGAAAAAATTAGAAAATATTTATATTGACATTTTTGAAAATAATATTAAAGCGAGGGATTTAGTGAAAAAATATTTTAAATACACATCTGACATAAATTTAAACAGTAATAATGTAGCATATTTAAATGATACATGTAGGGAAGTTGCAAATGAAATTAGAAAAATGCAAAATAGAAAAGGCGAATATGAAGTAGGAGAAATAATGATATGTAGAGAGTATTTAAAATCAAAAACTTATAAATTTCAAGTTAATTTTAAATACAAGATTTTAAACATAATTGAAAATGCGGTAGTTTTAGAAGACGAGCACACTAAAATAATTCAACAATTACCGCTGGATATGTTGAGGAAGCATTTTATATTCAATTATTGTTTTACCTGCCACAGCGTCCAAGGTTCAAGCATTGAGGGAGGTATAACAATATTTGATTATAATCATTGTCTGGTAGATAAAAACTGGCTGTGGACGGCGATTACAAGAGCCACAGATTTAAATAATGTATCATTCTTCAAATATGATAATGATGATAATGAATTTAATAAAAGATGCATATATAATTATTTATGTAGAAAGGTTGAAGGATATAAAGAACAAGATAGAAAAGCAAAAAGAAAAATAGATCATAAGAATTATATTACCGCTGAATGGCTATTAAATAGATTGAACGGAAGCTGTGAAAAATGTAGTGTAGAATTTTATGTTAAATCAATAGGCGGAAATATAAGGACAAATTTAACCGCACAGCGGAAATTTAACGATCAGACGCATACAATAAGCAATTGTATAGCATATTGCAAGAGGTGCAACTGCAACGCCAGCGATAAAGAAAAGTTTTAAAAAGTTTTAAAAATATATAGTTTTAAAAAAACTTTTATATAATATTGTATATATGCCAGTTGGTAAAAGCAAGGTTGAAGAAAAAGTAGAAGTGCCAGTAAATGAACAATTTGAAGAATTCAGTGAAAAAATCTACAATATGGTTTTAGAACTAACTCGTGATATGGAAACGGTGTTGGAAAAACTTGAAGTATTAACTGAAAAACCTAAATATAAATCAAATACAAATCCCGAAGGAACATATGCAAACAAAAGAAACGCTTATATTAAGAAATTAAATGATGGAGCAATTTTACAACCTAAACCGGAAACTATGGAATATTATAAGGTTGTAAAGGAAGGGGATAAGTATGTTTAAACCCCATTTTAGTATTTTATCCCACAAAAAATATCACAAAAAATATCACAAAAAATATTACAAAAAATATTACAAAAATTTTGTAATAAAATTTATGATAAAATTATTGTAATATTTTACAATAATTTATGATAAAATTTTATGAATTTTTTATCATAAATTCCTGAAAATTTAATGGTGAAATGTGCGAGGGTATGATGTCAAAAATGGGCAAAAATTTATGGAAATGTTGAAATCATAGGGTACCCCCTAGGGGAAAAACGTGTGAGGCGTTGGCGGGACGGAGATAAACATGGGGCAAGCCCATACCTAACTCTAGGAACCCACAAGCGCACCGTAATCCAAACTCTTGTTTGGCTACTCATCGAGCCCACCGAAACAACTGAAGCTCATGTCTTGCTCAATATGAGCGAACTTCGAACTTTTTAAGAGCCGTCAATCTTAACAGACCGTAGCTTCTAAAGGCTAAGCTTTGAATCGAACACCTTCAGCATACCATAAACTCTCATAATCACCCAGATAGAAGGCCTATATAGCCCCTATAGACCCCTCATAAAGCCCTTACAGAAGCACGAGCTCGGCACCAGCTTTCGCAAAACACGCAAGACCAAAGGCGGCGACCTCGCGGCTCTAAAACCTAAACCCTGTCTGAATAGTTTAGTTAGTAGTACGTTTACTTAGAGTTCCCGTTTAGCTAGCAGTACGTTTTACATAGGGTTCCCCAGTATAGAAGAAAAACCCTTAAGCCCAAAAACCCTGAAGCCTAAGAGGGCACGCCCCTCTCGCAAGAACGAGAAGCCTCGAGACGAAGTCGCTGTAGGCTGTTGTGATGGCCTGTTTAGGGTTGTTTTTCCTTAGGGTTCAGGGTTTAGGGTCCTGTTTAGGTTTCTGATGGCCCGTTGAAGGTTTAGAATTCAGGATTCAAGGTTTAGGGTTGAGGGTTTGATGGCCTGTTTAAGGTCTCGTTTAGGTTTCTGTGCTCACACTCGGACAGTCCAGGCGAGGCAGGTTTAGGTTTCAGAGTTCAAGGTTTAGGGCGCAGGGCTTAGGCTTCAGGGCTGAGATCCAGGCGAGCCCCGACCCTCCAAGTAGAAATTGATCTACCTACAAGTCTACTTATAATCGGCGAAGTAAGTCCTCTGACCATCTACGTAGGGCGCAGGTCTGGAGAATCGTGCTGGCAACTGCTTTACAGTAGAAGTCACAAAGTTGGAACATCGTTATCCTGATGCCCGTAAAGAGAAGCATGGAGACTCCTAGTACTAATCATCCATAATCCATGTTCCAACTTTCTGCGGGATTCACCATACAAGGTTTTCGGGGCGTAGACCTTCAGGCGCTATGAGCCTTCAGGGTTTGAATAAGGTTTCAGGTCGAGAGTTGCGTGGCTGCTTTCGCCTTGGGGATATGACCTGGGTCCCCCGGTGGCCCCTGAAGAATAAGGGTTCCCATGTTCCTGCCATGCTTTTGGTACGGGAGCCCAAAAAGGAAAAGGGCAAGCGGGTACTACTACGGGAACCTCGTAAGCCACGGCTTTAAGGCCCAGCGCTTTGGGGTTGAGGGCAAGGGCCCTAAGCCCTAAATCCTAAACCCCAAAAGGGTACCACTACGGGAGCCTCGTAAGCCACCGTTTTAAGGGCAAGGGCCCTAAGCCCTAAATCCTAAACCTTAAACCCCAAAAGGGCGCTACTACGGGAACCTCGTAAGCCACGGTTTTAGGGCCCAGGGCTTTCGGGTTGAGGGCTTAGGGTTTCGACACCAGGGTTTAAGGCTGCAGGACCAGGGCTGAGGTCTTCGGAGCCCAGGTGTAGAGCGCAGGGTGGAAGGTTTAGGGTTTTTTCCCTATGGTTTATAGGGTTTTAGGGTTTAGGGTTTTTTCCCTGGGTTTATAGGATTTTAGGGTTTAGGGTTTTTTGCCTGGGTTCAGGGTTTCAGGGTTTCGGCGCTCACACTCGGACAATCCAGGCGAGGTTTCAGGGTTTAGGGTTTGGGGCGCAGGGTGGAAGGGTGGCGGTGCCTTAATAACTAGAATAGGGTTTGGGGCACCTTCTACTGTAGTTATTTAATATGGAACCCCCAAAATAGTAGAGGTAATTAATGGTCCACAGGTTAGGACATGGAATTGGCCTCTCTGGGTTTTTTCGACACTCACACTCGATACCTGCTGGGTTGAAGGACTGGGACTTGCTGGGGCAAGGGCTGGTTTCCAGCAAACAGGAGGCCCCCAAAATAAGCGAAGTATGCAAGGGTTCGGTTTGGGGTCTAGGGCGCGAGCGCCCCGACACACTGCACCAGAAATCCCAGTCCTAGTCCAGACCAGAGATTCCAGCCGAGCCTGCTGCACCTTGAGCTGCAACGCCAGGAAATCAGCGTTCCGCTTTCGGGTCCATGCTGACTCCTACGGCAGAAGGACGGAAGAACAATAACAGTAAGACTAGCAGGGCAATGAAACAGAATAAAGCGCAACAAACACCTGCACATGCTTTCTCTAAACCCACAACAACCTCAATCACCACAGGTGCCACCACTGCAGGCGCAGCAACAGAAGCTCAAGGCAGCAGGAATAGAAGAAAACTTTATAGGCTGTAGGCTGTAGGGCCTAGGGTCTTGGGTTTTGGGATTCGTACACTACTCCGCACTGCTCGGACCAGGCATGCATTAAAGCAACTGACATACAAGCGCCAAAGCATCGCAAGGATCATCACGACGAACCAGACCATGGCCTCCTCAACATCCTGACTTGGCACACTGCTTCTCCAAGCCGAAGACTCCTGCCTAACGCCGTCCGACTGTCGGAAAACCCGGAAAAAGGACCCTTCCACGTCCTCCGTGGCAAACGTGACCTGATACCTCGGGAATGGGATGCCCACGATGCGTGCGGACTACCTAGATGCTCCGAGGACCCTTGATTAGTATTGGTAAAGACCCTAGTTAAACCCTAAACCCTAAACCCAAAGCCGTCGAGGCATACTTGGGCATCGGATTTGGAAGCCTATTTCCCTCTGGTCTCCATTGATGTCAGCCAGACAGTGCAGCAGCCCACGCACGGGTCCAAACCCTTTTTGCTGCAGGCTTGCAGGCAAGGACGCTTGGAGTTTGCCTTTGGACCCTATACCCGAAACCCTTCAACCCAAAACCCTTAACCCTAAACCCAAAACAGCCAACCCTTTTAAAACCCCCTAAACCCAAAACCCTGGAAACCCTAAATCCAAAACAGCAAACCCTCTTACAACCCCCTAAACCTAAACCCTGAAAACCCGAAACCCGAAACAGCCAACCCTAAATCCTCGTCAAGCTCGGTGTTGAGGACCAGGGATTACAACAGAGCCCAAAACCCCTCTTACAGTATACTCCATAAAGTTGGAAACCGGATTAAGTCCAAATAGTGCTGGGAATGGCTGCAGGGTTTCCAACTTTTGGGCTTCTACTGTAATACGTACATCATCTATGCACGGGTATGGGCGTCTCCTTGTGAGTAAGAAGGGTGAAGGGAAATTGTTTGATACAGGCTTCCTCTTGCTCATCATTCAGGCCCCTTACTTATATATTTATATGTGTGTATGTATGTATGTATGTATGTATGCATGCATGCATGCATGCATGCATGCATGCATGCATGTATGTATGTATGTGTGTATATATATATATATATATATAACCATATATATATATATATGTATGTGTAAATAATTGTACAAGACATTTCATATGCTATATCTTTTGTATTGTTTCGGCGGAGACCCTGGGAGAGGCTCCGGGTGCACAGACTCGGAGGGGAGGGGTTTAGGGGTTAGGGCCGATAGGGTTTAGGGGTTTGGGGCCGGAAGGGCTTAGGGGGGAGCGTGCCCAAAGATCCCAATACCCTTTAACTAAGGAGTATACCTTAAACTATAGGAGGCTTAATGTTATGATTTAAGGTATATTCCTTAATTCAGGGGTATTGGGTTCTCTGGGTGGCTCTGCAGCTTAAGGTGTTTTGCTTGTTAAGGGGCCCTTGTTCGCCTGCTCCAGGGAAAGCGTCAGTTGGGCTTAAGGTGTTTAGATACAGGGGTCTGACAAATTTTGAAACAGAATCAATCCCCTTCCTATCGCACGGGCACTACTAAACTATAACCATGTAAGGTGCAATTTAGATGTCTCAACCCATACGAATTCGGTCAAAGGCTCATGTGCAGAAGCATGAACTGCACGTCCAGCTCAGTGAGGCAGAGCCGGTCAGCGGCAGAGGTCCTGGCGTGAGAACTCGGTTGAGGGTTTAGAGTTGAAGTTGAGGGTTTAAGGGTCTAGGGGTTTAGGATTTAGGGTGTAGGCACGATCCTTTCGATCATGATGACTCGGATGATGGTCATGATTGGTGGCGCTGGATGCTTCCACTGCGATTAGTCGTAGCATCAGGCCTACGGCAACTGTTGCAGGCCTTATGCCTCTTCGAGTCGTCTGTGATGTTGTGGAAGCATGTCGCTGGCAATTATCAGTGGTCCGCCTTTTCAACTCATGCTTACCGCATGCTTGCACGGCAACAGTTGCTTTCAGTTCATGCCTCTCTGTTGCGAATGCTGCTAGCATTCCCAAGCCTGTCAGTGATGCAACGAAGAACGAAAGGATATCCACGCCACCAGTGAAAGCAGTCAGGCGTACCTGCCTTGAAAAAGCACATCTGCTTTTCAGAACGGCGATAACAACCAACGGCCTTGAAACGAGGCTGGTCCTGAATCCTGAACGCTACACCCGTTCTATCGGGGTAAGGGTCTCTGCTTTTTGCACAATGCCTGCATCGACTCCCAGGGCCCTCGGCCCTAAAACCCTGAACACCCAAGAATTTCAACCCCCCAACCACCTGAACCTCAAATTCGAAAGACCTTCTACCCTAAACCCTTTTCAGCATGGGCTCGGATGTGACCCTAAACCCTAAACCCCTTTTTGCAGCAGGCCTCGTTGTCCAGCAGCCCGGTTACAGCAAGAGCCCCCTCTGTCCCCCGCTTCTTCAAAACCCTAAACCCCTAAACTTAAAACCCCAAAACCCAAAACACTAAGTTCCCACTCCCTGAAAGTCCAGCCGTCCTCACACACTGCACCCCCCAGAGTTTCGAAAGCCAGGAGAGACCCTCCTTGCAAGCGTATGGGGTTTTGGGATTTTAAGAGACTTTTCGGGGGGTTAGGGTTTAGGGTTTAGGGAGTTCAGGGGGTTACTTAGAGGATCATGGGGCATAGTAAGTAGGGTCATGAGTACTGAAGGTTCTCAGTATTTAAGACTTTGGATACCCTACTTGTAGCCCTACTTACCAAGTCCCCTGATCCTCCAAGTAAGGCTCAGGGCAATCGGAAAGTTCTATGCATTCGGCTTGGGTTTAGGTTTGAGATTTGGGCTCTCCAGGGTTTTCTGCGTATGATTCTTGAGCTCCGCTTCTCCCTTTTGAGCTTTTTCGAATGTCTACAAGAGGCCGACAACGACCCGGAGGGTTTAGGGTTTAGGGTAGGGTTTAGGGTAGGGTTTAGGGTTTAGGGTAGGGTTTAGGGTTTAGGGAGAGGCGGCCCAAGCAAGGGAAAGGCGAGAAAAGGAGACGACCCTCACCCCTTCGTGTAGTTATTGACGTTAGTGCTTGACAGACCGCCCCTGATTGTGGCATGATCACCCTCGGCATCCGCTTGAAAATTCAGGCTTATAAGCTCAGGCTTATAAACCTCTTCTTGAACGAGGTCTCCCTGAAGTGTCTCAAGCAGTATGTGTTCAGTCTCTACTTTCTTTACAAGCCGAAACCCTAAACCCTTTTTTTGAGCAGGGACTGCAATGCACCAAGCCCTATCTAAAACCTTTCAATAGGCCGGAATCAGGGTTTAGAAAAACTGATTTGGAGTTTCCCTTGCTGGTGTCTGAGATGGAATGTCATTAGCCCATGACGCCGGTGGCTTGCAGCTCCACAAGAACCTTCGAAACGGCACAAGCACGAAGCAGACTCTTTTGCATCAACAATCATACGGCACAAATCTCCTAGAATGCCTTCAATTCTTGACTGTACGTTTGGGTATGTTTTCCCTTTATTATCGTGCCTTTAGAGCTAATTTCTGTGTACCCCCACACCCAAGCTGATTCTTTCAGGCCCCTTTACGGGGGACAGTCACAGCACCGCCCGAAACTCCTAACCTTTGGTGGACGAACCAAAGCCTGCCGTAGCTCGAAGCCTAGACGCTGGACTTTAGACTTCACACAAAACACTGACCGAACCAAGATCATGAGCACTTAACTCTCTGTGAATAAAAACCTATATACAACTACCCTTCTACAAACCATTGAAGACGCTAGGGATGTCCTGTGCTCGAATGGCATGGGCCGCGGAGCACAGCAGCGCACGGAAGCGAACGTGCAGCTTGATCTTCAAGGCCTGCTGCCGGCTGTATGTATCAAGCCGATAACGTGTCAACAACGCGTCAAACGGGTTTACTTTGTGTTGCGCAAAGAAACGTCAGGTGCATGGACACTCTATACGTAGACACAACTGTCCCTGTTTGTCTGTCGAGTTTAGTCTAGTGTAGTCTAGTCTGGTCTGAGCGGTCTACTCTCTGTCTACCTATCCGCTTGTCAGATGTGCCCTCCTGCTTCTGCACCGACACCGCTACCACCACTCCCGTCCGGCCGAAGATAGCCGAGTGCATCTCGGGGGTTCGATATTGAAGCTGCAGGATTGATGGCTAAACGGGCAGGACACAAACCCTGAAACTCCCGGAGCCTGCCAGATTCAGTGAACTTATGTAACAAATTCTAATGCCTGAGCTCCGACCTGCGCGTGCGCCGCATCTCGAGTGAGGAAATACTCCTCCTTCCACCACCCCTGGTTCGGAGCTTACCGACTTGGGGCTTAGGGTTCGGGGTTCAGGGTTTAGGGTTGTGATACCTCGAATCTGCTTGCCCATGCGGGTCCGAAGCATGAGAGTGCCGCACTCTGCATACATCTTTCAAATTAAACCCTAGCCATGATGGCAGCTGAACACATTATCAGCAGTTCCTAGACGCCCAAAGCCCGGAACAAAATCGTGAAGCCTGTCGTGCCAGGCAGGGTTTAAGGGTTCGAGATTCGAATCGTTGGGCTTTAGGATTGTAGCTTCAAGGTTCGGCGGGTCAGCCATCTTACGCAGCTCTGACAAGCCGTAAACCCTATCCTCACCGGCCCAACACCCAAGGAAATAAAAGTTGAAACTTTCAGAATGGGCTACCTGAAAAGAATCCCGAAAGTTGAAAAGTTGAGTTTACAGCCAATAAGTATTTATGTGGAGTTAGAGTTTCGGCCTTTAAGCCTTTAGGGCTTGATGATTCTGGTAGTTCCAGACATGGTAACTTCGGACACAAAAGGAGCCTAAATATTGACCTAAAAATTAGATACCCCTTGCCTGCTTCCTCATCTGGCAGTCGCGGTAAGTAGCAAAGGAGAGGAAGAAGACATGGAAGGCTGTGACAACCTTCCAGAACGAAACGACGTACGGCTTATGGCTGGAAAGTTTTGTTTTTGACAAAGCCTGGTAAGGTCTGCAGCAATACTGGTCCTTCGTGAACAAGTTGGAGAGCTTTTAGGGAGTCCGTCTACAGTATCCCTCTCCCCAGTTTCGCGATTACATTCATGAG